>JAFKAC010000071.1:0-306631 GCA_025766275.1 Lactarius indigo
TCAAACCCGCCATCACGATGGACAACGACCTGTGTGGTGTTTGGGGTTTGAGAGGAAGGACAGAGGTGGCGGCCAGTACAAGAGCGCCCTTGAGCAACCACGGCGGCGCGAGCAATGGCTGTGGAGGCCGCTTGGTGTTGTACACCAGACGCGGTGACAATGCTGTAGGTGATGGGGTGGCAAGTCACGGGAATAAAACCATCGTCGTCACCAGTAGGCACCAGTGCCGCACGCGGGTTGGGTCCAGAAGGAGGAGCCGGTGCAGCAGGAGCAGCGGGTGTTAAGTTTGACATCTTGGGAGGCCCTGACCCCTTTCCTTGCTTACGCGACTTAGGGGGAGCTGGTTCCACCAAGGACACCAGGAGAGGGGGAAAGTCAACAGGAGAAGGGGCCATTGCACCAGCATTCTCCGCTGGGGTCACCTTGGGAGGCTTTGACTGCACTTTGCCAGGCACAGGAGCTGGTTCCACCAAGGGTGCCGGGAGTGATGGAGCAGGAGTGACTGACATGGATGGCGTCAGGTCCTGCGAGGTAGAAGGTGCCAGAACAGCAGAGATCTCATCGTGCATGTGGTGAACCGGATGTGTGGAGGGAGGCGAAGGTCGCTGTGCAACAGAGCCGTGTTCAATGGCAGTCACACAGTCAGTGAGAGCACCCACGGATGTCACCAACTGTTGAAGCATGCCCATCATAACCTCAAGCGGGCCAGATGACGCCGCGGGTTCAGGGGACAGAACAACAGGTGTCACGACCAGTGGGGGTGGGGAGGGATTGGCCTCCATGACATTGGCTGGGTTGTGCATCGAAGACGCGACATCCCTCAACGGTTCCACCTCTGAATTAAGCTGTAAGGGGGTGACCATCATGGGACCCTCAATGGGGCCAGCACGTGGGGTTGTGAGCACAGATTCAGGAAGAGGCATACCTAGAGTGGCGGGGATGGGGCCTGCATACATGTCTTCCTGCGAGCTAGAGTAGCCCAGGGGGTGCACATAGGCAGCAACCTCGGGCATGTTAGAGGAGACCGAAGTTGCACAGGAGCACGTCTGGCCATCCTGGGAGCGCTTGGAGCTGAGGGGGGCATGGTGGAGTGCAGCCGCTTGAGACATAACTGCTTGGGTAGCAGTGACGGACTTCGGGTGTGGGGGCATAACTGACTTCTTGCTTTTCTTCTTGAGTGACGCCAAGGCCTGCTCCTCTCAATGGTCCGCGTCGATTGACTGAACAAGACTGCGGGAGAGGGAGGCCTTGTATCGGGCAGCATCCTCAGCAACCTCCTGTTTGACATCAGCATAAATGCAGTCACACCCCTGACACATGTATTCCTCTCGAGAAATGTGCCCCGTGTCCGCCTCAACTGAGGGCCACCTCTGTTGCAGTGCCTCGGTCACCCAATTCTGATAGTTAGCTGCAACATATTCAGCAGCAAACCATTTCTTCTCCTCAATGAGGGCAGCAGCATCATTGCTGCATGTTATGCTCCACCGGCGTTAGTCCGACTTGGACTCTGGACAGGCGTAATCGACTTAGCAAAAGCTCGGCGAATGGGGATCACGTGTCAACCCAACGCATGCTAAACAGGGGCACACTGGCACACACTGTAGCAAAAGTGAAGAAGTACTATCCCTTGGTGGATAGCAGTGGAGACACACTTAGTCCAAGACTAAGGCAGACAAAAGACGAATCAAGTGGTGGATTGAAGAAGACCAAGATGGGGACTCCTGGTCTTCCGAGATGACTACTTATACAAATATGCGCAGGCTTTAAAGCGCCGCTAGAAACAATAGGTAACCAATAGCGTAACTAGCTCGAACCCTAGTACAGCTATCCTAGGAATGAGTCATACATGAGTCACAATCACATGCGAACTACTATGCTGACTGATACGAAGTAAGAGTCCATGACTAATATCAATACCGGACTGTAGTCATAACCGGTCATGAGTCGTGTGTAATGAGTTATCAAGTCCGTACCGTAACACGCAGGAGCGAATGACTTCATTGAGGGAGAGGTTACGAAGGGCTGTGGCGCAAGCCTTGGCTAACTCAGTATCCTTCCACTCTCGCCATTGTCACTCACCCTCCTGAATGGCAGCAGTACGCTGTTGTTCAGCGACTTCTGCCATCCATGCTGCCTTCTGTTCTGCGATGTGATGTTTGTGGTCAGGTTCCCAGGCCACGCACGCAATGGCGATACAGGTGAGAGCATGAGCAGAAAGGTCTTCCTGGTCTGCTACCTGGAGCATGGTGATGAGGGAGGTGACAGCATCATCAATGGCCATGCCATGAGTAGTCGTGACAAACTCGTCACACCACCATTGGATGTCTGCCTCCACCGACAGCTGCGCCACTTCCCGCAGAGCATTGCGCTCTTTGCACCTTACTGACTCCCAAAGTTGAGGCCGCGACTGGCGATCCTCTCCAGCCACAGAAAGCAGGGAGGAGAGGTGGTCGCTCAGATGGCGCGCAAGCTGTAAAGTGTTAGAGATGGGGGGAAGCCCATCCGGAATTTGGAGCATATCCCCAAAGGGGGCCATAGACAATTCACCGGCTGCATGGAGGTCATCACTCACCAGGCACCCACAGACCATGGCCGCCAGCAGTAGCATGGTGCCACGGAACCAATTGGTAGGGTAGAGGATGCATTGTTGGTGGGTACCAGAACCCAGCCCAAGGGAGAGCGCGTTGTTGACCACCTGGAAGGCATTGTCAACACTCTGCTGTGAGGCAAGAGCAGCACTCCCAGCAATGGGGAGGATCGGGTCCATCTGCAAGTAGTAAGAGTACCCAAGCATTTGAGGGTGGAGCATGCCTGCGAGGTCAATGCGTAAAGCATCAGCCTCAGCCGGGGCGGGGTCCACCTCCGCAGGGGCAGGGGGTGCATGTTGTTGAGCGACGGCCACCTGCAGAACAGCAAGGGCGTCTCGCGATTGCGACGATTCCCAGGAAACCACTATGTCCAGGGAGGAAGAGGGAGCGACCGCGATCCGGGCACTTGACATCTTCCCACTGCGGTGCACGCAACCCATGTCTACAGGGGGAGCACGGTCAGCGGAGGCAGTTGTGGGTATGGAGGATTCCGTCGGGGTGTCAAGGACAATGGGCACCCTCGGGTGAGTGCCTGGGTCCCGGCCAACCGAGGAATGCGCCGAAGGCGTGTGTGAACCCCATTCAGCAGGACAGTCAAAGTCACTCCGCGACGGCGTGGCTGTGGGAGTAGATGAAGAGTCACTACTGCCCCGTCAGGGGGGGGTGCATCCACCTGAGTGGCGAACATGAGAGAAGGGCGGCGACTAAGGGGAGGGGGCGTCAAGGAGATGCGGCCTGAGCAGGGCTGCAGCATCCAACGCCATCACCCAAGCATGCATGGCATCTTGAGGGAGCTCTACTGGGCCCGAGCTGCCCAAGCTGATCACAATGGGTGCCTCGTGCGTGGCACCCACAGCCAGGGTGGGCGGTGCAGAAAGGACGGGAGAGGGAACCGTGGCAACCAATTTGGCAACCGTGGCAGCCCCCGGTGAGGGGAGGCCGGCCAGGACATCCTCATCGTCACTGATATCCATGTCAGAGGGGGCACCACCCCTCAGACGCATGGCAGAGATGTATTCCATGATTTCACGCACATAAGGGCCATGTCGTGCAACATCACGGAGTTGGGTGGCACGGTGTGTGAATGTGTGTTCAATCATATTAATGACTGGTAAGGAAGGGGAGGTGCGGCGGAAGAACTCCTGAACCATGTCCAGGTTGCGTGCACGATGCAACCAGCAGGTGAGTTCCCAAGCATAGGGGTCACCAACCATATTGACCGTGTAGGCGCATTGAAGGGTCTCCCGTTGAGCAGAACGGGCAGTCTCAAAGTCCGCAAGCCAGTCAGAGAGCAGGGCCCGCACTTGGTTCGAGAAAACGGTGTCAGGGGAAGGCGTGGGTGTGATAGCCCGCAGCCTAGCCAACTGTTCGAGGTAGGAAGGGTCGTCAGCGTGGTTCAGTGGTGTAACGCCACTACAGGGGCGTTAGGTATGACCTGCACCAAGTCAGTCGATCGATCGGTAGTACAAGCTCGGAGGCTTGACTTCAGAGAGAATGATGCACAAGGATCACAAGGACTCTAGTCACTTGGATCGTAGAGGAAGGCTAAGACACGAAGGCCTAGCAGGAGCGGGGATCGCAAGACAAAGGACACGCGGAGGTGTTCTGTGTTAGACGAGTGTAGTATTACACAAGAAGTCTAGTCTACCGTACAAGCTAGATAGGACTAGGTTTAAATAGATAACAACTAGTATGGCGACTACAAACAAATGGCGCCATCGCCGGTCTTGGAACAATGGATGAGACCTAACGAGAACAAGAGAACGTCGTACTGGGAATAAAGGTGAATCACGTGGGATCGCGCGTGATTGGGAGTGCAACGGAAACTAGCACATGTCGAACTTTATCAGAAGGGAACATCGATAAGTAGGGCGTGTGATAGGAACCGGGGAATCGTAAAGTCCGTGTAGTCATACAGGGCTCGTATAGTGTGGGAAAGGGAATAGTAACATGGGAAAGGAACGAGTCCAAGGAAAATCGTAACATTACCCCCCGTCTTGGTCTGAAGACGCCTCAACTTCAGGACTCTGGGTCGACAAGGTTGTAGATGTCGGCATCGAGGTCATTCTCCGGCCACGGAGAGATGTCGAGTTGACAGTAGTGGGTTTTGAGGAAGAAAAGAGGGCCGCGCTTCCCACACTTGCGGCACATCTCGTACTATGGGCATCGGATCTCGTCGTGATTAGTGTTAGTGCGGAAACATCGCCCGCACCACCTTCCTTGAGTCTCGGCGGCGACTGTCGGAGGTTCCGGAACCGTGAAAGACATGGATGCCTTGGTGTTTACTGCCTGCCGAATACGTTCGTCTGCTTGGGAGGTGGTGATGACTTCTTCGACCATTCCTGTGCGTCGGAAGATACACTGATAGGATTGGTGCTCTTGACTTTGGCAATGTCGGCAGGCTGGCCTTGGTCTAGTGGGGCAGTCGCGTACGAGGTGATGGGAACTGCCACAATGATAGCAGCATCGTCGGTGAGGCTTGTCGGCGAGGTGGGGAAATTCTAGTGGTCCCCCGCATTGTGGGGAGAAAGGGATGGCGTAGCATGAGTGTCGGAGTGGAGCCGGGAGTGCTGTCATCCGCACGTACTCGTTGCCAATGGTGGCTAGGGCCCCCGCATACTGGAGCCGTCTTTTGGTGCTGGCCAGCATGAGGTCCACTGTAAGTCGGTCCGCCCGTAATTTGCGTGCGTCTTCCTCTAGTTTCTCGCACTTCTCGTCAATTTCCTTGAGTGCGAGAAGTCCGGTACACAGCCTAGTGACCTCAGCTGTGAGACGAGGAGAGTTGAGCTTGATGAGGGTTTCGTCTAAGGCACAGGCACGAATGTCATGAGGGTTGAAGAACTGGAGTTGTTCAGCTGTGAAGGGGGGTGCCGAAATGTTGGGCCTAAGTGACGAGAAGTAGACCGATTCTCCATAATGTGGCTGTCTAGCACCCATCGTTCCTACTACCTTGGTGAATCCCTTGCGATAGTAAATGTACTTCGCAGTGTTGGATCCACCGTCAGGTAGCGGAATCTGTAGGGGGTAAAATTTCAAGGTACCTGGTGTGTTCGGGAAGAAAGGGGCATCGGGGTCGTCAGTGTCTTCAGGGGGGGAGTCAGGTCGGTTGTAGTCAATGGGTGTGTGGACGCGGACGGGAGTAAAGGGTTCAAGTGGTGGTGGTGGGGTAGAGGGTGAAGAGGATGGTGGTGAGGGTACAGATGGTTCGGGTGGGGGAGTAGGTGAATATTGTCCCTCTTCTGGTGTCGATGGGGTGAGTTCTCCAGGTTCTCATTCTGGAGCTTGAGGTATCGTGGGGTCGGGGATGGTGATGGGCTGGGGAGACGGTGGCGGGGATAGTCGGGGTATGTTTGAGATGTCGATGGTGACAATCCCTCGTTCGAGGGCGGCTTCGAGTCGAGGGTTGTCGAGGATGTGAATGAGGGTGGTGTCGGAGATTGGTGTGTCGGTCATCGTAGGGTTGGAGAAATTATCGGGGTGGTCGAGCTTCCTTTTATGCTGTTCGTCCAGCCCCTTTGGCGGATGGGTATCGTCTATAGTAGTCCTTGATGGCATCTGCGGCGTGGGTCATATTAGTTACAGGTTCCCACGTGTTGTCACTTGATGGGAATCCTTTCCACTTTACTAGGTAATGGAGTTTGCGCCCTCTTCCTCATTCCTGGGCGTCTTTGATTCGCTCCACTTCGTATTCCTCTTCCCCTTCGATAAGGTCAGGCAGAGGTCGGGAATAGTTTATGCCGTGCATCTCCATCTCCTTATATGGTGTGAGAAGGTTGGCATGGAATACCGGGTGGATCTTCCATGATACTGGGAGTTCCAGTTCGTAAGAAACGTCTGATAGAACTCTTGTGATTCGGAATGGTCCGTATCTTTTGGGGGCAAGCTTGTTCGTGGGATAGAAGGTACGGAGATTCGTCCCTTCTAGCCATACTTGGTCTCCTTGCTGATAGGGTGTGAACCTCGTTTTTCCCCGTTGGGCCATGAGTCATTGCGCATGATTGATACTATCTTGCGCGTGTTGTCTGAGTATCAACAGGTCTTCCAGTCGTTGGTCCACTGTTGGGCTATTTGACGGTTTGGGTGTCCATGTTGTCCGCGGTTCCCATCCCATGATGAGCGAAAACGGGGAATGTTTGGTCGTGGCATTCGCCCATGTGTTGTGCGCGAATTGTGCCATTGGTAATAGCTCCGCCCAGTTATCCTGTCGAAGGTTACACCAGTGTCGTAAGTATTGTTCTAGCCACTGGTTAGTGCGTTCTGATTGTCCATCAGTTTGGGGATGATACGCGGATGAAATATTTTGCTGTATCCCCAGGGTTTTGCACAGTTGTCTCATAAAGGTGGATGCAAATCCAGGGTCTCAATCGGATATGATCTTTCGGGGTAAGCCATAATGAGGGTACACATGTTGGAGATAAAGTTTGGCCACTCCTTCCGCCATTATGGTTTCATTACAAGGCACGAATATTGCTGCCTTCGAACAGTCGTGGTCGGTGATGGTGAGGATAGAGTCAAATCCGTTCGATTCCGGATGTAATGCCATCACGACGTTAGCTCGACTTGAGCTCGGTAGAGGCGGTAACAACTTAGCGAATAACTTGAAGACACGAAGGTCCAAGTGTAGGTGTTGGTGAACACTCGAAGGTGCACTCTTATTACTTGAAAGGGGAGGCGGAGATAAAGAGAGCGAGAAAGAGAAGAGGAAACAAGTGACGATTCAAGAAGACCAAGATGGCGTATCTTGGTCTTCACTAGACACTATAAATACAAGTCGAGCAGGCTTAGAAGCGCTGCTATGAGTCACAGTAGTAAAGCGTCCAACGTATCGCAGAAACATCTCAAAACTAATACTACTAGTACTTGTACTAGTATCGAGTCATTCAGGTACCGCTCAGTCAGCTATCGTGCGCAATCGCCTATCGTACCCTCGTATCACCGTAAGTAAGTCCGCGACTAATATACCTTACCGCCGTAATCGCAACCGGTACAGTAAGGGTACGACTCGAAACGTGACATCACCTCCTTTTCTAGCGTGAGACCCCAGACTCACCGAAAGTCACGGGCCGGCCAATCGCGCTGTTCATCGGCAATGCGCTCCAGTGCGGTGGCGCGCTCTAGACGGTAAATTGCGTCGCGCCGGTCGTCCTGCGCACATTCGATCATGGCGCGGAGCTGACTCACTCTCGCCCGAAGTCGATCCAGCTCGTAGCTGGCCGCGCGGAAGCGTGTGACCTCCGCGGTGAGCGACTCATCGTTGATACGATTGAGCGCGCGGTCGGTAATTTTGTCGGCCTCGAAGACAACGAGGTCCTCGTGCGGGTACGTGGGGCGGAGTGCGGCGGAGACGTGGGGTTCGGCGTAGAAGGGCTTACCGTAGACGTGTGGCGAGCCCGGTATAACCCCTAATATGAGGGGGTCCGCCCCTCCGATGATCTGGACGTGCGATGCGTCCCGCTCTACTCCGTCTGGCCCGGTGATGGGGTATCGAATGTAATGGGGTCGTCGGTTCGCCCGGAACCCTTCAGGCGCAATGACATGCGCGGGGTCCTCAGGCGGCGGTGAACGGACGGTGATCGGCGGCGCCAGGCACGCGCACACGTCCTCGATACATGGGGGACCCGTCGGTGTAGACGAGCCAGGGCGTGATGAGGGGATTATCAGGGTCGCGTTTCGTTCGAAGGAAGGGGTGTCTCGCCGGGTAATAATCTTCGTCGTCATGGCCAGCCTCAGCTGCCGCCATCGCTGCCGTCGCTCGCGCATCTCCCTCAGTCGGGCCGCTGCTGAGTCCAACTGCTCCTTCTGCCACGCTGCCGCTACCCTCTTCCAACCCTCCAACTCGTACTCCATCAGCGCTTGAACGCTGGTCGTTGCTCGGGAAAACTCCGCGAACGCCGATGAGGTCGTCGCTTGGGGGGATAGTGGCGATGGGTTCGCGTTCGCCGCGATCGTTTCGGAAGACGTGGACGACAGCTCGGTCGTCGTCGGGGGTGGTCGTTGGGTCTGGAAATCTGGTGATGACATTGATCCATTCTTGCGCGGTGATGGGTCCCTCTGCTGGTGCAAGAGGTGTCCATGGCGTGAGCTGAGTGTTTGGTACTTCGGTGTCAGTCGTCCTCAGCCAAGAGGGCACGGGCATCTTCTGCAAGGGAGTCGAGGAGCTGCGCTTGTGTGACATGTTCGTAGTGGGGAAGTAGGCATAAGAGTAGTGGTGGAGCGAAGGAAGAGGGAATGACTGTCCTCTGTTCGGGCGACCCCCACTTTATCTCTTTTACCGTGGGTTTGCGCTTCCTGATACAGACGGAGCGCTTCCGGCGCAAAGACGTCGTCTTTGTTGACCCACTGATTCTCCGAGTCTGGGTACCCCTTCCATTTGACCAGATATTGAAGGCGTCTTCCCCTGCAGAAATGCCGAGCGTCCAGAATGGCCTCGACTTCGTACTCCTCTTCCCCATCTATAAGCTCCGGTGGGGGTCGTGTGAAGTTTTCCCCGTGCAGGGAAGTTTGCTTGTACGGTGTGAGAAGATCGATGTGAAACACTGGGTGGATACTCCACTGCGTGGGAAGTTCCAATCGATAGTTGTAAGGGGACATCACCTGTACCACCCGGAAGGGTCCGTGGCGTCGCGCCGCTAATTTTGCCGTAGGCTGATTGGTCCGAAGATGTTTGCCCTCGAGCCACACGAGGTCGTTGATGCTAAACTTGGGCGTATCTTTGTTGCGCACCCATGACTCTTGCGCCTTCTTTATAAGGCGTTGGGCGTTGTCTCTAGCTTCTTTTAGTTGTATCAGTCGCGCTGTTGCAAGGGGAATGGGGGATGGCTTATCCGTCCAATCCGCTTGTGGATTATATCCCATCAGAAGCTGGAACGGCGACTCTTTTGTGTGTTCATGTGGCCAGTTGTTGTGTGCGAATTCAGCGATTGGGAGGTAGGATTCCCAGTTGTCTTGCCGCTCATTTACCCAGAATCGAAGGTACTGTTCCAGCCACTGATTGGTTCGTTCGGACTGTCCATCAGTACGCGGGTGATATGCCGTTGATATGTTCTGTTGGATTCCCAGAATACGGCATACTTCTCTGGTAAATTTGGATGTGAAGCGGGGGTCGCGGTCGCTTATTATTTTGCGCGGTAGCCCGAAGCGTTTGAACACTTGGGCGATGTACAGAGCCGCCGTTTCTTCTGCGGTGATCTCTTCTCGGCATGGGATGAAGATGGAAGCTTTGCTGCAGTCGTGGTCTGTGACAGTGAGTATGCTGTCGTACCCCTTGGAAACGGGGAGTTTGGTGATGAAGTCTACCGCCACCGTGTGGAACGGCATGGCCTCTAGTATTGGCGTAATGGGATGCAGCGCGGCTCGTATGGGCCTCGTGTTGACTTTATTCCTTTGACATTCTGCGCAGCCTTGCACGTATTCATACACATCCTTTCGGAGTCGCGGCCACCAGTAGTGTCTCTCCAGGATGCGTTGTGTTTTCGCAATTCCCGGGTGACCATGTATCGGTAGGTCGTGATGGTCGTGTATCAGTACACGTTGAGTCGACGCCGGTCCTGTGATTACGAACCTGCCATCTTTGTACCATTCTCCTTGTATCTTCTTGAGGTGATAAGGGTCGACCCATAACTTGATCACCTCTTCGTCTTGCTGGTGGCGTGGTTGCAGTAAGTTTGGGTTCGCGATGAAGGTGCGCGCGGTGTTGAGGGTTCGTACGAAGACTTCGGGGGGCAAGACCACCACTTCGCTGTTGTCTTCGACTCCTTGGTTGTAATCCGGTCGTCTCGATAGTGCGTCTGCTCGTCCGTTGTTCTTTCCCTTAATGTGGTGAATTTCGAAGTCGTATTCGGAGAGTTCGAGTACTTCCCTGGCGACTCGTCTGCTGATCTTCTGCGGAGATTTCCAGTATTGTAGGTTTAGGTGGTCTGAATAGATTTTGATTTTGTGGGGGGCACCTGTGAGGAGTGGTCGCCAGTTTCGTAGGGCCTTGACGATCGCGAGCAACTCTAGGTCATAGATGTCGTAGTTTCTTTCGGCTTCGGAAAGCGTCGCCGAATAGTAACCTATGGGATGTTGCTTGCTGTCAGATTTCTTTTGTAGCAGTACGGCTCCCACCGCATAACCCGAAGCGTCTACTTCCAATTCGAACGGATCTTGAAGGACGGGGTGTGCTAGCACCGGTTCCTCCGTCACGAGGTGTTTTAGGGTGTTGAATGCCCTTTCTTCTTCTTCTGTCCATCGCCATTCTTCGTCCTTCCGTGTTAGTTTAGTGAGCGGCTTGGCGTGAGTTGCAAAACCGCGGATAAAGAGTCTGTAAAAGTTACAGAAGCCAAGGAAAGAACGGACGTCTTTAACTTTTGTTGGTGTTGGCCAGTCCTTGATGCCTTGAACTTTTACAGGGTCCATTCGGGTCACCCCCCTCTCAAGGATTACCCCCAGGTAATCCATCCGTGGTTGATGGAACAGGCACTTCTCGAGTTTGAAGTAGAGATCGTGTTCCTCCGCCACGCGCAAGACATCACGAACGGCGGCGACATGGGCCGCTAGATCGTGGTCTACGTGAGTAGCGATACCAATATCGTCCATGTAGACACGTATGACAGTGCCCAGTCGTTCATGTTTTGCTATGGTGTCGCGATAAATTTGGTTCATCATGGCTTGGAAGGTGGCGGGGGAGTTAGTGAGACCGAAGAACATGACCGTAGGTTCGAAGAGGCCGAATTTTGTTTTGAATGCGGCCTTCTCCTGGTCGCCGTCGCGAATTCGTATGTTATTGTAGCCCCACCGGATGTCGAGTTTCGTGTAGATGTGGGCGTTGCTGAGGTCGAGGATGAGGTCCTGTATGAGCGGTAGTGGGTATTGATTGCGAATGGTGTGGGAGTTGATGACCCGGTAGTCCTGTACTGGGCGTAGTTTTCCGTCCTTCTTTTTAATGAAAAAGAAGGAGGATGCGTACGGAGAGATCGAAAGGGCGTAGGTAACCCTGTCGTAGTTTCTCCTCCAGAAACTCCTTGAGTTCGCCCTCTTCTTTCTGAGTCATGGGGTAGATTTTACAGTCGATAGCGGCCGGCGCAGAGGGTTTAAAGTCAATCGCATGATCCCACGGCCTTGCCAGGGGAAAGCGGTGCGAGGCTTGCTCGTTAAAAAGTTTGCTGAATGCTGCGTACTCTTGAGGGAGCTCTGCTGCCGTTTGCTGTTGTTTCGCTTGTATGGCCAACTCCGTCGAGGTGGTGGCTCTTGCGAACGTTTCTTCTTCCAGTTCTCGCGCGATGCCTTCTTTCTCTACCGTAATGAGGGCTCGAATGGTGGTTGTTGATAGCAGCGCTTTGGTAGTTGCCAATATTACTGGCTGCATGTCAGGGTGTATGGTGGCGGTAGCCCAGCTGATAGTTGGCTCGAATGCGCTTAGCCATGGATAGCCCAGCACCATGTCTTCGCTTCCAAGGTTGGTGATCAGGAAGGTCATTTGTTTTATCTGTCCTCGTGTTTTCACCTCTAGGTTAACATAATGAGTGATTAACCCAGCTTTGTTTTCCGTGTTGTCTATATTCCATATTTTGCGAGGCGTGTCTAGTGGTTGTATTTGAATGTCGGCCCGCTTTGCCAGACTGGGTCGGATAAAGTTGTCGGTTGCGCCGGAATCGACCAGCGCATTGGTTTCAGTCGTTTGGTAATTCGTACGGACAGTTACTGGAATTCGCATAGATCGGTAGCGCGTTGTCACAATTACAGAATTACATTGAAGAGCCCTCACCCAGACTGACGGGTTTAGGCGTCCCGAAAACCCTCTTTTCCCCATAGATCTTGAAGTATCAGATCTTTCACTTCATCCGTACTGTTAGCCACCTGTGTGAGCCACTCTTTGGCCTGTTCTCCTGCTGTCTTTGTGCTTGCAGCGTTGATTTGGGGTGCGGGTGTCATGCTCGGCGCTGGTGACATATACCCGGGTAGCGACGGCGCGTATTGCGATGGCGCGTACTGCGAGACGGGTCCCTGAGGGTATCCCGTAGTTTCGATCATGCGACTGCTGGATGGGACAGCCGGCCATTGTTGCGGCGTGCGCGGATGTGGACAATTTCGTGAGAGGTGGCCCGGGGCGTGACAGTTATAACAAAGGACATTCCTTAAGTCCCTTCTAGATCCTCCTCTCCCTCGTCCTCGAGCTCCCGGTCCTCCTCGTGGTGGGAATGGTGGTGTAGGCCAGTCGCGGTGTGGTAGTTTATTGAAGTCGATGTCTTCGGACCCCGCAAGTCTCACCTTGGCACGATCTGCCGAGGTGTCCATCGCCCAGGGGTTAGTCTGTGGCAGGTTTTGCGGGAGCGTCCATCCCGCGTTGCCGCCTTGCTTTTTTGGTTGTGTCGTATTCTTGTACTCATTGAGTCGCGCTTTGAGGTGTATGTAATTCTTCTGCCGCTTAAGGACGGCCCTCTTCCAGTCGTCGAACGTGATGGGGTCATCGAACTGGAACGCGTTCTTGAACAGTTCCCTGGGCAGGCCCGACGTGAAGAGGTCGATGGTTTGGGGTTCGTTTAGGCGATAGTGAGCCTTCCGTGCGAGCTGTTCAAAATCATTGACGTACTTGTCAATGTCTTCTCCCACCATTTTGAAGCCCTTTCGTAGTATGGCTTGAGCTTGTTCCCGTTCTAGCGTGTTTTCGAACCGTTGGCTGAATCCATCGGCCTACGGCGTCCCATAGGTCGCGAGTGTAGGGACTGATTCCTCGTTGTATCTGTCTGTTGAGCCAGTTCAGAAAAGACAAGACCCATTCGCTGACGGCTCCGCCTTTGATGTAGGAAAGAAACAGAAGACATCTTCTGTAGTCGTTGCGCATGATAGGGGCATCTAGATTCATGCCCCAATAGACATGCCACTGCGTTAAAAATTGATCTACTTTGAGTCTGTCTCCGTCAAAGATGGAAGGTGGCTCGCCGGTTAATTTCTCATTGTGGTGTCCTCCTCCGGCATCTCCACCACCTCCTCCTCCTCCGCCATCGCCTCCTCCACCTCCTGGTGGTCCCGTGGGTGGCATTCTTGGTGGTTCGGTTCTTCGTAGGTCAAACGGGATGCCTCCTCCTGGTGGCGGTGGGGGGTCCCCGCCCGGCCCTCCTATTCCTGGTGGGAGGTCTAGTGCGGGTCGTCGTCCGGATGGGGGATCCCCTCGATCTGACCCTATTGCTCGAAAGATGGCTGCGTCATCTGCGGTCATTCGTACACCGGTGTCGGGATTAATAGGCATGAGGATTTCTCGCGCCTCTGCTTGTATTGCGTGCGCCTCTTCAATAGCGACTTCTTCCATTGCTCGCGTTATGGTCGCCATGATGGCTGGCGATCGAATATGAATTGGCTCTGGTTCTGTAATGTGTGCGGACTCAGCTCGTTCGATGAGGAGATCTTGTATTGCCCCTCCGCTAGTCTCTGTTTGATTGGGCTCTCGTCCTTCACTTTCGTCCTGGCTTTGTTCTTCCTCTTCTGATACTACTTCTCCGGTAGAGTGTTCTCGTACTTGTCCGTCGATGGGACCCCAATCTGCTCGGCTGTTGAGTTCCCGAGCGTCGATGTCACACCGGTATCTAGGTCCTGCTGGTCGTATGACGTCCCAATGGGATTCTATAGGGTTCCACGTAATTTCTGTCCAGCACAAGTGGTCGAAGTTGAACTCAACTGGTCGGAACCTGCTGGGTCCGTTGAACTCCACAAAATATCCGGTCTCTTCTTGCCTTTCCCTCCAACTGGCAGCTTGTAGAAAGCGCGTGGGGACGTTGCGTTCTCCTCTTCTTGGGAGCGAATAGGGACGGAAGCTCGTCCACTGGTCTCTTGTTGTTACGGCCACGGTGGGATCTTGGTCTTAATGTAACGCCGTCACGACGTTAGCTCGACTTGAGCTCGGTAGAGGCGGTAACAACTTAGCGAATAACTTGAAGACACGAAGGTCCAAGTGTAGGTGTTGGTGAACACTCGAAGGTGCACTCTTATTACTTGAAAGGGGAGGACGGAGATGAAGAGAAGCGAGAAAGAGAAGAGGAAACAAGTGACGATTCAAGAAGACCAAGATGGCGTATCTTGGTCTTCACTAGACACTATAAATACAAGTCGAGCAGGCTTAGAAGCGCTGCTATGAGTCACAGTAGTAAAGCGTCCAACGTATCGCAGAAACATCTCAAAACTAATACTACTAGTACTTGTACTAGTATCGAGTCATTCAGGTACCGCTCAGTCAGCTATCGTGCGCAATCAGCCTATCGTACCCTCGTATCACCGTAAGTAAGTCCGCGACTAATATACCTTACCGCCGTAATCGCAACCGGTACAGTAAGGGTACGACTCGAAACGTGACACCGGAAGTTTGACTATGAAGTCCATTGCCACTACCTCGAAGGGTTTGGCCAATGGGTCTGTGGTGATGGGGAATAGGTGTGGCTTCTGTTGGTGGGAGTTGATTTTGTTACTTTGGCATATGGCGCATCCTTTGACGTATGCTTCCACATCCTTTCGCATGTTCAGCCACCAGAAGTCACATCATACAAGTTCCAGGGTGTTTGCAATTCCTGGGTGTCCTGCGCTTAGAGTATCGTGGAAAAAGGTGATCACCCCCCACTTAAGGTCGTTGTTTCCCACGACAACGAGGGCGTTGCCTTTCCACCATAAGCCGTCGTGTTTTTTCAGGTTGTGGGGTTCGACCCATGGGAGTACTGCGGATTCTTCCATGTTCTGTGCAATCTGAGTCCATATGTCCATGTCGTGCATGGATGTTTCGGTGACTCATAGGAATACCTCTTCTGGTAGTACCGTAACATGGTCGTTATCCGTTGTTCCATCATTGTAATCTGGGCATCTTGATAGGGAGTCTGCTTGGGTATTTTTGGTTCCAGGGATGTGTTTGAGTATGAAATTATACTCAGAGAGTTCCTGGAATTCTTGTGCCACTCGCCAACTGATTTTTCGTGGTTCCTTCCAATATTGGAGGTTGGTGTGATCCGTGTGAATGGTTATTAGATGGGGGGAACCGATAAGATATGTGCGCCACGTTCGTAGGGCTTTGACGATAGCTAGTAATTCTCTGTCGTAAATGTCGTAGTTACGCTCTGCTTTGGTTAGTGATTCTGAATAGAATGCCACTGGGTGCAGCTTCTGATCTTCTCCCTTTTGATTTAATACCGCTCCTAGGGCGTAGCTTGAGGCATCAACCTCTATCTCTAAGGGTTGGTCTAATTTTGGGAATAAAAGTACAGGTTCGGAGCTGATTCGTTCTTTGATGATATCAAATGCCTCCTGTCTGGCTTTTGTCCATTCCCATGGTGTGTCCTTCCTTGTGAGGTCGTGGAGTGGTCTTGCTATCGTGGAGAACCCCCTTATGAATCGTCGGTAAAAGTTGCAGAAGCCTAGAAAGGCTTGCACTTCTTTTAGGGATTTTGGTGCCTTCCAATCCCGTACGCCCTGTACTTTTATCGGGTCCATTCGCAACTTGCCGTGTCCGATGATCAGGCCTAGGTATTCCACTTCATAGACCTCGAATACACATTTTTCCGGTTTGATGTATAAGTCGTGTTCATCACATAGATCTAGAACACGATGTAAGATTTGTCGATGGTGGGTACGGTCGTCTGCTGTTGCGATTAGGATATCGTCCATGTAGACGATAACTTCTCCCGTTAGCACCAGTTCCTGGAAAATGGTATCCATCATGGTTTGGAAGGTACTGGGGGAGTTGGTGAGGCCGAAGAACATGACCCGTGGTTCGAATAGCCCTTGATTGGTTTTGAACGCCACTTTCCATTCGTCACCCGGTTTGATTCGAACGTTATTGTACCCCCATCGGATATTGAGCTTGGAGTAGAGCCGTGCCTCTCAAATCCGATCGATAAGTTCAGGGATTAAGGGGAGTGGGTAGTGGTTCTTTACGGTTAGTTCATTGAGGCAACGATAGTCCTGTACTGGTCGTAGTTTTCCGTCCTTTTTTTTGATGAAGAAGAAGGGGGAAGCGTAGGGGGACTTTGAAGGTTGGATGTATTTTTTGTCCAGGTGTTCGGTTATGAATTCGGACAACTTTTCAGTTTTGGGAATCGTGAGTGGGTACATTTTGCAATCCATCGTTTCTGGGGCATGTGGGGCAAGATCAATGGCGTGATCCCACGGTCACGATGGGGGAAATCGTTGGGATGCTTCTTCGCTGAAAACCTTCTGATGCCTTTGGTACTCTTTAGGGACCATTTCCTCGAAGGTTTTCTGAGGTTTTTTTGCAGCTTCTTGTTGTGCTAGTTCTGACGCTGTTGTTGTTTTTCGTAGTCGGATGTGGGGATCGTTCCCATTCTCCAGTTGTTCCCAGGCTAATTCATCCAGTTGATATGTCTCCAATGCCTTAATAGTGGCTTCTAGCAGCATGGCTTCGTCGGGCAAATTTATGCTGGTGATTACCACCGGTTGGAATTCTTCGTCTATAGTGGCATCCCGCCAGTGGAACTTTGGTTCGAAGGCTGTGAACCAAGGGTATCCAAGTATGACTTTGTCATTTCCTAGGTCGGTGATAAGGAATCTAAGGTTTTGGGTCTTTCCTCCTGTTTTGACAGTGAGGTCAGTGAAGGAGGTAATTTCTCCTCCTTGGTTATGAGTTCCGTCTACATTCCATATTTTGATAGGGCGGTCGGTAGCCAACCAGGCAATCTTCAGCCGTTTCAGGAGATTTGTGCTTATGAAGTTATCAGTTGCGCCGGAGTCGATAAGAACATTTCATTCAGCCGTCGTGTGAGCAGATTTGAAAAGAACTGGAATTCGCATGGATCGGAATCTGCTATTGTACACGCTAAGTTTTAGTGCTCTAGCCCAGGCCGCCGGGTTCAAGCGTTCAGAAAATCCTTCTTCTGGCCAAACAATTTGTCCACCATTAATTCTCGTACTTCTGGGGTTTGAGCGAATAGTGCCACTACTTGCGCGTCTGCTTGTTCTTCATTAGAAAGGGGGTGTGACGCGGTCATGGAGATAGTGGCGGTTGTAGGGGTGCTAGCCGTGGGAGTCGTTGTTTCGGTTGCTTTGATGGTGGTGGACTTCTGAGGGCAGTTATGGGAAATGTGTCCTTGGCCTCGGCAGTGGAAGCACCTTCCTTCTTTCTGTAGCTGCAATTTTTCGACATCCGTCAAAGTGGCTCGTGCTCTAGTGCGACTGACGTCCATTGCATTGGGGTCTCGGTTTTTGTTTAGTGCCGATAGCCACTGGTCTCGGGACGCTCCCCCTTGTTTGTTGTTTCCCCCTTTGGTAAGATTGTCTTTTAACAGGAGGTATTCGGCTTGTTGTAGTGTTACCGCCGCTTTCCAGTCGTCCCATGTGATTGGATGATGGAATTTGATTGCTTTTACAACGAGGGCATTGGGGAGTCCTTTCTGGAAGATTTCCAGAGTGGTGGCTTTGTCTTTATTATACCCCGCTTTGTTAGCAAGGTTCGCGAATTTGGCGATGTACGTGTCGATGTCTTCTTTCTCCATTCTGAGATTTTGAATGGAGTGGCGGGCTTTCTGTTGTTGTGTGGTATCGGTGTAGGCTTGGATGAATCGTGCCTCGATGGTGTCCCAAAGGTTTTCTTTGTTTAGGGCCACTCCTGCTACTAGTTGGGCAACGAGCCATTGAATTTGTTCTTCGACCCAGTCATCGACGAGGGGACCTCGAATATAAGAAAGGAGGGTCATTGCGCGGGAGTAGGGGACCACTAATTGTTGTACGGTGGGGTTCATTCCTCGATAGAGGGAGAAGGCATTGAGGAACGCCCGACTTGATTCCCGATCTCCTGTAAACTCTGGCGGGGTGTTTCCTCCGAGTCTTCCATTAAGGGGGCCTGGGGCTGCGCCTCCTCCTCCCGCAGCTGCGCCTCCGCCTCCAGGCACGCTGCCTCTGCCTCCAGGTGCACTGCCTCCACCTCCAGGCGCACCGCCTCCATGATGACTTCCTGGGCCTCCCGGAGGGCCGCTTCTGCTTGCCGGTGCACTTCCTCCCATAAGATGTCCTCCACCACCTGGAGCAGCCGCAGAGGAGGACGCTCCTCTGCTGGGTTGGCCGCTTCCTGATTGGGTGAGGGTGGTTGCGAGTTGGGTTGAGGACATGTCAGCATACGATGCAAAGTCGACTGGTCTGGTGATGGTAGGCGTGAGGGTGGGGTCTGGATTTTCGCTGTCAGAGTCAGGTTCTGCGACGTCAGAGTCGACGTCAATGCCTTGTATTCGGGTTTTCCCTGGTCCTAATCCAAGGGATGTAGGTACTGGTTTGATTGAGTACCACGAGTTCTTTTTGTCTGAATAGGCGACATATGCCCAGACGTGTTGGTCTTCGATATATTCGATGGGTTCGTAGGTGTTTTTGTCGGGGTCGAAGATGTAGTAGCCTGTGTCGTGAGGGGTGTTCCTCCAAGTGGCCGTTCCTTTGATTGAGGATCGGAGGTTGTCGTCGGTGTGTCGTTCCAGGTACTCCTGGACAAACTTGGTTTGGCTTCGGCTGGTGAGAGCCACGGTGTGGGAGACTAGACTTAATGTAACGCCACTACAGGGGCGTTAGGTACGACCTGCACCAAGTCAGTCGATCGATCGGTAGTACAAGCTCGTAGGCTTGACTTCAGAGAGAATGATGCACAAGGATCACAAGGACTCTAGTCACTTGGATCGTAGAGGAAGGCTAAGACACGAAGGCCTAGCAGGAGCGGGGATCGCGAGACAAAGGACACGTGGAGGTGTTCTGTGTTAGACGAGTGTAGTATTACACAAGAAGTCTAGTCTACCGTACAAGCTAGATAGGACTAGGTTTAAATAGATAACGACTAGTATGGCGACTACAAACAAATGGCGCCATCGCCGGTCCTGGAACAATGGATGAGACCTAACGAGAACAAGAGAACGTTGTACTGGGAATAAAGGTGAATCACGCAGGATCGCGCGTGATTGGGAGCGCAACGGAAACTAGCACATGTCGAACGTTATCAGAAGGGAACATCGATAAGTAGGGCACGTGATAGGAACCGGGGAATCGTAAAGTCCACATAGTCGTACAGGGCTCGTATAGTGTGGGAAAGGGAACAGTAACATGGGAAAGGAACGAGTCCAAGGAAAATTGTAACAAGTGGGTTAGTGTCCACACTGGAGTCCAGTTGTTCAACGTTATGATGGAGGGGAAGGGCAGCAAGGAGGTTATTGACCACCATGGTGACGCCCGAGGCAGGGGAGGGTGTGTGCGTGGCAGTAGTGCCAGAGAGTGGGGACGAATTATTCAATCCCACAGGGGCAGCAGCATTGGCCACCAGAGTGGCGGTGCTGTCAGCAGCAGAAGGGTCAGGGGTGGGGAAGGCGGGCTGAGCGGCGAGCTCCATAAGGGTCGCCTCATGAGCAAGGGTCATACTGGGGGAGGGTGCCATCTCCAGGGTCGGGACATAGGGGACAGCCGCAATGTCCTCCATAATTGCGGTGTTGTTGGCAGTGATAAAGGCTGGGAGAGGTGGAGCCTCATGTAACGAAGGCAACGGGTCGTTGTGTTGCTCCATAGAGCGAAGACTAACAGGGGTCGCGAGGACACCAGGCAGGTTCCCTGTAGTTGTGGACACTGTATTCAAAGGTTGTATGTAGACCAGCACAAGAGATGGTTGTCACGTTTCTGCATCTTGACTGGGTAGTATGACTCGAGAACCCTTACTGTACCGGTTGTCGCTACGGCGGTAAGGTATATTAGTGATGGACTTATCTACGACAGCGCGGTGATACGGTAGCACGATAGGAGATACGGTACTGATAGCTGACTGAGGACAGACGCCACCAATACTAGTACTAGTAGTATTAGGGTTGGAGGTACTTACGCGACATGTTGGACGCTACATACGATGACTCATAGCAGCGCTTGAAAGCCTGCTCGACTTGTATTTAATCTGTCTTGTGAAGACCAAGATACGCCATCTTGGTCTTCTTGAATCGCCACTTGTGTTCTTCTCTCTCTTTCTTCACTTCTATCAGAAGTCATCCGAACCCCCTTTTGTAACTAAGATATTCGACTTGCCGGTGTACCTCCATGTATTCACTAAGGTGAGGGTTTGGACCTCCGTGTCTTCAAGCCAGCAGACCCGCACTTTGCTAAGTTGTTATCGCCTTCTCGTGCTCAAGTCGAGCTAACGTCGTGGCGACGTTACATTAAGACCAAGATCCCATCGTGGCCGTAACAACAAGAGACCAGTGGACGAGCTTCTGTCCTTATTCACTCCCAAGACGAGGAGAACGAAATGTCCCTACGCGCTTTCTACAAGCTGCCAGTTGGAGGGAGAGACAAGAAGAAACCGGATACTTCGTAGAATTCAACGGACCTACTAGGTTCCGCCCAGTTGAGTTCAACTTCGACCATCTGTGTTGGGTAGAAGTTACGTGGAACCCCATAGACTCTCAGTGGGACGTTGTACGACCAGCAGGACCGCGATATCACTGCGATATCGACGCGCGAGAGCTCAACAGTCGAGCTGATTGGGGCCCTATTGACGGGCAAGTGAGAGAACATTTGACTGGGGAAGTGGTATCGGAGGAAGGAGAAGAAAGGCAAAGTCAAGAAGAAAGTGAAGGACGAGAGCCGGATCAGACGGAAACTAGCGGAGGAGCAATACAAGATCTCCTCCTTGAACGAGCTGAGTCCGCCCACATCACTGAACCAGAACCAATTCACATTCGTTCACCAGCCATCATGGCAACTATTACTCAAGCCATGGAAGAGGTAGCACTCGAAGAATCACGCGCAATACGAGCAGAAGCGAGAGACATACTCATGCCCATCAACCCAGAAACAGGAAGACGAATGACAGCCGACGATGCCGCAATATTCCGAGCAATCGGATCCGACAGAGGGGACCCACCATCAGAAAGACCCGTCGCACTAGAACTACCTCCAGGGATAGGCGGACCTAGCGGAGATCCACCACCGCCACCAGGAGGAGGTGTACTGTTCGATATACGAAGAACCGAACCACCAAGAGGACCGCCTGCTGGACCACCCGGTGGAGGTGGAGGAGGAGGAGGAGGCAGAGGCGGCGACGGCGTCGGAAGAGGGGGGCATCATAACGAAAAACTCACCGGCGAGCCACCTTCCATTTTTGACGGCGACAGACTCAAAATAGACCAGTTCTTGACGCAGTGGCATGTCTATTGGGGCATGAATTTGGATGCCCCCATTATGCGGAACGACTACAGGAGATGCCTCCTGTTCCTATCCTACATCAAGGGCGGGGCGGTCAGCGAATGGGTGCTGTCCTTCCTGAACTGGCTCAACCGACAGATACAACGAGGGATCAGTCCCTACACTCCAGCCCTATGGGAAGCTGTCGCTGATGGCTTCAGCCAGCGCTTCGAAAACACACTAGAACGAGAGCAAGCACAAGCTATACTGCGAAAAGGCTTGAAGATGACTGGCGAAGACATTGATAAGTACGTCAATGACTTTGAGCAGCTTGCACGGAAGGCTCACTACCGTCTCAACGAACCACAAACCATCGACCTCTTCACGTCGGGTTTGCCCAAGGAGTTGTTCAAGAATGCGTTCCAGTTCGACGATCCCGTCACGTTCGACGACTGGAAAAGAGCCGTCCTTAAGCGGCAGAAGAACTACATACACCTCAAAGCGAGGCTCAACGAGTACAAAAACACAATGACACAACCAAAGAAGCAAAGTGGCAACGCGGGATGGGCGCTACCACAAAACCTACCACAGACGAACCCCTGGGCAATGGATACCTCAGCCGACCGCGCTAAAGTAAGACTCGCAGGGTCCGAAGACATCGACTTTAACAAATTGCCGCATCATAACTGGCCCATGCCGCCATTTTCACCACGTGGAGGACCTGGAGCCCGAGGACAAGGAAGAGGGGGATCTCGAAGGGACTTAAGGAACGTCCTTTGTTATAATTGCCACGCTCCGGGCCACCTCTCACGAAACTGCCCATACCCACGCACTCAGCAGCAGGGGTCGACCGCCCCATCCAGCAGCCGTATGACCGAAACCACCGGATACCCCCAGGGACCTGTATCACAGTACGCACCGTCGCAGTACACGCCATCACTGCCGGGGTACATGTCACCGGCACCAAGCGCAACACCTGCACCCCAAATCAATGCAGCAAGCACAAAGACAGCAGGAGAACAAGCAAAGGAATGGCTTACGCAGGTGGCCAACAGCATGGATGAGGTCAAGGACCTCATACTTCAAGACTTATGGGGAAAAGAGGGTTTTCGGGACGCCTGAACCCGTCAGTCTGGGTGAGGGCTCTACAATGTAATTCTGTAATTGTGACAATGCGCTATCGATCTATGCGAATTCCAGTGACTGTCCATACAAATTACCAAACGACTGAAACCAAGGCACTGGTTGACTCTGGAGCAACCGACAACTTTATCCGACCAAGTCTGGCAACCCGGGCAGGAATCCCGGTACAACCGCTAGATACGCCTCGCAAAATATGGAATATTGATAATATGGAAAACAAAGCTGGGTTAATCACTCATTACGTTAACCTAGAAGTGAAAACACGTGGACAGGTAAAGCAAATGACCTTTCTGGTCACTGACCTCGGCAGCGAAGACATGGTACTGGGTTACCCATGGCTAAGCGCCTTCGAACCCTCTATTAGCTGGGCTACGGCAACGATACACCCCGATATGCAGCCAGTGGTGCTGGCCACCACCCAGGATTTACTCTCCCAAGCTAACGTACGTGCACTGATAATAGCGGAAAAAGACGACATCCTACGAGAATTGGAGGAAGAGACCTTCGCTAGAGCCATGACTTCGACAGAATTGGCCATACAGGCAAAGCAACAACAGACGGTCGTCGCGCTCCCATCCGAGTATGCGGCGTTTAGCAAGCTATTCAGCGAGCAAGCCTTGCATCGCTTCCCCCCAGCTAGGCCGTGGGATCATGCAATCGACTTCAAGCCGTCCGCGCCAGCCACCATAGACTGCAAAGTATACCCAATGACGCAGAAAGAAGAGGGCGAGCTCAAGGAATTCTTAGAGGAAAAGCTCAAACAGGGGTACCTACGCCCCTCCATATCCCCGTACGCATCATCCTTTTTCTTTATTAAAAAAAAGGACGGCAAGCTGCGACCGGTACAGGACTACCGGGTAATCAACTCCCACACGATTCGCAATCAATACCCACTGCCGCTCATTCAAGACCTAATCCTCGACCTCAGCAATGCCCACATCTACACGAAACTTGACATTCGTTGGGGCTACAACAACATACGTATCCGGGACGGCGACCAGGAGAAGGCAGCCTTCAAGACCAAATTTGGCCTTTTTGAGCCGACCGTCATGTTCTTCGGTCTCACTAACTCCCCAGCCACCTTCCAGGCGATGATGAATCACATATACCGTGATACCATTGCAAAGCACGACCGTTTGGGCACCACGATACGTGTCTACATGGATGACATTGGGATCGCAACTCACTTTGACCACGATTTGTCTGCCCACGTCACTGCAGTTCGCGACGTTCTACAGGTCGCCCAGGACCACGACCTCTATTTCAAACTCGAGAAGTGCCTCTTCCACCAGCCGCGGATGGATTACCTGGGGGTAATCCTTGAGAGGGGGGTAACACGAATGGACCCTGTAAAAGTTCAAGGGATAAAAGACTGGCCAACACCGACAAAGGTCAAAGACGTCCGATCCTTCCTTGGTTTTTGCAACTTTTACAGGCTTTTCATCCGCGGCTTCGCCACCCACGCCAAGCCACTCACCAAATTAACACGAAAAGACGAAGAATGGCGGTGGGCAGTGGAAGAAAACAAGGCGTTCAACAAATTAAAGAGCCTTGTAACGGAAGAGCCAGTGCTGGCGCATCCCGTCCTCCAAGACCCGTTTGAACTCGAGGTCGATGCCTCAGGCTACGCGGTGGGAGCCGTACTACTACAGAAAAAAGCTGACGGAAAACGACACCCCATAGGCTATTATTCAGCCACACTCTCTGAGGCAGAACGGAATTACGACATTTATGATCTAGAGTTGCTCGCAATAGTCAAAGCGCTGCGGAACTGGAGGCCGCTACTCGCCGGAGCCCCACATAAAATCAAAATCTACTCGGACCATATGAACCTGCAATACTGGAAGTCGCCACAGAAAATTAGCAGGCGAGTCACTAGGGAAGTACTCAAGCTCTCTGAGTATGACTTTGAGATTCACCACATCAAAGGAAAGAACAACAGGAGGGCCGACGCGCTGTCACGACAACCTGACTACAACCAGGGGGCGGAAGACAACAGCGAAGTTGTGGTGCTACCACCCGAGGTCTTCGTCAAAGCCCTTAATGCAGCGCGAATGCTCACTCTTAATCCGAACCTGACACAACCGCGACACCAACAGGACGAAGAAGTGATCAAGATATGGGTAGACCCCTACCAACTGAAGAAAATACAGGGAGAGTGGTACAAGGATGGCAGGTTCGTAATAACAGGGCCGACATCAACGCATCGCGTACTGATCCATGACCACCATGATTTACCGATACATGGACATCTGGGAATCGCGAGAACGCAACGAATCCTGGAAAGGCACTACTGGTGGCCACGATTACGAAGAGACTGTGTATGAATACGTTCAGGGATGCGTGGAATGTCAACGAAACAAAGTCAACACGCGACCCATACGAGCAGCCCTGCACCCCATCACGCCAATACTCGACGCTACCCCTTTCCAAACCGTAGCAGTCGATTTCATCACCAAGTTACCAGAATTGAAGGGGTACGACAGTATCCTCACCGTCACGGACCATGACTGTAGCAAAGCTTCGGTGTTCATACCATGCAAGGAGGAGATAACGGCTGAAGAAACCGCAGCGCTGTACGTCAATCACATTTTTAAACGATTTGGACTACCGCGCAAAATCATCAGCGACCGAGACCTGCGGTTCACGTCCAAATTCACAAGAGAAGCGTGCCGAATCCTAGGCGTCCAGCAGAACATATCCACGGCGTACCACCCGCGCACCGATGGACAGTCGGAAAGGACCAACCAATGGCTGGAACAATACCTGCGCTTCTGGGTGAATGAACGTCAAGATAACTGGACCACTTATCTGCCAATCGCGGAATTTGCGCACAACAATTGGCCTCATGAACATACAAAACAATCACCATTTCAACTTCTGATGGGATACGACCCGCAAGCTGATTGGACCGATAAGCCCTCTCCTATCCCTCAGGTAACCACACGACTGACACAGCTGAAAGAAGCCAGAGATAACGCCCAACGCCTCATAAAAAAGGCACAAGAAGCCTGGGTGCGCAACAAAGATACGCCGAAGTTTCACGTCAATAACCTCGTGTGGCTGGAGGGGAAACACCTCCGAACCAACCAACCTACGGCAAAACTAGCGGCGCGACGCCACGGACCCTTCAGGGTGACTCAGGTGATGTCGCCCTATAATTATCGATTGGAACTTCCCACGCAGTGGAGCATACACCCAGTGTTTCACATTGATCTTCTCACCCCGTACAAGCAAACTCCTATACACGGGAAAACTTCATGCGCCCGCCACCAGAACTGATTGATGGAGAAGAAGAGTACGAAGTCGAGGCAATTCTAGACTCTCGGCACTTCGGCAGAGGGAAGCGTCTCCAATATCTCGTGAAATGGAAGGGCTATCCAGACTCGGAGAATCAGTGGGTCAACAAGGATGACGTCTTCGCGCCAGAAGCGCTCTGCCTATATCAGGAAACACAGACGCGCACGAGAACAGTTAAAACAAGCAGTGAAGGGCTTGAAGGAAGTCATCCCCTTCTCCTTTGTTCTATCACCACTCACATGCCTACCTCCCCACTGCGACATGTCACACAAGCACAGCTCCTCGACTCCCTCGCAGAAGACGCCCGCACCCTCTTGGCTGAGGACGACGACACCGAAATACCAAACACTCAGCTCACGCCATGGACACCTCTTATACCAGCAGAGGGGCCCATCACCGCGCAAGAATGGATCAAGGTCGTCACCAGATTCCCAGATCCAACAACCACCCTCGACGACGACCAAGCCGTCGTCCACGTCTTCCGAAACGATCGCGGTGAGCGCGAGCCGATCGCCGCTATCCCCCCAAGCGACGACCTCATCGGCGTTCACGGAATTTTCCCGAGCAACGACCAGTGTTCAAGCGCTGATGGAGTACGAGTTGGAGGGTTGGAAGAGGGTAGTGGCGGCGTGGCAGAAGGAGCAGTTGGACTCAGCAGCGGCCCGACTGAGAGAGATGCGAGAGCGACGGCAGCGATGGCGGCAGCTGAGGCTGACCATGACGACGAAGATTATTACCTGGCGAGACACTCCTTCCTTCGAACGAAATGCGACGCTGATAATCCCGGGGTCACACCCTGGCTCGTCTACTCCGACAGCTCCCCCATGTATTGAGGACGTGTGCGTGTGCCTGGTGCCGCCGATCACCATCCGTTCACCGCCGCCGAGGACCCCAGCGCATGTCATTGCGCCTGAAGGGTTCCGGGTGAACCGACGACCCCATTATGTTCGATACCCCATCACTGGGCCCGACAGAGTAGAGCGGGACGCGTCTGTTGATAAGTGACCCTTGCGCACTTAGCGGCTCATACGGACCGGACTTGCAGCATGGACTGCTGTAGATTAGATATACAAGACTTGTAGATTAGATACCTTTTGATCTGTACAATCTATTACTTATCGTTGCGTCACCTATGACATCATGTACTATGACATCATGTGGACTCCTCTGGACTTGTCATTGTACTACGTCTTTGTTCTTTCTTTGGATATATCTTTATTGTGATGTCATTATGATATCACCTTGGTCTGGACACTTCTTGTTCTATACGCCTTGTTCTCCATATGCACACTCCTTTGTCCTGTTGTAGAACAATGCGCTCCTTGTACTCTGTGACCTATAGTTACTTTCCTTGTATTAGTGTCACGCCTCTGTACAGTATAAGTAGACTGCTTGTACGCCCTGGTCCACATCAGTTCTCTCACTGCTGTGTGCCAGGTATGTCTCTTCCACCATAATACTATTATCAGTTCTCTCACTGCTGTGTGCCAGACAACCTCTGCTTCACTCTGCTTGACTTCACCCCTGTTGCTGCCCTTCAGCCACTTCTGATATCTCACCACAGTCTTCTTGTCACTGTGAGTATCATCTTCATGTGTGCTGTTCATCAGGTTATGGGCCCTGGTGCCCTAGCCACTCCACTTGGCTGGTCACTGTCTTCCTAGGAGGACACACCAGGCTAAGGTCTGTCTGGGGCCTTACCAGCCTTGCCCAAGGCAGAGAGCAGTGGGGCGCCACTTGTCTCTGCTAAGGAACCTCCTGTATCAACTATCAGGAGGCAGGACGCGCTAGCGTTCTGGCCTTACAGAATCACAGACAGGAGTGGTATCCCCCTCTATCTTTGTCTTGCAAACTATAAAGCACTGTCGCTGACTGCTCCTCGGCGACAGATAAATCATCCCAATGTCTTCTCGTGCACCATCTCCCACTGGCGCTGCTGCCGGTGCTACTGCTACTGCGGGGGGTTCTACGCTTCCCCCCACTGGATCCTCACCCTCTGCACGCATCTCTGCTGCCTATGGCGCAACGTTCGGCATGCCCTCTGGCATCCGCCTTGAACAGTTCGATGGCACTCACTGGAATGAGTGGTCTGGGACGATTGAAGCCATCCTCACGCTGCACGAAGCAGAGGATGTGTTCACCCTCCACCATGGACCAGTTGATGTCCCTCAAGACGAATGGGACTCAGTACAATGTCGGGCGAAGGCGTATCTCCGCCTTTACCTCAAACCTGACGTCTACTCCCTCGTCGCCGACAATGCCGCCTATCCCACCTTCAAAGCCAAGTGGGACAAGCTCAGAGACGTATATGCTGGTGCTTCGGGCAGCACCACTATCTTTAATCTGTGGATCCAGTTAACACAAGCCCGCCTCGACGACTCCGCACCCATGGCCACTCAGCTGGCCAAGCTCAATGAGCTGCGGGTTGCCCTTTCCAACGCACAGATGGGTGTCACTGACACTCAGTTCTCTCTCATTCTCCTCCACGCGCTGCCGCCCTCTTATGAGGTGTTGGCCTCAACCATCCTCGCTAGTGGGGCCCCCTCCGCACTCAAGCACGCTGAAATAATTGCGCGCATAGTGTCGGAAGAAGCTCGCCGAGCTGGGCCCTCTGGCTCTTCCCTCAACAAGGTGGCCCCCGTCAAGCTGACGGGCAAAAAGGGCAAGAAGGACCACTCTGGTCTAACTTGCCACTACTGCAACAAAAAGGGTCACATCAAACCTGACTGCAGGAAGAGGAAGAAGGATGAGGCTGACGCAAAGGAGAAGGAGAAAGCAGGCAACAAGGCTGCCAATAGTCATGTCCTAGTACCTACCACCGCCTCTATTACGGAGGTCGTAGAGCCCAAGATAGATTGGGCCTCTGAATCAATCGGTGTTGCCTTGTATGCTGCCTCGCGTGTGCGTTGGATGATGGACAGTGGTGCTACACACCACATAACCCCACATCGGTCTGACTTCAAGGACTACACCCCAACTAAAGGCACTGTACGCCTGGGTGATAAGTCCACTATAGACCAAGTGGGTGTTGGGTCTGTCGTCTTTACAACGAGCCAGGGTATCTCTATCACCCTCAGTAATGTGCTGCACCTACCACAGGTGAAGACGCGCTTCTTGTCGACGCGTGCCCTAGCACAAAAGGGTGCTGAAATCGCCTTTGACAGTGGCTCATTTAAAATATCTGTCAACCAAAAGTGTGTGGCTAAAGGCTACCTTGAGGACAACCTTTACTGGTTGGACGCAGCCAGCGTCGGCCTCAACGCCCACACAAAATCAAGTGCTGCCACACTTGATATCTGGCATCAATGCATGGGACACATCTCCTCTGCGGCGCTGAAGGCGCATGGTCCCTCTGCCACTACTGGCATGGACATAGATAGCTCCACCACGGCCCACACAGTCTGCCGTGGGTGCGAGATGGGTAAATCCACTCGCCAACCCTTTTCTGCGTCCTCCACCAAAAGGACAACTCGTCAATTTGAGATTGTGCACAGTGACCTCGCCGGTCCTATGCAAACTCAGTCCCTGCAAGGCTCGACCTACACTGCCACCTTCATAGACGACCACACTAAGTTCACTGTGGTCCACTTCCTTAAGTCGAAGGATCAGTTTGCTAAGTCGCTGCAGATGTATTTGGCCTGGGGTGAAACCCAGTCTGGCCATAAACTGCGCGCTCTGCACTCTGACCGCGGTGGCGAATACATGTCGAGTGTCACACAGGACATTCTTAAGCAGAAAGGGATAGAGCATCACCTCACGATGCCGGGTTCACCACAGTCCAACGGAAAAGCTGAGCGGTTTAACCGCACCATTATGGATAAGGCAATGTCCATGCTTCACACAGCTGGCATGTCTAAAGGCTTCTGGGAGCATGCAGTGTGCGCAGCTGTGCACATCTATAACCGCTCTCCAGTCCGTGGGCTTAAGTGGCGCACTCCCTATGAGCTCTGGCACTCTGGCAAAGTGCCCGATGTCTCACATCTTCGCGTCTTCGGATGCAAGGGGTACATGCACGTACCCGCTGATAAACGTCGCAAATTGGATGCGAAGGCCATTGAGGTCACGCTTATCGGGTTTGAGCCCGAATCTAAGGGCTATAAGCTCTGGGACCGCTCAACCCGCTCCGTCCGAGTGTCCAGGGATGTGACATTCGACGAGAGTAGCTTCCCGTCCCTCCAGGGTGTTGAGACACACCCCACACCTTCACCACCAATGGTGCCTAGCACAACAGTGACTGCCGTGCCTCACCCGCCGGCGTTACCACCAATGCGAGCCCCCTCCCCTGTACACTCCAGTAGTAGTGAGGAGGAGGATGTTGAAAAGCTCTTAGACCCCCCACAAGTCCAACCACGCCCCACCACTCCACCACCTGCTCTACCTGCTCCGCCCACCACACCTAAGCGTGAGCAAATCACTCCCACTTCACCCCCGCCGCGTCCTAGTGCAACGCGCATTATGCGCCATGTCCCTCCTCCCTCACCAGAAATGCCTGGGGGATTTGAGGATCGTGCACAGCGTAGTCAGCTGTTGCGCGAGATGGACAATGCACCAAGGCGCAGTGCTCGTGCCCCTGTTCCTAATCCGCGTTACTTCAACGCGGACAATGCGGCATGGCGCGGCAGGCGTCTGGGGTATGCGGAGTTATTGGCTGCTGCCTTTGTAGGCCGAGACCCTGCAACCTATGCAGAGGCCATGCGGTCTGCAGCTGCAGATGAGTGGACTAAGGCGTGTCAGTATGAAATGGACGCCCTAGCTAAGAATGGGACTTGGGAGTTAGTGGATCTCCCGCCTAATCGTAAGGCAGTAAAATCCAAATGGGTCTTTAAGCTCAAAGCGGATGGCCGCTACAGAGCTCGCTTGGTGGCTAAGGGATTCACGCAGATCCCTGGCATAGATTTTGATGAAACCTTCTCTCCCGTCGCACGATTTGAGTCGCTACGTTTACTTCTGGCGTTGGCCGCGCTAGAGGACTGGCACATCCATCAGATGGATGTCAAGTCTGCTTTTCTCAATGGCGTGCTTGATGAGGAGATTTACATGGAGCAGCCACAAGGTTTCACTGTCACTGGCTCTGAGACGAAGGTGTGTCGCCTGGTTAAGGCGATCTATGGTCTCAAACAGGCCTCCCGCGCATGGAACTTGCAATTCCATGGAGTGCTCACTGCACTCAGCTTTAAGCGGACGTTTGCTGATGCTGGCATATATGTGATGCCTCAACGGGAGGGGTATGATCCACTCTTCGTTATTGTCTACGTTGACGACATCACTATACTGGGTCCCTCGTTGAGTGGAATTAAACGTTTGAAGTCAGACTTGTCTGAACGCTATGAGATGACAGATCTCGGGGAGATAGAGTCTTATCTTGGTATGCGCATTGTGCGCGACCGCTCCCTTAGACGCATCGAAATAGATCAGTCTGGCTACATCAAGGATGTCCTTGAACGCTTTGGCATGTCTGATGCCACACCACACAACACACCCTTGCCCGCTGGTGCTGACGAGCACCTGGTTAAATATACGTCGCAGGCAACTGCCTCAGATATTTCCCACTACCAATCTCTTATTGGGAGTCTGCTTTACGTGCAGATTGGCACTAGGCCAGATATCTCCTTCGCTGTGTCACGTCTGGCGCAGTACGCAGCGAATCCCTCACCACAACATCTGCGACTTGCGCAGTATGTCCTGTCCTACTTAGTGGGAACTATGGATATGCGTATTGTCTATGATGGCGCCAATGGCGATGGCCTTCATGGCTACACTGATTCCAGTCTGGCTGATCAGACTGATGACCGCCACTCCACCTCTGGTTATGTGTTCTTACTAGCTAACGGTGCAATAAGCTGGTCTTCGCGCAAGCAAAAGACTGTTGCCCAAAACACAACGGAAGCAGAATACATGGCCATGACTGACGCGGCTAACCAGGCTGCGTGGTATCAGAGCTTCCTCACGGAACTCGGGTACGAGGTCGACGACCCCATCCCATTACATGGTGACAATAAGGGTGCCATTGACTTGGCCTTGAACCCTGTCACTGGGAGACGGTCTAAGCACATTGCCATACGGCATCATGTCATTCGGGAGTACATCGAAAAGGGGACCATCACCCTCATTAGAACTCCTACTGTAGATATGGTCGCGGACGGCTTCACAAAGTCACTACCGCGTGTCCTGCTGCAGAAGCACAATGATGACATGGGACTTGTGTGTACTTAGATTGTAGATCACGGGGAGATGTTGATAAGTGACCCTTGCGCACTTAGCGGCTCATACGGACCGGACTTGCAGCATGGACTGCTGTAGATTAGATATACAAGACTTGTAGATTAGATACCTTTTGATCTGTACAATCTATTACTTATCGTTGCGTCACCTATGACATCATGTACTATGACATCATGTGGACTCCTCTGGACTTGTCATTGTACTACGTCTTTGTTCTTTCTTTGGATATATCTTTATTGTGATGTCATTATGATATCACCTTGGTCTGGACACTTCTTGTTCTATACGCCTTGTTCTCCATATGCACACTCCTTTGTCCTGTTGTAGAACAATGCGCTCCTTGTACTCTGTGACCTATAGTTACTTTCCTTGTATTAGTGTCACGCCTCTGTACAGTATAAGTAGACTGCTTGTACGCCCTGGTCCACATCAGTTCTCTCACTGCTGTGTGCCAGGTATGTCTCTTCCACCATAATACTATTATCAGTTCTCTCACTGCTGTGTGCCAGACAACCTCTGCTTCACTCTGCTTGACTTCACCCCTGTTGCTGCCCTTCAGCCACTTCTGATATCTCACCACAGTCTTCTTGTCACTGTGAGTATCATCTTCATGTGTGCTGTTCATCAGCGTCGCACGTCCAAATTATCGGAGGGGCAGACCCCCTCATACTAGGAGTTATACCGGGCTCGCCGCATGTATACGGTAAGCCCTTCTACGCCGAACCCCACGTATCCGCCGCGCTTCACCCCACGTACCCCCACGAAGACTTTGTCGTCTTTGAGGCGGACAAAATCACCGACCGGGCTCTCAACCGCATCAACGACGAGTCGCTCACGGCGGAGGTCACGCGTTTCCGCGCCGCCAGCTACAAGCTCGACCGTCTCCGTGCCCGAGTTAGCCAGCTCCGTGCCATGATCGAGTGTGCGCAGGACGACAGGCGCGACTCCATCTACCGACTAGAGCGCGCAACCGCGTTGGAGCGTATCGCGGACGAACAGCGCGACTGGCTGGCGAGGGACTTTCGGTGAGTCGGGGCCTCACGCTGAAAGGGAGGTGATGTCACGTTTCTGCATCTTGACTGGGTAGTATGACTCGAGAACCCTTACTGTACCGGTTGTTGCTACGGCGGTAAGGTATATTAGTGACGGACTTATCTACGACAGCGCGGTGATACAGTAGCACGATAGGAGATACGGTACTGATAGCTGACTGAGGACAGACGCCACCAATACTAGTACTAGTAGTATTAGGGTTGGAGGTACTTACGCGACACGTTGGACGCTACATACGATGACTCATAGCAGCGCTTGAAAGCCTGCTTGACTTGTATTTAATCTGTCTTGTGAAGACCAAGATACACCATCTTGGTCTTCTTGAATCGCCACTTGTGTTCTTCTCTCTCTTTCTTCACTTCTATCGGAAGTCATCCGAACCCCCTTTTGTAACTAAGATATTCGACTTGCCGGTGTACCTCCGTGTATTCACTAAGGCGAGGGTTTGGACCTCCGTGTCTTCAAGCCAGCAGACCTGCACTTTGCTAAGTTGTTATTGCCTTCTCGCGCTCAAGTCGAGCTAACGTCGTGGCGACGTTACAATGGTGGTGGTTGGAGAGAAAGGAGGGCGCCATACAGGCGCGAAGGAGGCCCTTGACAAGTTCTATGAAAGCATGCCCTGCCATATTGCTGCTCTGAAGGAGGCACAAGGTCACCATACCAAATACTAATACTCGGTAAGTGTCTCTCTTTTTTGTTCTTTGGTGGTGCTCATGTCTTTCCGAAGTAGGGGCCATGTTCAAAAGAACTGCACACGCATTTTTCCATAGATTACTTCTCATACATCCCACACTTATTTTAAAGCCTCAAAACACTCATTTTCACATTCTAGACTCAAATAGCTACCAATTGAACCCTAATACATGGAACATTTACTGAGTTTTCGAAAAACGGTGGGCATTGAGATTTGTTTGCACATGTTGTGCAATACTTTTGATCGCCACTGTAGCCACATCACATCCAACACTGGCCCAACCAGATCTAGCCAAACCTTTTGTTCTACAAGTGGACACATCCAAATTTGCTACTGGCACCATCCTAGCTCAACCCAACTATTGCAAAAAGCCACAAGTTGTAGGATATTTTTCCCAATCGATCACAGCACCCGAATGAAACTACGACATGTATGATTGTGAACTTCTCGGTCTTGTTAGAGGCCTCAAACACTGGCGCCACTTATTAGTAGCTGCCCAACACCCAGTTCTAGTCCTAACAGATCATGCGAATCTCTTACACTACCATCACCCACAGCATATCACCCACAGAGTGGTACGACTTGTCAATGTCCTTGCTGATTATAACTTACAACTAAAACACGTGCCTGGTGCCTCTCTTCACACTGATGCACTCTCTTGACACCCCAATCTGTGCCCGGAGGGACCAGACAATGAGAACGTTGTGGTGTTACCTCCACACCTCTTTGTCCATACTTTACACCTCTCCAACCTCAAAGACCGGTGCCGTGCTGCCCAGCTATCCCAACAGCCTTACCTTGAACAGTTAGCAGCCCAAGGTACAATCCATGACACTGATCATGTCTACTATCATGGTACTGCCATTGTCATTGTGGAAAATGCTGCCCTTAAGAAGGGGGTGATTTGTCTATTTCATGACTCCATAATGACGGGACACCCAGGACAAAAGAAAACACTAGCCGCCATAGTCAACCATTGCTGGTGGCCCAAGATGAACCAAGATGTCATTGAATATGTCCAAGGATGCAACATCTGCCAAACTACCAAAAACCAACCGTCTAGACCTAAACCACCACTACAACCAATCTTTGCAGATCCTACAGCACTTCCGTTTACCATGGTCGCTGTCAATTTTATCACTAAATTACCCCTTTCCTGAGGTTATGACACCATCTTGACCATAACCAATCAAGCTTGCTCAAAAGCAAGCATCTTCATCCCATGTCAAGAAAAGATCAATGCCATAGGGGTAGCCAGCAAATACCTCAAATATGTAGTACCCCACTACAGACTACCACGCAAGGTTATCTCAGATTGGGACCCCAGGTTCACTGCAGCAGCCATGAAAAACCTCTGTGCCACCCTGCAAGTAGAACAAAACATTAGTACAGCTTATCACCCTAGAACTGACAGTCAGTCTGAACGCACAAACCAACGTCTTGAACAATTCCTCTGAATCTATGTGAACTATCAACAAACTGACTGGAGCAACTAGCTTCCCATCACTCAATACACTTTGAACAGCTGGCTGTCTGAAACAACGAAACAAAGTCCCCACAAAGTCATACTAGGATATGTTCTGGCCATACATCAACCTACCAGAACCACAACAAACTTGGCAATGGCCACCCAACGATTAGACACGCTACAATGAGCGTGAGCAGCAGCTAGAGCCACCCTAAGAGCCAGCCAAGAGAAGTGGGTTACTGAAACAAAATTCACTCCCTACTGACTAGGGCAATCTGTCTGGCTTGATAGCACTAACCTCCACACAACCCACCCCACGGCCAAACTGGCCCCAAAAAGATATGGGCCTTTTCAGATAACCACCGTCCTCTCACCTGCTGTCTATCAATTACAGATTCCAAGTACTTGGAAAATACACAACGTGTTTCATGCAGCACTCCTCTCCCCCTTTACCCAAACTCCAATCCATGGACCTTCTTTCTTGAAACCACCTCCGGAACTAATAGAAGGCAAAGAAGAATGGGAGGTAGCCGATATCTTGGATGAACGAAAGCACCGCAAAAAGACACAGTATCTAATCCGCTGGAAAGGCTACTCGGCAGCTGATGACAGCTGGGAACCCAAGGAAAACATACATGCTCCAGAGCTTCTACAAAGGTATGAAGAATGATGAAATCAAGAGCATAACATCAACAACATCTCTCTCATGCCACCTCGTCACCCACCCCAATATCCTCACATTGCAGCTAGTGAACTCCCTGTTGACATTGTCACCCGCATTGAACGAGAAGTCAAAGAATGGGCGCAAGTCGGACGACACTACAACACTCGACGCAACTCCCCAAATTCATGCAAAGACATGTTCAGGTACAGCACCTATTGGCAAGCAGACAGGACTCACTGCTACGCGTCCCAAGCCCATGAGCGATGCCAGCAACACCTGAGAAGAGAGGCAGCAGAAATCATTGTTCAAGGAGAAGAACCGGAAGACAATGAAGTCATCTACAAGCAGTACTTCCAAGATAACCCCCTTCCCGATGAACCCCAACCTGCTCAACAAAACCAATGTCTTCATCCCAGTCAAGACTGGAGGATGCAACCACCCAACCATCCCTACCAGATTGAGATACCAGCAGCCAATGGGACCTACCACAATGCACCGTACATACGATTCCTTGTAGATCAACACGACAAACCAGTCATCATGGGAGCGGACAGACAATGACAACCTCAATACTTCGCTACACTCTGCGCAGTTCCACAGCCTGACAATCTCCGCAACAAAGCATTGGACAGCAAACAAGATCTCTTCTCTGCACATCACACTGCATGACACCATGTAGACCACACCCTCATGACTCTAGCTGACCCTGGAGCATGCACCAAGATACATTGATTGTGCAAGTCTGAAGGGGAAAGAGATCACCTCATCCAATGAATGAGGGAAACAGAAAGGGCCTGGAGCAAATGGGCAGTTTGTGCCAACAAGATCAATCAATGTATTAAACTGGCCAATATAGTGTCTCATATATTCGAACATCTTCCTCATCCACTACCCACCACCCTCATCCAGTATGCTCTACCTCTTCCTCAAGTCAACCCCCAACTCTGGCACCACCACAACTACACACATACCGACCCAGTCCCACTCCTGGTGCCACCCTGACCTATGGCCCGTTCATATGCCAAAGCTGTGCATGTCGCCCAACATCTCAAGTATCCACAACTCCATGATGAAGAAAACTGAGGGTCGATGGAACCTACCTTTTCTCCTACTACCCGACAGCAGCAAATCTGACGGTCTGATCAAGAACGATGCACCCAAGGCATCCCACCCAACGGAATGCCTCCTTGTACATGGTGCGGCCAGCTCGATCACCTCGCTTTTGAGTGTCACCAGCTGCACACTTGGTGCCTTGACCGGCATATTTGCCTCATCAATTGAGCCCACACCCATGTACTCACTCATTGCACCTGGCTCATGCTAGCTGGATGAGCCATTGATCGGGAGCGTGCTACACAAAGCCTCAATCAACACCACCATTCTTCTCACCCCTATGCCCGATGCAAGGCCTGAGAAGCTGCCAAACGCCACAATCACAAACTTGAAGATCATGTGTTCACAATGGATGACATCTTTGACATCAATTATGAAGTCAAAGATTGTGGAGATTAATCAACAGGACGTCGAACCAAGAAAGGGGGCTATGTCACACCTCCATGACAACATGGTCACGCTCAAGGATTTGGATTCCATCTGCTCTTTCTCTTTGTATAACAGAAGTCCTGCCAGCTCACAGGTTTGATGACTTGTAGTATGCCAACTCACTGTATGCCAGCTCACGGTTTGCCAGCTCACGTATGTTAGAAAATAGCTTAGAAAAACCCAGTCTTGTAGGAGTATAAGTAGAGGCTTGTAACAACATAGATACTTGTCTACTCTTCATTTGAATCCAGCTACTTGTTTCACTTCCTTCACTTGCCCTGCAAGTTCCCAACCCTCTTCTCACTAAGCCCGAATCCTTGCCAGCAGAGCTCCCAAACTTCTCCCAACAGAAGTTCTCATTTGAAGCCAAGAAGGTTGATGGCCCAGCTGAGCCATAACAAAGGCTGCGACAGCAGAATGCATGGCAAAGTACTGGGAGACCCTGTGGGCCACCACAAAATGCAACACAGACACTGATCATTGTGAGGAGCAGGCAATTGCCGCCCTCAAAAACAAGAAGAAGAAGGGGCCCAAGTCTAAAACTGTGGCCCAACAACTCAATGTGCAGCATGGCCAATCGCCCATGCCTCTGTCTGGGACTAAGTGTTACGCCCTAGCAGGGGCGTGGGTCCTAAAGGTGTCTAATCACACAAGTATCAAGCAAAGACTTCTATTGTCTTATTGCTATGAAATACAAGTGGCGAAAGTGTGGCACAGGGTGCAGCACTACTCTGTAATGTAGGACTCCTTCGTCCGAAGTGTCTGACACTTCTCTACACTTGATCTTGCTAGTGCACAGAGTATAACAGGTGTGACGCGTTGATATAGTTCAACTGCAAAGACTTCAAAGTGTCCTGGTTAGGGACTGAGGTAGGGGATGCACAAGAAGAGGGGAATAAGGCGAAGTCACACCAAAGTACGGAGGCAAGGTTGCTAGATTGCAAACGAAGCCAAGTCTGGCTTCCTATGGTCTATGGTACAGGTTTATATAGGACAGGGTTCCAAACAACATGAACACAAGTCCACACAATATCAAAGAGACTAAACAGAGCAAGCAGGAGTTCGGATCAAAAGAAACAACGCCACTAGTAATAGTAGCTCCTTTGGTAACAAGGTATAGTACAGAAGGGGAAAGGCAGGGTGGAGACATACTGTGACTGAGGTCCGAAGCGTCGGATCATAACACTAAGTGTACCAGCAATGGCTTGCCCTGCCCCACCTCCTCTGATTTGTCTGCAGCACTGGCTGTGACATTTGTTCCTGAGGAAACTGACATGCCAATGATGATTGCTGAGCCAGCTCAGCCCATGGAAGAAGGTGTTGTCACCACTTCTGTGGCTGCTGTGGTGCTCACTGTTATGTGCTCACTGTTATAGACCAGGCCTATGACCCTGGATATACTAGTTCAGTGGAGGACCTCTACTTGGTACCTGCAAAGGCACCTGCTGGTGAGGCTCCCTCAGCTCCACTCATGACTGATTGACCAGAAATGGTCTGTTCCTTGCAGATCAATGAGGGTATGGTGGCTTTGCACTCCATGGGTAGCTCCATGCACAATCCTGCAAATGCCATGGAGGACAACCCCTCCATCCCTCGAGGCCAGGACAGAGCAGTTGATGATGGGCCACTCGATTTGGAGGTGCACATTATTGCTGCTGTCCATGAGTTGTTGGCCCCTCTCACTGTGTGCATGGAACACTTGGCAGATACCATCTGCTTGGTGGACCTTCATACTTGCCCAGGGCCACACCCTCTTCCAGTGAAACCCACTGACCTCTGTGCTGTACTGAAGGAGCCCTTTATCCCATCCCCTGAGGTGATGTGTGCAGATAGTCCCCCAATGCCTGCATTGGCCCCACTTGCCCCAGTGGACACCCCCACACCTGAGCCTGCACTGCAGGGAAAGGAGGGGGGCTTAACTGATGAACAGACACATAAGAACTATACTCACAGTGGACTGATAGTACTGTGGTGAGATATAGAGGGTGACTGGAAGCAGCACAGGGGTGTCAAGCAGAGTGAAGCAAAGTGGAAGTCTGGCACACAGAGCAGTGAGGAACTGATGATACATTAGAGAGGAGGAGACATACCTGGCACACAGAGCAGTGAGGAACTGATGTGGACCAGGAGTGTACAAGCCTACTACTTATACTATACAGAGGAGTGACACTACTACAAGAGAAGTAACATAGGGTCACACAGTACAAGGGACATTGTTCTACATGTGGGACAAAGGAGTGTGCTAATGGAGAACAAGGAGCGCAAAACAAAGAGAGTCCAGACTAGGATGATATCATAGTGACATCACAATAAAGATAATGCTAGAAAGAGAACAAAGGAAAGAGTACAATGAAGAGTCCGGAGTAGTCCATATGATGTCATTGTACAGTGATGTCATAGAAGTCCTAGATTGTACAGATCAAATCAAATCTAATCTAAAGCGGTCCTAATTAATCTACAGCAGTCCATATCTGTAAGTCCGGTCCGTATGAGCCGCTAAGTGCGCAAGGGTCACTTATCAACATTAACATCATCTTCCACCCCACCAAAGGCACCCCATTGCCAGAAACCTGCTAAGGGGACTGGCATGGGCTTGACTGTGCCCCTTTAGCAAGGGCATGACTCTTTCCTGCTGCTCATCCCAATGGCTGCCCCCTCTGTCCTGAGTAGTGTTGCAGGAACTTGCAGCTTTTCCCAGCTTCAGCCAAGAGCTGCAGCTGGCTTGTACATAGCTGGATGTAGCTGAGCACAGACTTGAATCCACATTTGGATAGGTCTGTTCCAGCTCCACTCAGCAGCTCTGCTCAGCTCCAATTCAGCTTGCCAGGTGGCTAAACCACTATCCCTCTCAACTGACCAAGCAAAATCACAGAGCACCACATACTCAAGTCTCAGTTGTTTCAACTTGTTTGTAATCTATCTCTTTGTACAGTGTACACCAAGCCCTTCACGATGGTCACCCTCCCAAACTCCAACAAAGTGCCTGTTCCTTTTGTGACCCCAGTGCACACGTGCAGCTCGACGACTGGATATCTTAATGCAAGGTACCTCTCACAAGATCAAATCTTATGTGTCATGTCACAGGAAATGGCCCCATTTTTTGTTGGCCCTATGCCTCCTCAAGAGTTTCTTTCCACTTTTCTTTTGGGTTCACAATCTTGGGCTTCAAGCTTTGAGGCTGGCATGTTTGATGCTCTAGCCAACTCTCGGTCTGAGACCTTGATGTACCAGGCATTTGTGAGTATTTGGACCTCCCACAGCACTTTAGGTACTGAAAATGAGCTCTTAGATCAATATTGTTCAACCACACCTCAAGACAATCTATATTTGCAACACATCACGCTCATCAGACAAGGCCCTTGCTGAGCACTCAGTTTCCTTCTTGCCCGACTGTACAGTTTACAATGAATCCAGCAAAAACTTCACTGACAACAATTCTTCTTTCAGTGACTTCTGCATTGAGTTTAGATGCAGAGCGGAGGAAGATGCCTTCTTGACCGATTTCACAGATGAAGGGCCAGCCGTTTCAAGTCCCACTCAAATCATGAGTCAAAAGCCCAAAGGGATCACAACAGCTGGTCAAATTACTATGTACATGGCTTTGCAACTAGACTGCCAGTACTGCACACATGTCTTCAGCGTCCTCGTGGTCAAGGATTACGCATGGCTCATTCGATGGGATCAAAGTGGTGCAATCATCACCGCACCTATCTATTATCAACACAATCCTGCACTATTGGATTTCTTCACTCTTTATGACCAAGCAGAGAGACCGGTGCAAGGACATGATGTCAGTGTTCACGTTGCCAGACAAGTGGAGACACTGAAAGCTGCTTGTGCTAGCAACGAATTTCTCATTTCTCAAGGGGCTTCTCGTCGTCACTGTCCCTCTTTGAGGACACAAGTCTGAGTGGGGCAAGTACATCATCAAACCACCTGTCGCCTGATTTTATATGCCTCCTGGCCACACAACTCACACCTCAATTGCATATGACATCCATAGGGACTGCATTGTCTTCTTCAAAGATTCCTGGAGGGTTGCCTGTGATGGAATAAAGAGGGAGGGTGAGCTCTACATGATTCTTAACCGTGCGTGCATACCCAATGTCCCTTGCTGCTTGGCCTCTGGTGGCATTGGCGAGGACATCTACCACTCTATGTGTACTAGCCAATTTGCTAATGCACCCTGGGCACTGACATTGTTGAAACACAAATTCACCCCTCACCGCCACCACCAATTAATCCTTGATGACATTGGTAAAAAGTTGGAAACCTTCCAATGCAGTAAGGACATGGTATGCGCCATTCTCACAGCATTGATTGGTGCGTATCCTGCCCTCTCTACTTTCCTTGACTGTTGACTGACTGCTTCCAGCTCATTGTGACACCTACAATAAATGCAGGATCCTTCATCACGACATCAGCCCCAACAACATCCTATTGATGGAGTGCTCTAACTTCAAGGTGGAATGCTCATTGACTGGGACCTTTGTAAAATGGTTGATCCAGATGACCTGTCTGCAGGAGGGGCTTGCCAATCCACTCATATGGTATGTTATTTTGACCCCCCTGTCTGGCACTTTCTTAACAAGAAGATTGATTTGCAGGGTATGTGGCAGTTTATGGTGGTGGACCTCATTGGGAACCCCAAGATCAACCAGACTTTCATTCATGACATTGAGTCCGCGTTTTTTGTTTTGCTATGGATGGCTACCCACTATGTCCAAGCCAAACTACAGACGGATCACCTATCTGGTCTTGTCAACTCAGTCTTTCATCCAAAAATCTTCAGAAGCTCTGGAGGACCAGGGAACATTATGTTCATGCATGGTGAAGAAGAACTTGATGGGCTCATCTTTCATGACAATGCCCCTCTCACTCAACTCCTGTGCACTTTGAAGGAGCTACTTGCTGTTCGTCATAGGAAATGGCCAGAGGCGCCTCATCCTTACAGGCTCAATATAAACGATGTGATCCATCAAGCTCTTCATGAAGGTGCTCAGGGGATCACATCATCTTCAGAACTGTCCGCTGCCGACAAGCTGTTGCAAGACAAAAAGGGGTTCCAAGCGCGACTCCAAGAGTACAATAACCGCATGTCAGCCCTCAGTGACCACAGGGTCATTATCTCCATCATCACTAAAGCTATCAATAATGGAGACACTCCTTGGCCAGCCATTGAACCCACCAAAAAGAAGGTGCTTGTTCTCCCCCATACCAAGAAGTTGGCCATATGTTCAGGTTCCAAGAGATGCAGGGAAGCAGCAGTGGAGTGCAAAAGTGGGGACCTCGTGGAACGGCAGGCATTGCTGAAGCAAAACAAGTCACTTTGATAGCTCATGTTTTCACTGTCTGTCATCATACTGTCGACTTGTTTACTCTCACGTCTTAGTGTTGGCTGTTTGAATTATTGTAATTGTTCGCCATGCAATGACTTGGAGACCTTTGGCAAGGTCCACTTGACTGCACACAAGTCTGTTTACATCTGTTCGTGTAATTACATATAGTGGGAGCAACTCAATGTTTTTTTTTTTCCCACATCTGCATCAATGCCCCCTTGATGTGCTCCCAAGGCTCTGAAGGCCAAAGTTGTCAATAATGTCCCCTCAGACACACAGGAGGGCTCACCAACTCCTGCTGCCGTGCCCTCTTGTCCTTTGACTGGTCAGGTTCAAGTTCAGCGTACTCATTCCCATGTGCCAGTGAGTTTGATATTGTTTGACTTTGGGGTTATAGCTTTTTTTTTTTTTTAAATCAGCTTATATTCTGGGACAGTACAACAGTACAAGACTGGTCCTCCTTTTTAGGGGAGATTTATGAAACACAAGGTATAGTCCGTGCACCTAAGTGATTGCGTAATATATGGTATGTCACCTCCCAGAGGAAACGTGAGTACCATAGGAAATGTGGTAGGTGGGGGACATGTGAGGTCCCCCAGTGCGGCACCCAGTCCATCTGTATGTTAAGTCATCCAAATCCTCATTCCGACCTCTCACGCCTCATCGCCTTCCAACCTCCCATGAGTGGCGGAGCTTGAATCGGAGTGGTGTGGAATTGTTGGAAATGGAATCGGAGAATGGAGCTGGGGTGTGATTGGGGTGTGAATGGGAATAATGGGATGTCAGTGGCACAATGTGACAGAGCCCAGAGAGTAAATGAGTGTGATGTGACATGATGCCACAAGGTGATAAGGTGGGCGGTTTTTTGTTGAATGGGGCCAAAACCCTGTGATAGAAGTGAACACATGCCCACAGGGAATGCACCAGCTTGGATTCGAACCCAGAGTCCGTCACCAAAGCTGTCCCATGTAAGGTGAGGGGGGGAGCATTTGCCCATTGCACCACCTCCCCCCCTTGGGGTTATAGCTTGCAATCACAACTTAGTCTACCACTACGAAGGCCAAAGTTGTCCCCACAGACCCACGAGACTCTTCAACTCCTGCTGCCCCAGTGACACGCCAGGGTCGGTATGCTTGGACTTGTGTACTGGTGAGTTTGATATAATTCTAACATTGAGGATTTTTACTTTGATGTCCACAAGCCTACTGCAATCAAGCCCATCGCACATGACAGCAATGGTGAAGAATTTGAGCTTCCTGACATTGATAGTGACAGTCCCCAGGATGAGCCAGCTTCTGATCCCTCAAAAGGCTTTCTCACACCACAATTCAACACTCTTGCCACCTTAGACTCTGATGCTTGGCCTCCAGTCAGCAATATGGAGCTCTTTTTTGACAAGTTTTATAATGAGGATGGTGAGAAGATGAGATGGTGCAATGCATGTTTGTAAGTCATCAAAATATTATTTGTGCCGTGATTCTGACAAGGCACCAGGAAGGAGGGTCTTAGTGAAGAAAAGGCACGTTGCTATGGTCTGAAGACAGGCAATAGTAACCTTTGGAAACACCTGGTCACGAAGCATGAGGCCTTGTACAGGGACACTGCTAAGGCTCACAGATGGAAGCACAAGTCTTTCAGGTCCTCCTTCTTCTCATACCACCACCTTCTCCTTTGGGTGTTGGTACTTGTACATACTTTTGCGAATATACTCCTCGTCGACGAACCTGCCTGGTGTCCTCGCAACCGTCGACCTGCCTAGAGCTCTATGGAGCCGTCTCAGAACCGTTTCGCCGCTCTGCGGGAGCCGTCCCCCTCCCCAACGCTACATGAGGCACTGCCTCAAGGTCTTCTGTAACAGCCCCTGTACTAAGGTAGCTGAGTCTGTGGCAATCCCCCTGTGCTAAGGTGGGAAAGTCCTTCTGTAACAGCCCCTTGTGCTAAGGTGACTGAGTCTGTAGCAATGGACGAGCGCGGAGGCCTAAGTCCAAAGGTCACGTGCCACTGGGCTGACCAGTAAGACAGAAAGAGGGTGAGAGCGAAGTCAAGGGGAAGCCTGCACAGAGGCTGAGAGGGGAATGACCCAAAGGAGATGAGGGTCAAGGGTCAGAGGTTCTGGGTCAAGGGCTTGAGTGCTGAAGGGACTGAGGCACTCAAGGAGTCAATGGAGATACAACGCAGATAGTTGATTAAGCCAAAGCTAAGGAGCTAAGGCGCACTACAGGGTTCCTTATATAGTACAGGATTGCGCCTGAGCGCATAGTGCTACTGGTTGCTATAGATAGAACAATGTGCTGGCAAGATGGTGTCAACATCGTACAAGATGGTGTCATGCCAGCAAGGCTCTCCCCCCAATACAAACCGCCCTCGATCCAACTGGCTATGGAGGCAGCCGTTGCCAAGACATACCAACCGACCCCCAACGCCCCACTCCTAGTGGACGACTTGAATACTTCGGTCGTTCCTCTCACCCCTGCCGGTCCCCCGGCTCCGCCTAACAACACGCCTGAGGACCTGAATACCTTGGTCCCCGAGCCTACCCCCATGCCCACTCTTGCCCTCACTGGCGACTCTGTTGCCACTGTTGAGGACCATGAGCTCGTTAACCCATCCCCTTCCTCCCCGGTCGCCCCCCCCGTGGTGATCCGACCCACGTCCTCCCTGACGCCTACTCCTGATACTGCCTTTGAACGGGAGGCACGCACAATCCACCTGTCTTTGGATGGACGAGAACGGACGTGCCCCCCCTGAGTCGCTGGAACACCTTCAACGTGACTACTCCATCAACCGGGTTGGCGACCCCACCGTGTGGGATCTCGCCTGCTGGATGCATCGTGTCCCTGGCATGATAGTTACGGAGTTTCTTATTCGCCATCACCCTTCTGATGTGCTCTTGGCTGCGGTTGAACACGCCTTTGCAACACGTCTCACCCGGCTTCGAGAAGACATCAACAAGTACTCGACCCACACTACCTCGGCGCGTGAGGCTATTTCGTCATGGCGGGCCAATGGTGGTCGCCCTTTCGACCCGGCTCTGGCTGGGATGATCGGTGCAGCCCCTGATGACCCTGCTTCCTCTTCTGCTTCCTCTGATGTGTGTGGGTGACAGGAGGCGCCCATTTCCATCAGCAGTGACAGCGTGGAGTTGATCACGCCCTGAGAGGCGGCAGCTGCAGGACAGGCCTTGCAGCGGGTTACGCGCCACTCTGGCTCCATTGTTCCCCCGCTCAGTCGTCGCCCCTCCATTACATTTCGGGAGGCGAGCACTGCACCTGACCCAGCCCCGGCTGGTGATGGTGATAGCACCTCGTCCTCCACCCCGACACCTACCCCAGCTGCGCAGACCACCTTCCCTGAGGGTCCTCTGGCGCCGATGGCGGTGGCATCGCCAGTGGCCGGCCCCATTGTCCCTGACATGGGCCACGCTGCTGGCACGGGACATATGACTAGCACTTATGTCGCTCCGTCTGGGTCCACGCCCACCCCACCCCCGGCCGCTTACTGGGAACTGGCTGAGACTCGCACTGCGCGTGCCGTCCTTGACAAGCTGCACCAGATCGCTGTGGTCTGGCCCTCCCAGATCCCTGATGCTCCTGACCCAAATACGCTTATGGCTTGGGCTGACTGCCATTCGCCGTGAGCTTAATGCTCAGCGTCTCGGGTACACCTGCTATGTATGGCACGAGCCCCTTCTTCCTCTCCCCCACAGGCTCCTCGCGGACCGTGGAGAGAACCTCACCCACGCTTTCGATCTGGTTAGTGCAGCACTCACATTGGGCATTGGGCCGCCGAACCAACAGGATGAGCGTGCGCTGTCCTCCAACTCCTGGCTTTGTGGTGTGATGATCCTTTTGTCCTCCGTGATTACCAGGATCTTGGATAGCACGTCGTTCTTTAAGCAGAGTACGTTTTCCCTTGACCCTTGTGATGACACCTACCACTTCAATGAGGTGATGCCGGTACCCGAGATACAACTGGGGCTCATCAAGGAGCTTGTTGCGCAGTTTTCCAGTGAGCTGACGGCCACTGGCAACCAGGTTATGGATGAGGAGGCCAAATGGACTCACATCCGGCAGATGGAGGTGATCGAGTATAAGAATCAGATCCGCACTGAGCTGGAACTGGAGTTTGAGGAGTGGCGCGATGAGCTCCTCACTTCTCTGGTTGGGTGTGAGGTGGATGACGCCCTGCGGATGCTCTTGGCCAGGCTGGAAGTCGACGGCGACCAGTCTTAAGGACCAAGCCGTGCGGACGCGTCAGGCCCTTGCTGTAATGACCGAACTGCAGGAACGGTGGAAGGCTGAATACGATGCCACTGCCGCAGCGGCTGAACGGGAGGCATTTCTGGATTCGGTACGTGACGATTATCGTCACATAGCGATGAAGGAGGCGGAGACCGAGTGGCGCCTGTGGAAGGACTTGGAGCTTGCTAAGGCCAAGGCCGAGGCTCTCCGTTCCCTCTCCCTGGACTATGTACTTGAGAAGTGTGGCGATGATGCCGCAGCGCTCGTTGCTGAAAAGCGCGAGTTCACTAAGGGCTACATAGCTGCACAATATCAAACGTGGGTTGGCCAAGCTCTCGAGGAGCACTGGCCTTCTGTCGAGGCTGAGGCTCAGAAATGGACGAGGGACCAGTACCTCAACCTAGAGCTCGCCCACATTTGGCCAGAGGTCGGTGGCGAAGCCAAAGCAGACACGGCATGGCGGGCGGAGAGGTACAGAGAGAAGCTCTGGAACACCACCAAGCTGAATGCCAATGCGGACCACCGTGAGGAGCAGGCGATCGCCGCCCTCAAACAGAAAAAGAAGCAGCCCAAGTCTAAGACCGGGAAGCAAGCGGTTGATGTGGCGCGTGGTCGCTCCCCTGCCCCCCTCTCAGGCTCGAAGCGCTCATCTGACGGTGTTGCTCACTCCTCTTCTGTGGTCTCGATCGCGGCTCCGGCTGCTTTTGTCCCGGAAGAGACGGACATGCCCATGGCACTCGCCGACTCCTCGTGGCCCGCTGAGGTTGGTGTTGTCACTGCCTCGGTAGTGGCTGGGGTGCTCGACGATACAGCCCCAGCCTATGACCCGGGTTACACTAGTTCGGTTGAGGACCTCTACTTGGGACCTCCTGTTGCGCCCCCTGTGGAAGGTGCACACGATGATCTGGTGGGCGGTGCTGATCGGTGTGAGATGGTGGCACCTTTACAGATTGACGAGGAGGCGGCAACTCTGCAGGACGTGCGTAGCTCTATGCACAACCCCGCTAATGCCATGGAGGACGATCCCTCCACCCCTCGTGGCCTGGTCAGAGCGGCTGACGGACCATTGGACCAGGAGCAGTGCATAATTGCCGCTGTCCAGGAACTCTTGGCTCCAATCACCGCGCATGTTGAACACCTCGCGGACACTGTCTGTATGGTGGATCTTCGCACTCACCCAGGGCCTCACCCTCTTCCAGCCAAGCCGGCTGACCTCCCTGTTGAGAGGGAGGAGACACCTTTCCTGGTCCCCAAGGTACCACTGCGGTCTTTGTCCCCAGCGCCTGTGCCGACCCCAGTAGCCCCGTCGACCACCTCCACTCCCGCGCCTGCTCCGCAGGGTACGGATGGAGGCTCGCCATCACTTTCCGCCCCACCAAAGGCACCTTGTCATCGGCAGTCTCGCAAGAGGACCGGCGTGAGCTCAGCTGCGCCCGCTCCACCGGGTCACGAGGACTTTCCCACTCTGGTTCCGACAGTGGCCCCCTCTGTCCCCACACGTGCTGTGGCAGCTTCAGCTCCTGGCGCGGGGTCACATACGGTCACTGTGAACAATGGGTTCATTAGTGTTGGCAGACGCGGACCCTTGTACTCGGTTCTAATGGCCAAAAACGTCCAACAACAGACCACTGCCACTGCTCGGGCCTTGGCCCACGCTGCTGCACAAGGGCGCACCCCAGCTGGCAATCTGAAACCTACTGCTTCACCCTCCTCCCGCCTGGTCACCAAGGTTGTCGTTGTTTGCTACGGCGGCCTGGACGACAAAGATGTGGAGAAGAAGCTGTGTGCCACCAACCCCGGTCACATTGTCCATGGGGTGCGCACGGCCATCGAACGTCAAACTGTAAATCCGATCCGTCTGCTCTCAGGCAACTGGTCGGTAGAAGTTGCCAAGACCGGTAACTTTGTCTACACGCTTGTGGGGAAGGTTCCAATGGAACACGTCCTGACCTTCTCCAAGTTCCTCTGTCAACCTTTCCCCAGCTCTCGCCTTGTCCCCTCTGAGGGATGGTGCTGGGCTCAACTGCGGGATGTCGTTGTTGCGGACCCTGATGGCACCATCTACGACCAAGACGACCTCACGGAGGAGCTTGCTTGCAACCCATGCTTCAAGGGTGTTGCGCTCGTCGAACCCCCCCGTTGGATGATGGATGTCACCAGAATCCGCTCGGCGACCTCCACGGTAGTCTTCGCATACATCGATCCCACTAAGTCCATCACCAAGTTGGCCACCAAAGCTGGCATCTCTATGTTCAGCTACGGTGTTAAATTCGTCTTTGCCGGTGATTCCCCGCGCCCCAAGCAGTGCAGGCAGTGTTTTGAGATGGGACACATCCTCAACGCCCCCGCCTGCAAGTGGAATGGGAAGAACTGCTGTGTCCGTTGTGGCAGCGCCCATCACATTGAGGACCACGACTTCCTCTGTGCTGGCCCCCACAAACAACCTGGCATCTGTGACTGTCGCTTCCCCTGCTTGCTCTGCAAGAAGCACGGCCATAACGCATGCTCCCCTCACGTGTGCCCGGTCCAGGGAGACTTTCCGCCTCCACGCTGTGTCCCCAAAGTGACCAGTGCCGCTTCTGCCCCTCCAGCTGCCCCACGCAGCATCCTGAAATGCCCCACCGAGCCTGAGACGCCCTCTCCACCGAGTGCGCGCGTTGACGACGGCCCACCTGATCCTTCCCCTCCTGCGGACGTCAACCTCTTTGACGATGAGGCGCTTGCGGCCCTCGCATCTGCACCCAGTCCACCCCCTGCCCCCCCTGCACCTGCCGCCCCCGCGCGACCCAAGGCACGCATCGTTACATGAGCCACAGATACCGTGAAGGCCGGAGAATTGCCTGCGGAGCGCGCTGCCAAGCGCTCCAGGGCCTACTCTCCCACCTCTGTGCAGGGCCCCATGGCCCCTGCCTTCTCCAAGACCCGCGCTGACTCCCACGTTGTTCAGACTGGCGCTGCCACTGCCTCTCTTTCCGACGCCCCGCGGATGGTGCAGGACAACAATGGGGGACCCGGCGCTGGACTTCGTCCAGAGAGTGTTGCGGAGCACATCTGTGACATGTTCCTGGGCCCTGTTGGCCAATTGCGCCACTCTACCTCCGACCAGGTTGCGACTGCTATGGCTCGCCTGAGGCAGATGGCCACCGAAGCCCATTCTGAGGAAGTCATTGTCACTGTGGGTGGGGTGCGCTACGCGGCCCTGTTCGATGACCTCTGCCCCTGCTTCCACGCCTTGCGCAACGAGGAAGGTTCATACCTTCTCGGCATCATACATGACGAGCCCGTCGTTGGCATTAACCCAGGCACTATTGCTGCTTACGAGGCCCTTGCCCTGACCTCACGTGCTTTCGGCAGCCATGACCTTCTCGGACAACCACTTAGTGAGTCGGCCGTGCCCACTGCCATTCCTTTGGCCAACAAGCCCATCTTTCCTCCATGCATAACTTCTCCATTGGAACAGTGAACATGGGGAGGCGGAACGCAGCGATGCATGCATTGCTGGAAACGAACATGGCGGACGACCTTCTGTGCGTCACGGAACCTTGGTTTAGTAAGGTGGGAGTGGGACGAGCGAACGCGGCGAAGGATGGGGTGGACGTCTTGGGGGGTGCTGCAAACAGCAAGTGGCACCTCCTCTACCCCTACTTCACAGACGATCAGTGGGCTAAGGTTATGCTTTATGCCCGCAAACATGACCCTTCGAAACGCACGGCTGTTAATGGGCTTGAGGTTGTCGCTCGACTTGACCTCACCCAACACCCATGCATCCTGGTTGTCGACGTTAGAGCGGGGCCCGAAATGTGGCGCGTTGTTGTTTTCTACAATGATGTTGAGGACCGTACGGCGTTGACCACGCTAATGCGGCTCGACTTCTTGTGGGATGGCGTGCCGACCCTGCTGGTCGGCAACTTCAACATTCACAGCCAGTCTGTGGTCACCTGTGGGCTGGCAACCCTCACCACAGGCGGCTTCCCTGGTGTCTTGGGCCTCGGTCCAGACACTGGAACTATTAAATATACCTGGGGTTCCCACGAGGCAGGGCACGGTTGCGCAGAACCAGAGGGACAGCACGCTGGACCTCTGCTGGCATAACTTTGCCACTGTCGCTCAGGGAACCTTCCAAGGCGCTCTGGTGGACTGGGAAGGATCAGTCGGTTCGGATCATGCGCTGGTCCGCACGCTTGCGTGCACACGCATCCGGTTCCGCGGCCCCCGGGAGGATGCCATGAACACCTTTATGACTGACCTGGACAATGACGGATGGGCGGAATGGCGACGCCTTATGGAGTTGCGCTCCCCCGTTCTTCACGGCCCCCTCTGCTCCGCAGTGGAGATCAACACGGTGCTGGACCGCATTTACGACGCCTTCAATGAGGCTTGCAGTGCCACGATGAAACAGAAAGGACGAAATGCCGCACGCGCCACACCTTGGTGGAATGCCGAGTGCGCATGTGCGGCAGCGGAAGTTGCCGACTCCTACGGAGCCCGCTGGGAAGCCACTGCATGTCGCCTCACCAAGGCAGTGCGGCAGGCCAAACGGACATGGGCAGACAGGGTCGTCACATCCTCCAACATGTGGGAGGTTGCGTCCTGGAGGCATGGCAGGAGCACCACCCGCATACCTGCTCTGAAGGACGCTGACGGCGACCTTCAATTTGAACACGGGAAGATGGCGGAGATTCTAGGTAAGCGGTTCTTTGCAGCTCCACGTGCCGACGTCCCCTCCCTCCTCCCCTCGGACCCCCCGGCCTGGCCGACCTGGCGGCATGATCCCCTCACTGAGGGCGAGTGTGATGCGCTGCTACATGCGGCCTCAAACTCATCTGCCCCTGGAGAATCTGGGATCGGGTGGTTCCTGCTCAAGTGTGCATGGGGAGACCCAGAGGTGGAAGGATGGAAGGGGATCGGGACCACACTAACGTGGCTCTTCGAGTCTTGCCTTCAACAGAATTATCACCCGGCCCGCTGGAAGAGCACGGTGGTTGTGGTCATACCCAAACCGGGCAGACCTGACTACTCGCTTGCTAAAGCACACCAGCCCATCTCCCTCTTAGAGTGCATGTCCAAGCTACTCGAGAAGGTGGTGGCCAAACGCATCCAGCATGCATTGGTGGCGGAGGAACTCATCCCGACCAACCAGTTTGGCAGTCGCATGTACTCCTCATGCCTCGACACGGGCCTCACCCTGCTTCATGACATCCAGGCTGCCCATGGCGCCGGATTGAAGTGTGGGATACTCTTATTCGATGTCCAGGGCTTCTTTGACCACGTCCACCATGGCCACCTTTGTGTGCTGGTGGAACGCATGGGCTTCGCCCTGGAACTTGTCGGATGGTTGCGACACTTCCTGGAGGACCGGTGCGTTAAGCCCCGGTTCAATGGGTTGTTGGCACGCGACCAAGGGCAACCGGTGGGTGTGCCGCAGGGTTCACCCCTGTCGCCGGTGCTCTCTATCGCCTACATGTCCCCCCTCTTACACAGGATGAGGAATTGGAACAACTCATCCTTGGGGATGTACATGGATGACGGCATCCTGTTCGCCTGCACCAAGACGTGGGAGGGGGTTACTACCCTTCTGCGAGCCAGGTACTCGGTGTGCGAAGAACTGCTTCGCTTGTCTGGCCTGGCCATTGAGCCGGAAAAGACGGAGCTCATGTTTTTCCAACATCCGTGGGAGCAGAACCCCATCCCTCCCCCGACTGGCCTGTCCCTGCCTGTGGACGGGTCAGAGTACGTAGTGCGGCCGGCAGAAACCCTGAGGTACCTTGGGTTCTTCTTCCACCGTCACCTTAATTGGGAGCCACATGTGGACATCATGTGCAACAGGGCACGCGCCTCGATACGGGTGTTGATGATCCTTGGCAACACTATACAGGGCCTGTCCATGGCTAACTGGTGTTTGGTCCTCAACACCGTCTGCCTCCCCGTGCTCTCCTATGGCTGCCAGCTCTGGTTTAAGTCCAAAGGAGTAGCGAAGCTCATTCGGAAGCTGCAGGTCGTGCAGAACGAGATGGTAAAGGTGGTCACAGGGTCCTTTCACATGGCGCCCCGTGCCTCGCTCCTTGTCTTCACCCACATGATGCCCATGCGCCAGTGGGTGGAGCAACTTACTCACACGTCTGCGTTGCGGCTTTACAGGCTACCTCGGGCGTCCCAACTCTTGTGCCGTCTCAGGCCAGAGTGGTATGTCCCGAGCCAGGGGGACTTCCCACAGGTGGTCCCAGGTTCACGCGTCGCGCCTGGGTGACGCTGGCGTCCTCCAACGGCGCTCGAAACTCTTGCCATGCAGGTACCATCTGATGGACTGCGTGTGGATGTGGCTGCCACTGCCCCCTGGGAGGTACCCAACTGGGCGGCGCAAGTGGTCCACATAGGGGCTGGAAACCCTATCTCGCGGAAAGACTGGACGCGGTCCCTTGCCCGGACTGCCGAAGGGTTTAGTACGTTGATCATCCACGCTCAGGCGTGTGTCTCTTCCGAGGGATGCAAAGACGAGCTCAAGGTGGGCGCAGTGGCAGCCACCTTTCACAATGGGGGGGCGGCTCTAACGGAACTGAGCTGGGTGTTGGGCTTTGGGGTCCTTCAGTTTGACGTCGATTGCTTTGCATTGGCGAAGGCTGCAGAGGCCCTGGCCATGTACTATACCGAGGAGGTGCCCCCTCCGGACATCATTTACTTGTTCACTAACTCTGACTCGGCGATTCATGGGGTTAAAAACCCGTGGTCTCGGACAGTGCAGGCTGCCATGCTAATGTTTCACCAGTCTCTTACTTCCTTAGCGCTGCGTCATAGGCACTTCAAACTTCACCTAGCCTGGACCCCAGTGGACGCTGACCTAGCTGGGCAGATGAGGGCACGGGACTTGGCGACCAAGGCCTGCACCCGCGATCCCCCTGATGGGCTGAATCGTGTCAACTCTGCAGCATTCCAAAAGGCTTGAGCCCGCAAGCTCGCCTTTCATGGCTGGAATGCCTCCTGGCAAGAAGCGCGGCTAATCCCGCAGTTCCAATTAAACGTGGTTGGGGAACCACTTTCCTTTGCTCACACTCATTCCGACATCATCCGTCCCCACCCTACCAACCATCACCCCCTCTGGCTGCAGGCCACAGCAGCTGAAAAAGAACCCTCTGGGCATCATCGCGCCAAACACCCACGGCGCAGTACATCCACCCTCATGCAAGTGGCAACTGACCATGCCTTCACTGGCTCCTACGTTCACCGCTTCCACCCCAACGACCCCCCCGAAAACAAATCTTGCCCTTGTGGCAAGGCTCTTCGAACTGCGGAGCACATCATACACCACTGCCCGCGCTACCTCCAAGACCGCATCGACACCGGCATACTCTGGTTTGCGATCCCCCCTATGCCCCCTCTCTACCCATTCACTGCTCTCCTATCCGAGAAGCGGGGCGTAGGGAAACTTCTAGCCTTCTTCGACCAGACTCGTGCGCTCTCCAAGCTGGAATCCAGTCCCCCTTTACCCGTGCCCCCTGAACCCGACTAGGTAGGTACACACTGAGGTTTGGTTTCCTCTTTTGTCTTCGGACTATCTAACTGGCGGTCCTCGCACCGCATATATATCCTTTCTCGGCTTCAGCTTGTGACTGTATGTGTCACGTTTCGACTGTACTCTGTGATACGGTTTCGACCCTTACTGTACCGGTTGCAACTATGGCGGTAAGGTATATTAGTTGCGGACTTACTTACGGTGATACGGTAGCACGATAGGAGATACGGTACTGATAGCTGACTGAGGATGGACGCCACCGATACTAGTACTAGTAGTACTAGGGTTTGAGATACTTACGCAATACGTTGGACGCTACTTACTGTGACTCATAGCAGCGCTTCTAAGCCTGCTAGTTTGTGTATTTAAACTGTCTTGTGAAGACCAAGATACGCCATCTTGGTCTTCTTGAATCGTCACTTGTTTTCTCTTCCTTTCCTCTTCTGTTTTACCTTCCGACTAGAGAAGTTGTCCGACTTCGCTCGTGACTCAAACATCGTGACTTGCCAGTGTACCTTCGTGTATTCACCAAGGCAAGGGCTTGGACCTCCGCGTCTTCAAGTCAACGTACCGATACATCGCTAAGTCGTTACCGCCATTCGAGCTCAAGTCGAGCTAACGTCGTGACGACAGTTACATTAAGACCAAGATTCCATTGTGGCCGTAACAACAAGAGATCAGTGGACGAGCTTCCGTCCTTACCCGCTGCAAAGAAGAGGAGAACATAACGTCCCCACGCGCTTTCTACAAGCTGCCAGTTGGAGGGAAAGACAAGAAGAAACCGGGTACTTCGTAGAATTCAACGGACCTAACAGATTCCGCCCAGTTGAGTTCAATTTCGATCATCTGTGCTGGGTGGAGGTTGCGTGGAACCCCATAGACTCCCAGTGGGACGCAATACGACCAGCCGGACCTAGATACCGCTGCGATATCGACGCGCGAGAACTCAACACCAGATCAGACTGGGGCCCCATTGACAGGCAAACACGAGAACACTCCACCGGAGAAGTAGTGACAGAAGAAGAAGAAGAAGAAGGGCAAAGTTACGAAGAAAGTGAAGGACGAGAACCAAACCAAACAGAGACTAGTGGAGGAGCAATACAAGATCTCCTCCTAGAACAAGCTGAGTCCGCACACATTACCGAACCAGAACCAATTCACGTCCGATCCCCAGCCATCATGGCCACAATAACACGCGCAATGGAAGAAGTCGCAATGGAAGAAGCGCGCGCAGTGCAAGAGGAGGCAAGGAATATTGTCATGCCTATTCATCCAGACACAGGAGTACGTATGACCGCAGACGACGCCGCGATCTTCCGAGCAATAGGGTCAGATAGAGGAGACCCCCCATCGGAACGACGGCCGACAATGGAACTACCACCGGGGGTAGGAGGACCCGGAGAAGACCCGCCACCACCACCAGGAGGAGGCGTCCCATTCGACCTACGAAGGACCGAGCCACCGAGAAGGCCACCCTACGTTCCGCCTGGAGGAGGCGGAGGCGGGGGAGGCGGTGGGGAAGGCGGTGCCGGCGGAGGAGGTGCCGGAGATCGAGGGCACTCTAGCGAGAAGCTAACCGGCGAGCCGCCCTCTATTTTTGACGGAGACAGACTTAAAGTCGATCAATTCCTCACACAGTGGCACGTCTATTGGGGCATGAACTTGGACGCCCCCATCATGCGCAACGACTACAGGAGGTGTCTCCTGTTCCTTTCATACATCAAAGGCGGAGCAGTCAGCGAATGGGTCTTATCCTTCCTGAACTGGCTCAATCGACAAATACAACGAGGGATTAGCCCTTACACCCGAGGTTTGTGGGACGCCGTAGCCGATGGCTTCAGTCAGAGGTTCGAAAACACGCTCGAAAGAGAACAAGCGCAAGCAATACTACGGAAGGGCTTTAAGATGACGGGAGAGGATATTGACAAGTACGTCAACGACTTCGAACAGCTGGCACGAAAGGCTCATTACCACCTCAACGAACCACAAACCATTGACCTCTTCACGGCTGGGGTTGCCCAAGGAACTGTTCAAAAACGCATTCCAGTTTGACGAGCCAACAACGTTTGACGACTGGAAGAGGGCCGTCCTCAAGCGGCAGAAGAATTATATCCACCTCAAGGCCAGGCTTAACGAATACAAAAGCACGACGACTCAGCCGAAGAAGCAAACCGGTAATGCCGGATGGGCACTGCCGCAAAACTTGCCACAAACCAATCCGTGGGCCATGGACACCTCGGCCGATCGAGCAAAGGTACGACTGGCGGGATCAGAGGACATCGACTTCAACAAACCACCCCACCACGAGTGGCCAACGCCACCATTTCCACCACGCGGAGGCCCCGGGGCCAGAGGGCGAGGAAGAGGCGGATCTAGAAGGGACTTAAGGAACGTCCTTTGCTATAACTGTCACGCACCAGGTCACCTCTCACGAAACTGCCCGTTCCCTCAACAACAGAGACAGTGGCAGAATATCCCGTCCAGCAGCCGGATGACAGAGACAACTTGGTCTCAACCGTGGCCGGGATCTCCAGGTCCAACGTCCCAATACGAACCATCCCTGCCGGGATACGCAACTCCCGCGCCAAGCACGACGCCCGCGCCCCAAATCAAGGCGGCAAAAACGGCAGGAGAACAGGCAAAAGAATGGCTGACGCAAGTGGCCAACAGTACGGATGAGGTGAAAGACCTCATACTTCAAGATTTGTGGGGAAAGGAGGGTTTTCAGGGCGCCTGAACCCATCAGTCTGGGTGAGGGCCTTACAATGTAATTCTGTAATCGTGACAACGCGCTATCGATCTTTGCGAATCCCAGTAACTGTCCGGACGAATTACCAAACGACTGAAGTAAACGCACTGGTGGACTCCGGAGCCACCGACAATTTCATAAAACCAGGAATGGCAACCCGGGCAGGAATCCCGACATGGCCATTAGAAGTGCCTCGCAAGATATGGAATATAGATAACACGGAAAACAAAGCTGGGTTAATCACTCATTATGTTAACCTCGAAGTGAAAACACACGGACAGATCAAAAAGATGACCTTCCTGGTCACCGACCTCGGCAGCGAAAACATGGTACTGGGATACCCATGGCTGAGCGCCTTCGAACCCACAATCAGTTGGGCAGCAGCAACCATGCATCCGGACATGCAACCGGTAGTCCTGGCCACCACCGAAGAGTTACTCACCACGCCTACTATACGGGCTTTAATCACGACAGAAAAGGAGGCAATCGTTCAAGAGCTAGAGGAAGAAACCTTCGCACGGGCCACCACTTCAACGGAACTGGCCATATCAGCTAAGCAGCAACAGACGGCAGCTGTGCTGCCCCCGGTATACGCCGAATTCAGTACACTGTTCAATGAGCAGGCCTCGCATCGCTTTCCCCCAGCACGACCCTGGGATCACGCAATCGATTTCAAACCAACGGCACCGGCAGCCATTGACTGCAAAATCTACCCAATGACGCAAAAGGAAGAAGGCGAACTAAAGGAGTTTCTCGAAGAAAAACTGAAGCAGGGATATCTCTGCCCTTCTATTTCTCCGTACGCCTCATCTTTCTTCTTCATTAAAAAGAAGGACGGAAAACTACGCCCGGTACAGGACTACCAGGTGATCAATTCGCACACTATTCGCAATCAGTACCCACTCCCGCTCATCCAAGACCTCATTCTCGATCTCAGCAACGCCCACATCTATACGAAGCTCGACATTCGATGGGGCTATAATAACATTCGTATTCGCGACGGTGATCAGGAAAAAGCGGCGTTCAAAACCAAATTCGGTCTCTTTGAGCCGACCGTCATGTTCTTCGGTCTTACCAACTCACCGGCGACCTTTCAGGCAATGATGAACCATATATACCGTGACACCATCGCGAAACATGAGCGTTTAGGGACCACGATACGTGTCTATATGGATGACATCGGAATCGCCACTCATTTTGACCATGACCTACCAGCCCATATCGCGGCCGTGCGCGATGTTCTACGCGTGGCAGCCGAACATGACCTCTATTTCAAGCTGGAGAAATGCCTGTTCCACCAACCTCGAATGGATTACCTGGGGGTAATCCTTGAAAGGGGGGTGACCCGCATGGACCCTGTAAAAGTTCAAGGCATCAAGGACTGGCCGACTGCCGACAAAGGTCAAGGACGTCCGATCATTCCTGGGCTTCTGTAACTTTTACCGACTTTTCATCCGCGGCTTCGCAACTCACGCCAGGCCACTCACCAAACTCACGCGAAAGGACCAAGAATGGAAATGGACTAAAGACGAAGAGGAGGCCTTCAACACCCTCAAACGCCTCGTAACCGAGGAACCAGTGCTGGCACACCCAGTGCTCCAAGACCCGTTCGAGCTAGAGGTCGACGCCTCCGGATATGCGGTGGGCGCAGTATTATTACAATGAAAGTCTGACGGAAAACGGCACCCCATAGGCTACTATTCAGCCACGCTCTCGGAAGCAGAGCGAAATTATGACATCTACGACCTAGAGCTGCTCGCAATCGTTAAGGCGCTACGAAACTGGAGGCCGTTACTTGCGGGGGCCCCACACAAGATCAAAATTTACTCGGATCACCTCAACCTACAATATTGGAAGTCACCACAGAAAATCAGTAGGCGAGTTGCAAGGGAAGTACTCGAACTCTCAGAATACGACTTCGAAATTCACCACATCAAAGGAAAGAACAACGGCAGGGCAGACTGCGCTGTCGAGGCGCCCAGACTACAACCAAGGGGCGGAGGACAACGACCAAGTTGTCGTCCTACCCCCCGAGGTCTTCGTAAGAACGCTCAACACCGCACGAACCTTTATCGCCAACCCAAACCTACTGCAACCGCGCCACCAACAGGACAACGAAGTGATCAAAATGTGGGTAGACCCCCATAAACTCAAGAAAATCGAAGGAGAGTGGTACAAGGACGGCCGGTTCGTAGTAACTGGACCTGCGTCGACGTACCGCGTACTAATACACGACCATCACGATCTACCAATACACAGGCATCCGGGAATCGCGAGGACGCAACGGCTCTTGGAGCGACACTACTGGTGGCCGCGGCTGAGGAAAGACGTATACGAATACATGCAGGGGTGTGCGGAATGTCAACGAAACAAAGTAAACACAAGGCCCATCCGCGCGGCACTGCACCCCATCACGCCAATACTAGAAGCCATGCCATTCCAGACCGTAGCTATGGACTTCATCACCAAACTCCCCATGTCGAGAGGGAGCGACAGTATACTAACAGTCACAGACCATGACTGCAGTAAGGCTGCTATCTTCATCCCATGCCGTGAGGAAATAACGGCGGAGGAAACCGCTGCCCTGTACGTCGCCCACGTATTCAAACGCTTCGGACTACCGCGCAAATGTATCAGTGACCGCGATCCCCGATTCGCATCGAAATTCACCAGGGAAGTATGCCGAATCCTGGGAATTCAGCAAAACATATCCACGGCCTATCACCCACGCACCGACGGGCAGTCGGAACGTACTAACCAATGGCTGGAGCAGTACCTGCGGTTCTGGGTAAACGAATGGCAAGATAACTGGACTGACTATCTGCCAATCGCGGAATTCGCGCACAATAATTGGCCACATGAACACACGAAACAGTCGCCGTTCCAGCTTCTGATGGGATTTAATCCGCAAGCGGACTGGACCGATAAGCCATCCCCTCTGCCTCACGTCACCGCGAGACTAACACAGCTAAAAGAAGCCAGAGAGGAAGCCCAACGCCTCATAAAAAAGGCCCAAGAAGCGTGGGTGCGCAACAAAGATACGCCCAAGTTTGAGATAGGGGACCTCATGTGGCTGGAAGGCAAACACCTCCGAACAAACCAGCCAACCGCAAAACTAGCGGCGCGACGCCACGGACCGTTTCGGGTGATACAGGTGATGTCCCCATACAATTATCGATTGGAACTTCCCACGCAGTGGAGCATCCACCCCGTGTTTCATATCGATCTTCTCACACCGTACAAACAAACCCCTCTTCACGGTGAAAACTTCACACGACCGCCGCCCGAGTTAATCGATGGAGAAGAGGAATACGAGGTCGAAGCCATTCTAGACTCCCGACATTTCGGCAGAGGACGACGCCTCCAGTATCTGATCAAGTGGAAGGGGTACCCAGACTCGGAAAATCAGTGGGTCAACAAGGATGACGTCTTCGTGCCAGAAGCCCTTCGCCTCTATCAGGAAACACAAGCACACGGGAGAACGATTAAAAGGAGTTCAATCCGCACTCAGGAAAGTCATCCCTCACTCCTCCGCTCTACCATCACTTCGATGCCCACATCTCCTCTCCGACATGTCACACAAGCAGAGCTCCTCGACTCCCTCGCCGAAGACGCCCAAGCCCTCTTGGCTGAGGACGACGACACCGAAGTCCCGAACACTCAGCTCACCCCATGGACACCTCTTACACCAGCAGAGGGGCCTATCACCGCGCAAGAATGGGCCCATGTCATCACCAGATTCCCAGATCCAACCACCACTCCAGACGACGAGCACGCCATCGTCCATGTCTTCCGAAACGATCGCGGCGAACGCGAACCCATCGCCGCTATCCCCCCAAGCGACGACCTCATCGGCGTTCGCGGAATTTTCCCGAGCAACGACCAGCGTTCAAGCGCTGATGGAGTACGAGTTGGAGGGGTGGAGGAAAGTAGCGGTGGCATGGCAGAAGGAGCAGCTCAACTCAGCAGCGGCCCGACTGAGGGAGATGCAAGAGCGACGGCAGCGATGGCGGCAGCTGAGGCTGGCCATGACGACGAAGATTACTACCCGTCAGCACATTCCTTCTTACGAACGAAGCGCGACCCTGATCATCCCGGCGTCACACCATGGCTCGTCTACACCGACGGCTCCCCCATGTATCGAGGACGTGTGTGAGTGCCCGGTGCCGCCGATCACCGTCCGTTCACCGCCTGCCGACGACCCCGCGCATGTCATTGCGCCTGAGGGGTTCAGGGCAAACCGACGACCCCATCACATTCGATACCCCATCACCGGACCCGACGGAGTAGAGAGGGACGCATCTCACGTCCAGATCATCGGAGGGGCAGATCCGATGATATTAGGAGTTATACCCGGCTCGCCACACGTATATGGTAAGCCCTTCTACGCTGAGCCCCACGTCTCCGCCGTGCTCCGCCCCACGTACCCGCACGAAGACTTGGTTGTCTTCGAGGCGGACAAGATAACCGACCACGCCCTCAACCGCATCAACGACGAGTCCCTCACGGCGGAGGTCACGCGCTTTCGCGCGGCCAGCTATGAGCTGGACCGACTTCGCGCCCGGTTGAGTCAGATCCGTGCCATGATCGAATGCGCACAAGACGACAGGCGCAACTCCATCTACCGACTGGAGCGCGCCACCGCGTTAGAGCGCATTGCCGAAGAACAGCGAGGATGGCCGGCGCGAGACTTTCGGTGAGTCGGGGTCTCACGCTGAAAAGGGGGTGATGTCACGTTTCGACTGTACTCTGTGATACAGGTTTCGACCCTTACTGTACCGGTTGCAACTACGGCGGTAAGGTATATTAGTTGCGGACTTACTTACGGTGATACGGTAGCACGATAGGAGATACGGTACTGATAGCTGACTGAGGATGGACGCCACCGATACTAGTACTAGTAGTACTAGGGTTTGAGATACTTACGCAATACGTTGGACGCTACTTACTGTGACTCATAGCAGCGCTTCTAAGCCTGCTAGTTTGTGTATTTAAACTGTCTTGTGAAGACCAAGATACGCCATCTTGGTCTTCTTGAATCGTCACTTGTTTTCTCTTCCTTTCCTCTTCTGTTTTACCTTCCGACTAGAGAAGTTGTCCGACTTCGCTCGTGACTCAAACATCGTGACTTGCCAGTGTACCTTCGTGTATTCACCAAGGCAAGGGCTTGGACCTCCGCGTCTTCAAGTCGACGTACCGATACATCGCTAAGTCATTACCGCCATTCGAGCTCAAGTCGAGCTAACGTCGTGACTGACGTTACAGTATGCCTGGTGACCCACGTGGTTGCCCTCTCTCTAATTATTCTCTGAGGTTTCAGTTCCGTGCTTACAATTTCTCGGGGGCACCTCTTTGGACTAATGTGTTTCTTAAATACGGCTTCACTCTGCTGTGACTGGTCTGTAACTCACTTTACGCATCCCAGAATAAATATTGATCAAAAAAAAAAAAAAAAGAAGCACAAGTCTTTAGATGCGCAAGATAAGCCTGCTGTGCAGGAAGGCTCGCCTGGGCATAGGCTTCCTGAGTACAGTTATGACGTGTTCATCCAATATCTTGTTCACTTCATCATTGCAGATAACCAGGTGAGCATCACCCTACTTGACTTGTGTCTTATCTTATCTTCTTGAACCCAGTCACTTCATGTAGTCAATTGCCCTGAATTTCATGATATCTGCTGGCTTCTCTGACCTGAACTTGAACATGTCCCACATCATGACATGATATGTGAACAAATCACCATTGAATGGGGGAAAGCCTTCACAGAATTGCATGACAAATTTGCTGTAAGTCATCTCCTTGGTACCAGGAGCATTGACTGATGTTGTATTGACCTGTAACAGCAAGGCATCATGTGGTCGGATAAGTTTCACCATGGATATCTGGTCAAGTGCATCCTTATCCCCATATCTCGCTGTAACATCACACTGGATTGCTCGGGACGCTAATAACAATCTCTCTCTGAAAGCCACTCTAATTGGCTTTCACCACCTCATGGGTGCACATATGGGTAAAAATATTGCTAGTGCCATCTTGTCTCTCATGGATCGCACCAATATTACATCAAAGGTATGTAACTGTGTCTTGATACCAAGAACCTTACTGAAAACCATAGATTGGCCATTTCACTCTTGACAACGCCTCAAATAATGCGGCTGCTATGAAAGAGTTGCAGGAATTACTTGTCAATGAGCGTGACATCGCATTCAATCATCTCAATAACCATATCATGTGCTACCCCCATGTCATCAACATCTGCTCTGCCCACATCATCACCACAAGTACTTGAGTCAGCAAGAAATACCTGGACAGCAATGGTTTGGATGGTGATGACGACGACGAATTTGACCCTATTTCCCCTTGTCATCAAACAGGGCCTGAACTCGACGAGGCGTTCATCGCATCGCAGCCACCAGGGCGTTGGGTGTGGCTTAGGAGTCTGAAAAGCAATCCCATCAAGCACGTTGCAGATATTGTCCACTACATACACGCATTGGATGCCAGAAAGCAGACATTTGTGGGGATTGTCCAGCTCTGTACCAAGGATGACCCCGAGTTATGCAATGCTCCGCCACTCCAACTCATTCAGCATGTCAAGACTCAATGGGATTCCATTTACCTCATGCTCCAACATTTCCGTTTTCTTCAAAAGGTGAGCTTAGATGCTATAATGGTCTGTCAGTACTAATTCTAGATATTAAGACCATAGATATGTATTTTGCTAATGAACCGCCCATTGAGTCTATGAGATTAAGTGCTATGGACTGGGAGCTCCTGGAGAGCATAGAAGGTGTTCTAGAGGTATATTCTCCAAATACATTTCACATGTCACGTTAACCTATTTACAATCATGAGGCCTCACACATGGTCCTGCAAACTATGTTGTCTGAATCAACTCCTGTCTTGTGCGGTAGCATCACTAGTTTCAAACTTCTCATGACTAAGTGGGAACAACTGGGTGAGGAACACCAGGAACTACAATATTGGACACGGATCAGTTTGGCCTGGGCATGAAAGTATTACAAGCAGATGGATGACACCAATGCCTACATCATTACCATGAGTGAGTCTCTGTTTTCTAGACTACACAGTTGCTGAGTCGTGCAATACAATTGGCTATAAAGTTCTCAACCCTTCCATATGCTTCTCATGGATCCAGTGTGAGTGGGATCCAGAATACATTGAGAGGTCGAAAAAGATCATGCATGACCTCATAAATACTTGACCTATTCTCATGTCTTGCATTGACTATTTGCCCTAGATGCACAAGTATCATGAAAAAGACCCATCTATCGTGCAACCTGCACAAACCAAAGCTTGCCCCAAGCTTCTGTCATACACAAAGACGTCGACGCACTTCCAACTCAAGGACCACCCCATTTACCCTGGACTCAATAGTTCAGACCCAACAGGAGGTGTTGAAGATGAATTTGCAAAGTACACCTTGGGTCCATTGATGTCAGACAAGACCAACATCCTGGTCTACTGGGAGGTAAGCCCCGTGTCCTCAATCAAGTTAGCAGCGTTATTACAACTTGTGCTACCAATACTAGGCCCACAAGTCAGAACTACCTACCCTGTTTGCTATCGCCATGGACTACCTTCCAATTCAGGCATCTTCTGTCCCATGTGAGTGTGTCTTTTCATTGGCTGGGGAGACCGATACCAAGAAACGAAATCAGATCAGTGTGGCCTTAATGGAGGCTCTACAAATGCTTAAGTTCCTGCTGAAGAAGCAGCATCTAGACTTCATGGCCAGTTGGAAGACCCTGGAAGCTGTGATGCTGGGAGGGACCAGGATGGAGGAAGAGCCAGCAATTATGCTTGATTCTTTGTTGGGTGAGGACATTGAAACAGTGAGAGATGAGCTACTTGGTGATGATATGAAGAACTATGATAATGAACTCTAGGTATTCATTTTTGTTATATCAGACACCTCACATGTTCCTGATTCCCAATACTTCCATGTACTTCAATACACTCTGAAATCATCCATTACATGCTCTCATTGTTGGAAAAACTGTGGGAATGTCCTGTTGGAGTTCTAACTAACTAGCACACACTGTTCCATTCTCTCCCATTTTCACCCCCTCACACTCTCAGACTAGAATCCTTGTCTTTTTTGATTTATATTTCTGGGATATAATTGGTCAACCCAAATCTCCGTCCCCATGTTGGATTCAAATGAACACCTCATGACACGTCTAAATAGGCAGCAGCCCAGCATAGTTCGTGTACATGGAAGGTATAGAGTGGGGATGTTACTGGGCTCTGGCACCTCTGGTGAGCCATTCTGATTCAGGCCCTTTGATTTTTCTCAACCCTCTAGGGGATGTCTATCTGGGACAGGATATCAAAACTGGGCAGGACATTGCCCTAAAACTTGAACCTATCCAAACACAAACTCCTAGGCTTTCTCATGAACATAGTGTCTACAAGGCCCTCTCTGGCATGTCAGGAATCCCTACCATTCATTGGTATGGCAGAGAGGTCCCCTACCACATGATGGTACTCAATCGCCTCAACCTTACAGTAGAAGAGGTGATATCCAAGTGCCACCACATCAACTCAGTATTCTCATATGCTGATCAAATGGTATTATCCACCCATTTCACACTCCTGGACATTTATCTCATATACCTATTCTTTTACAGCTTTCATGTCTCAAATCATTACATGAACAAAGCTACATCCATCGAGATGTCAAACCTGCAAACTTCATGACAGGAATTGGCGAGCTGAGCCAGGTATTTCTGATTGACTTTGGCTTGGCCCAACTCTTTCGTGACCCCTCTACTCATTGACATGTTCCACTGGTTTCTGGACTCAAGACCGTAGGCACCATCACCTTTACCTCAATCAACAGCCATTCAGGATGGACGCAATCATGCTGCGATGATCTTGAATCACTTGTGTATAGTATAGTATACCTATGTCGTGGTCGCTTACCTTGGCAGGACATCATCAAGGGATACTCCATTGAGAAGTATGGAGCATCCATTCTCAAGATGAAGATCACCTTGAGCAAAACTCTTTGCCAAGGCCTACCTGCACCCTTTGTCGCTTTTAGACAGCATATTCAATCCCTCGGCTTTGATGAGAAGCCACAGTACAACTACCTCCACTCTCTCCTCATGCAATGCTTGGCTCACAGTTCTGACTGTGTCATGTCAAACCCTGTTACCATATTGCCTTCATTCAGCAAACTTACCCCCCCTGCTAACTGCCCCTTGCCATGCAGCGGCTGAATGTGAGTTGAACATAATTGTCACTTGGCCATCGTTGACGGTGTGTTGTGCAGTTTACGTTTGTCTGGACACCCAACAAATGTTTGGGTGATCACAAGGCCGTTGTTGACATGTTAATATGTGTTCTGGCATTGGATAGATATATACTTTACATGTTGTATCCTTCCTCTGTACTTTCTGTATCCCATTGTGCTCAGAACTTTTGTGAATTGTGGGGCTGTAGTATATTTTTTGCGACTTAGCTGGCTCGAGCTGTTGGCTTGGAGAAAATTAGCCACAAATTTAGCTGGGGCTCAGCTCTGTTTGCAAGCCTGCAAAATGGGCTCGCATGGCTCAGACTTGGACTGGCTCGGGCTCTTCAAGCCCCACAACACTAGTCCTGAATAGTGCTCCCCTGTGTGCAGTGGTGGACACTGGGTTACATACAGTAGCTGTGAACAATGGGTTCATCAGCATTGGCAGACACGGACCCTTATACTTGGTGATGGTGGTGAAGGTGGTTTTGCAGCAGGTTGCATTGGCCACCCTGGCAAAGGCCCATGCCAGCACCCAGGGACGCACCTCTGCAGGGACCCAGAAATCATCCACTTCTCCCACTTCTTGCAACATCATGAAGGTGGTCATTGTTCATTATGGCAGTCTTGATGACAACATTGCAGAAGTGGCATTACATGCTACAAACCCAGGCCATATCATGCATGGCATACACATGGCCATTGAATGCCAAACTTCCAACCCTATCTGCCTGCCCTCTGGTGCCTGGTCGTGGGAGGTCACCAAAACTGGCAATTACATCTATACGCTTATTAGGAAAGTGCCCATGGAATGCATCCTCACTTTCTCCAAACTTCTCTGTCAGCCTTTCCCCAGATCCATGCTTGTCCCATCTGATGGATGGTGCTGGGCCCAGCTTTGCAATGTTGTCATTGCCAATCAAGATGGATTTTTCCATGATGAGGATGCTCTGTACAATAAACTCACATGTAACCCCTGTTTTGAAAACATCCAGATCATTCAACGTCCATACTGGATAAATGATTTGACAAAGATCAAGTTGGCCACCTCCATGGTGGTCTTCACCTATATCAACCCCATCAAATCCATCACTATGCAGGCCATTGAGGTGGGCATCTTGATGTTCAGTTATGGGGTCACATTTGTTTTTGCTGGCAACTCGCCCTGACCCAAGCAGTGTGGGCAGTGCTTCAAGATGGGACACGTCTTGAATGCCCCCACCTGCAAGTGGAACAGGAAGAACTGCTGTGTTCATTGTGGGGGTGCCCATCACATCAAGAACCACAACTTCCTCTGTGCTGGCCCCCATAAACAACCTGGTATCTGCAACTGCTGGTTCCCTTGCTTGCTATGCAAGATGATGGGACACAATGCTCGCTTACCATGCCAATGCTCTGTTTGTGGCGACTTCCCACCCCCTCACCAGGTGGCCAAGATCATTGACCCTGCCCCTGCCCTGCCCACTGGCCCCCATGCCATTCTTAAACAACTGATGGAGGTGGACATGCGCTTGCCCCCTGCAAGAGTGGATGACACACCTGATGTCAGGCCCCCTGCCAATGTGAACCTTTTTGATGATGAGGCTTTGGCTGCTCTTGCTTCTGCACCCTCTTAACCCCCCTCCCCCTGCCAGCACCATGTCCAAAGCCCAAGGCATGCATAGTGATGAAGGCTACTGACACTGCTACAAGTGATGTTATGTTTTGACTCAAGTACTGGCTTACGGACCCTTACTGTACCAGTTGTGACTACGGCAGTAAGGTAGATTAGTCACGGACTCGTGGCCTTAGGCCTTTACAGTGATACGGTGGTGCGATAGGTGATTGCATACAATAGCTGACTGATGCCATGACTCGATACTAGTACAGGTACTAGTAGTATTAGGGTTCGAGTTGTTTCTGCAATACGTTGGACGCTACTATACTGTGACTCATAGCAACGCTTGTAAGCTTGCTCGACTTGTATTTAAGGTAGCTTGTGAAGACCAAGATACGCCATCTTGGTCTTCTTGAATCATCACTTCTCTTTCCTTCTCTTCTATCAAGCTTCTTCTCTACTCATCTTTCTTATCACGTCTGAGACTAGCAGGACTTGCTGGTGTACCTCCGAGTATTCACTAAGGCAAGAGCACGGACCTTCGTGTCATTGTGACTATCGCTAAGTTGTTACCACCTCTACTGAGCTCAAGTCGAGCTGACATCGTGTTATGGTTCCGAGGGACCGTACGGTTTCATGGAGCCGAGCTCGACATGCGGGTAGAGTCGAGACTTACTTCCTTGAAGTAAGTCGAGTTTCGGGGGTTCCTGTGTCACTCTGGGAGTTCACAAGCAAGAGGGTTCGATGATCAACAGACTCGGTATTCGAGAACTAAGAGTAGACAAGGTTTGTGCTACTCAATGAACTACATCTTATACTCGTACATACTGGGGTTTTCAGGGACCGTTATCTGTAAGCCACGTCACTATCGATTGCTACGTAGATGATTCAGAATCTTAGCACCATAAGGTGTGCTCTGAGTGATACACAACTTCTGTAAGACTTTCAAGGGTCAGAACTTGAACACGGACGTTATGTGATGTGACGTGACGATGTCACGTGATCGTGACATAGCCCCCTTTCTTGGTTCATTCGTCCGCAAATGAGTTAGGGGCTGTGATCAGCGGCTTCCCAGTCGATGTCGTAAGGGTATTCGTAGTCGTCTGCTGGTCGATTGTCAATCGTGGTGCGGCGTCGGCGGCGTCGGGGGTGTGTGGTTGGTTGGGTTGCCCGGGTGGGGGAGAGTGAGTTGCGTACCCATGTACGAGTACGTGCACTAGTGGACGGAGTCGTTGATGCAGTGCACTGGAGTCCGTAATAGGGGTGGCGAGGTGGAATGGGGCAACGTCGTTGTGGGGTGCACCGAGCATGGGGTTGGCGACAGAAGGCTTTGGTGTGTCTGACACCGTGGCAATAGCGGCAATGGTAGGTGTTGGTTCATGTGCCGCGGCGGTCATTACATTGTCCTTGTGTTGGCGTCGGGTTGTGATCTTCGATGAGGTCAATTATGACTGGTGGACTCTGTCGTACTTTGGGTTCTGGTTCATCTGAGGTGGTTGGTCGCGTGTGAATCATGCGTGGGTGATAGAGGCGATGAACCCCATCAGATTCGTTGGGGGTGGTCGACTGTGCGTAGACCGTTTGTGGTCGGGGGGATTGACGAACTCTGTTGTTCGTGTGAGGAGATCGACCGTGTGGTACCTGTAACGGAGAGTGAGCAAATACACCGATGTTCAGAAGTTCTCTCCAGCACAGGGCTTCGACCCTGGGGAACTCCCATTGTTGTGCTAACCGAAGGACTAGCGTCCATTCTCGAGTAGTCGCTTCGTAAACGGAGTAGTCTGGGTTATAGAAGACCCATAAGAGCAGTTCAAACTCCTTGGTTGTTACCTTGCTGAGCGCGACATAGTATGGTGTCGCGGTGGCGTCGTTTCCAATTGAAATCAGCTCGTCGTTACTGAGGTCAATGGGCTTTTCCGCCGTAGATCCCTCGACTTTCCAAAGTCGTCGGAAATATGGTGATTCGCATGTGAAGAAGTAACTGTGAACGTGGAACGTGCAGTCGTTTGTTGCAAATATTGCATCTGCGCCTACTAGGTCGTACAGGTGGTGTTGGCGAAGGGTGTCCATTTCTGAATTAGTGTGGAGTGGCCCCTTTTTCTGGTCGACGTCTGCGTTTCCTGGGGTGCGGACATTGGGCGTATTATCATGGTCAGGGGTGACGATGGGTTGGCCCACTTCGTCAGGCTGTGCGGCGTTAAGAGATGGCGAGGGCATCGACGTTAGGTGAGCGTGTCGATCCACTTCAATAACAAGAGGGGCGGGGACTGCCTGTTTGTCGTCTGTCTTGAACGTCCACTGGACAGGGAGCTGGTCAGCTGTGATAGTTGTGGTCAGTGGATACTGTTTATCCATCGTTGGGGAATTCGTGGCGGTGGGGTCGGTGTTTGACTGCACTCGCTTCTTATGTTGTGCGAGTTGTGTTGGTGTTTGGGCATTATCTAGGGGTTTCGTCCTATTGCGCACGGTGGAACGTTCCTTCCATCGTATCAGAGATAGTGGCGTCTTCCTCTGGTTGAAGATTCCTTCATTATCTCGTTCGGTGTTTTCCGAGGTTGATTGGGGCGGGGGTTGTTCTTTTTGATTTCTGATGGTGTAGATTGTATGATCAGAGGTGAGCGATTTCTTGTAAATTGTGTCGTGGGTCTCCCCCAGCCTCAGAGATCGTATCTTATCCGAAACATGAGATGGTTTATGTGGTGGTGGTGTGAGTTCGCCGTAAGTCGTTTGATGACTTCTGTTCGACCCTTCCCTAGCTGTTATAACCAACAAGAGAACTCTGTGGAGTATGTTCCGCATTGGGAGACGTTTGTCGCTTGTTTGCGAGGGGATAGGTGTCTGTCGATATGTCAGGGGTATGGATCTCATGGTTATCTCGTGTGGGGGCCGTGTTGTCCTTTTAAATGGTTGTGTGTCGTGGGTGGGTTGCATTACTAGTAACTGCATTGTTTGTTCGTTGTAACCCCAGGGGTTGGTACAAGGATTGAGATTTTGTACTTGTTGTCGACACTTGGACGGTGTCTCGTTTGGCAGTTCGTAGTGTGGTGGTATACGGTCACTGAACATGTTAGTCATTCTTTTGATGTTACAGATTTTCTTTTGTCAGTATGATGACCCTGATTCTGGAGCGTCTTTGGTTGGTGGTGGTAGCGAAACCGATGGTCTCAGAGGTCTTTGTGTCGAAGTCTCGGATGATTATGTTGATACGGGGCGTATTTTGTTGCGGGTCAGGGAATGATGAGGGTGCGCGGGGTAACGTAGGGAGATTTTTGTTTTCCTGATGTGTCCGGCATTCTGTGTTATGCTTAACGGCTTCTGTTTCCATGGGATGTCGCCAAAGGGTAAGCGGTTTTTTGTCCTTGCCTGGGTGTTTTGTGGTGATTGAGTCGTGAAGCGACTGAATTACCCCCCTCCTCAGAAGGGGATCGTCTGCGATCACAAGATGGTCACCGTAGAATCGAGGGGCGGCAGTGACATGTGCTGGGTGGTGAAGGGAATGAATGTCGACTGTGGCAGTCAGATCAGTTGCAAGGAGGAGCGACGATGATGGGACGACAACCGTGAGGATGTCGGCATTGGGTGGAGTAAGGACAAGGTGGCGAGGAAGGTGAACGGTAAGAAGGTTAGTATCATGGTTGTGATACTGGTGAAGGTCGTAGTTCGTCAGGGTGAGGCGGGGGGCCTGGCGGCGATGGGGATCTGCAAGGATGATGACCCGGGAGTACCACGTGTCGATGAGCAGACGGCACCAGCATGCAAGAGTGTGAAGCAGCACGAGGGGTTCGTAATAGCACGCATAGCGACTGCAATCGAAGGGAGAGGGTGGTGGAAAAGGGGTGATGGTCGGTGTTTCCTTCCGATCATTGAAGGGGTGCGAGTGGGCGATGCTAAGAAGGATGTCGAACGATGTAGTGCGTTTCATCATCCATGATAAAGATTCGCTGTTTGCAAGAGAGGGTGGGCAGGTGTCGCATAACACACAGTACGTGGTTGTTGCCGAGTAAGAGCCCCAAGGGTACAGCAAATGTGTTCGATATTTAGAGAATGTTCATAATTCGTCGTGTCGTCTGAGGTAGTCCCGTTTGTTCGTATTAAAGGCACAGAATAGTTGGCGTTGTGCGTGGTCGAGTGTGAACAAAATCAGTGCTTTTTTCAAACAAGTACATAGCTCTGTCTGGTAATTCTGAGGTACGATTGTTAGTTCAGACAGTTCATTAGATGCATGTTGGGTGCAGTGGAGGGTACTTTCTCAGTCAGATGATCCTAGATGCCCGAGATAAGCACGATTGTATGTGTATTCCATGTCACTAACTGATTTGTCGGTTTGTAGTACAGTCATAGGGGTGACTGAGATTTGCAAAGATGTGGTCTTAGTGAAGCATCCCGTCGTGGGATCGTTCAAGTGTCCAAGTTCGTTTAACGAGTATATTAATCCATCTGGTGTGAGTGTCGGTCCATCGGGTATCAATGTGGTCACATGATCGTCATTTCGTCGTGGTGGGAATTTCCATTTGGTTCCTCCCAACGGCGTTATCGTCTGGTCTGCGTAACGCTCTCTTAATGACTTTCTTCCTTTCCCCTTCTGACATTGCTGCACGATGGTGTCGACCCTGGTGCCTCGTTGCAATGTGCTGTACCGCTCTACTTTGGGTGTTTCTTTGTTGTTCCAACTGATTGTTGGTGGAGTCCCCCTTGTATTCATGACACATGGAGGTGTGGTATAGGTGGGTGACCTATATTGGGCCCTTTCTCGGTGCGCGAAGGTCACATCATCTCGTTGGCTCAATGCTTCGCTTATACCAACGATGGGGCGAAGTTCGCAGAGTTTTTGTTCGAGGTTCAATTTCTCCTCTTTTTTGTGATTGGTGGATCTGTCCGCAGTTCTCAGGTCAAGCATTGCTACTGTGTTGTGGCGGAGTCTTTTGCAAGTCGTAATTGCTTTTGTCGACGTATCTTTGTCGATCTCAATGTCTCTGTCTTCTAATTTTTCTGCGAGTCGTGATATCACCTTTTGTCACGTGTCAACATCTGCACTCTGGAGTTCGGCCATGATTTGTTTCAGGGTGACCTCGTCGATTTCCAGCATTCGCGCGATTGTTTTTCGCCTAGTAGTGGCATTCATCCTTCAAATTTCGGTCGCGACCTGTTCCATTCGACATCCGCTTGGCTGGGCATTCGCGAATTTGATGCCCTGGTCTTTTACACTGGAAGCATCGTTTTTCCTGTCGATGCTGTTCGTGTCTAGGCGTCTTGATTGTTTGGTTGTTTTGCGGGGGTCCTGACATTGTTGCTGGTGGGAGTTCATCTTCTCGTGTTTCCTTAGACTTATACAGTTTCACCGCCTTGACGGGCGTAATGGTACTGCTGGTCTTTTTCGTTCTAGTTGGCCCGTTTCACGAACGTCGTGATATCGTTATCCATGGAAGTTCATCCTCTCGTGTTTCTCCTGGTATTTTGCTTGATGCTTTTTCAAGTGCTTCGAGACACTGTTCGTTCGTATTCCTCCTTACTGTCTTGTCGGGCGTAATGATTTGGTCATTTGGTGCGTCTCCTTGTGTGTTTCCATCGCACGGGCTTCGGCTTATTCTTTGGTCATTTAGTGCGTCTCCTCGTACCTCTTGCTGGTACAGGCTTCGTCTTATCTGATCGGTGTATTCGTTGTTTGGTGCACCTCCACATGTCATGGTTCGACACGGGTTTCGATTTGTCTGTTTCAGGTATGTTGTTCGATGCGTCTCCTCATGTAGTGATTCTACACGGGCTTTGACTTGGTCGTTTTCCACGTATCTGTCATACAGGTTCGGTAGATGCTTCTTTATCGTATCTTCTGCGTCTGTTTGCCAGTCGTGTAACATCACTTCATTTGTCGATGTTTCTGGGCTGGTTACCTCCGGTAGTTCATCATTGCAGAGGTTCCTAGTTCTTGTTTTGCTATCTGTTATCAGGATCTCCGATCGAGGGTCTCGTCGTGCTTCTGGCTGAGAAGTGACCAATTGCGATTCGAAGTTCATGGATCGGGCGTGATCCCATGTCGTTGATTCCCCATCTCTTTCATTGACTAAGCGTGTCGCGTCGTGCACGTCAATACATGAGTCTATTCCGGTTCTGTCGTGTTGATATCGATCAACCAAATTTGTGTTGTTGTTGCTCAACTCCTCTCGGAGTTCGTGTAAATTTTTCCTCGACGGCTCGTGGGTACGTGGTTCTGTCTTGGTCCGGTTGTGCCCTAGCTGACAGCAGTCAGCATGATTCCTGAATACTGTTCTCGTCGGTCTGTTTTCTTTGGGCAGTCAAGCCTTGTTCGGGAGTCGAATGACCTCCTCTACGCAGTGGTCTGTTTTGCTGTTAGGTCCTGGGATTTCGTATCGTGCTTCCGTCCGAGAAGCGGTTGGTCGTGATTTGGGGTTCGCATATAAGAGATGATTCTTCGTTATTGATGAGGCGTTCATTGATGCCTGCGTGTCCGTACGTTGCTCTTCTTTGTCGCTGTCGTGTTTCTCTATCCACTGACATCCGTCTATTCGGCTGTTGTGATTTCTGGGTGGCGTTCCTACGGGTTCTGTGCTGTGTTGTTCAATTACACGTTCCTTCGTAGGTTTCGTGTACGGCTGTGCCTGTTTGCTCAATTCGTTGAGCGTGGGGTTCTTCAAGTTCTGTGTCATTGCGTTATCTTGCGCTTGTTCTGTGAGTCGTCGTCATTTGTTCACTGGCGTCGTGAGCTGTTTGAATATCACTGACTCTTTCCGTGGGTTGTTCAGGTTCTGTTCTGTATGTCAATCGTTGGCGTAGCACGTTGCATGGTTCAAGGGTGTCGTTCTATCTATCAAACACTTTACGTCGTGTTCGCTGGCTGGTTCAATATATGCGGGTTGTCTCAAGTTATTCATCATGTGTCCTGGCTCTGGGTGGTGCATGTCCGCGCAGGGACTGTCATGCGCACAAGTCGTGGTTTCATGGGGACGCGTTTTGCCTCGTCCATCGGCAGCAGCAGTTTCGGTTCTATGCATCGTGATTTGGTTTCGTTGGTGACTCGCAGTATCGATTGCACTGAGTGTCGGTGTGCTTCGCGTCCGCTCGGGGACTGTTACGCACACGGTTCTGGTTACAGAGGAGGGCGATTGCCTCGTTCTGTAATTCGTGGTTTTTCTGGGAACGCTTTACGCCTCGTTCTGCGGCAATCGGGGTTCACGTGTGTGAGGAGGATCTATCGTCCTTTCCTACAGCAGTTCAGGGTCTCGGGCTATAGGAGAGATCAAGCGTCTCGACCAGTAGTTTATACGAACGACTTGCGCCTCATCCGTGGCTGAGTAAATGGTCTACTCTTATGTTATGGTTCCGAGGGACCGTATGGTTTCGTGGAGCCAAGCTCGACATGCGGGTAGAGTTGAGACTTACTTCCTTGAAGTAAGTCGAGTTTCGGGGGTTCCTGTGTCACTCTGGGAGTTCACAAGCAAGAGGGTTCGATGATCAACAGACTCGGTATTCGAGAACTAAGAGTAGACAAGGTTTGTGCTACTCAATGAACTACATCTTATACTCGTACATACTGGGGTTTTCAGGGACTGTTATCTGTAAGCCACGTCACTATCGATTGCTACGTAGATGATTCAGAATCTTAGCACCATAAGGCGTGCTCTGAGTGATACACAACTTCTGTAAGACTTTCGAGGGTCAGATCTTGAACGCGGACGTTACGTGACGTGATGTGACGATGTCACGTGATCGTGACACATCGTGACAACGTTACAAGTGAGGAGACCTCTACCAAATGTGTCACCAAATGTGCTAAGGTTTATTTGCTGATGACTGTCCAAGGTCTGCTTGTGCCATTTGCCAAGACCCAGGGTGACACTTGTGTTGCCCAGATCAGTGCTGCCACAGCGTCTATAGACATTTTCCTGGCACTTGTCAAAGACAATACAGTGGGACCTGACACCAGCCCTTGACTCCAGTCAATCACCAAGTGTTTCTGGGAATTGTTCCCTGCCCCAGTAGGGTCTTTGCTGAATGTCTCCTCCGAGTGTATGGCTGCTGCCATGGCCTGCTCACACCAACTGTTCACCAAAGGTCTCACTCAGGAGGTTGCTCTGGAAGTCAGTGGCACTCACTACTTGGCTCCTTTGGACGACCTCTGCCTGGCCTTCTGTGCTCTCCATGACAAGGAGTACTCTTACCTTGTCCAGGTCATGTCTGACAACCCTGCTGTTGCCATGTGCACCAACCCTGCCTCCCCTGCTGATTATGAGTGTCTCTCTCTGCTGTTGCAGGCCTTTGGCAGTTATGACATTCTCAGTAACCCTCTCAATGAGCCACTAGTGCCCACCGCCATTCCCATGGCCAGCAAGCCCCTCCTTCCCTATGCTTAATACAGGGCCGTAAAATCGCCTGGCCACACGGGGCCGGAAAACGCAGGGAGGGGATGATAGTAATTGAATTGCTGATGCTGGGAGGGACACTGATAATGACAGAGGAGCCAGGGGGTAGGGGAGACCAAGGGTAGCAACATGGTTGACAATGCAGGTGTGGGCTCAGGCTAATTGTGCATCGCCAAATGTGCTTGTGTGAGCTGAGATTCTGAGGCCGTGAGCAAAGACAAAGGGGAAAGTTGAGGGTCTGGTGTTGTGGGGTGGGATTGCCAAAATGTTGACAAGGGATTGCCAGAAAAGGGGCCATTCGCGTGAATGAAATCCATGGAGATCCATCAGAGCGTGCTGGCAGTCATACACTAGGCTCTGAGTGAGGTGATGGCATTGCTGCCGGTCTGATGCGTGGCACATAAGGGTTGTCATTGTCGTCCTACTACATCCTGTTGGTGCATATGTGCAGTGATCTACAAACAAAAATGGGAGGGGGTGTGAGATTTGGAGTGGAAAGGGTTGCTGCAAGGTTGTTGTGGTGAGTGAAGATGAAGTGATCAAACTGGAGAGCAAATGTGCAAGTTTGGAGATTCAGGCTGGAGTGGGATTGGGATCGAAGGTGAAATCAAAAGGGAAGGAAGGGCATTGAAGGGAGAAAACAAGGGAACACCAAAATAGAGAAGTGTAATCTGAAAGTAGATGGGAGAGATCCGATATTGATGGAGCAGTAATGTTGACAAGGTGGAAATCTTCAACACTACAACTAGTACAGAATATGGGAAGATGAGACTGCCAAAGTGTGAGTTTAAAGTGAGAATTGGAGAGACGGAAAGTGGAAAGAATCAAAGATGAAGATGGGATCAAAGGACAGGGCGAAATGGGTGCAGTGGAAGACTGAGGTGACTGAAAATGACTAGATTCTGGTGATAACAAAGACAGCCCGGGGATGGAGTCCAGTGATCATCATAGACTGAAAGAGATTGCTTGTCATTGCACAGGTCACCAGAGGTGAAGTTCGGAATCTTTAGAAACAAGGAAGTACATTGGAAATATGTGTTGCACTCATTCGAGTTGACATACGAGGTGGAGTGAAATTGGAGCGATAACATGATTTTGTGGCCATTGTGGCTGACTTCTGATCACATGGGTGACTCACAACTGGGGCCGCTCAGGGCCACTAAGACATGTGCTGAAGGGAATGATGCTCATTGAATCAGGAATTCTGCCAAGGATGCTAGGAGAATAAGAAATGCAAGTGGAGTCGCTGGAGGGACTGGGGATGACAGCGATAGCATGTGCATTGCTGATGTTTGAGAGGATGCCACACAGGGCATCGGTTGAGTCGCTAGCACTTGACTTGGGGTTGCAGAGACTACAGGCAATGATGTGGGCATGGGAAGTGTTGTAGGGTATGGGGATGAGGGATGCAGTCATTCGAGATGGCATGGACTGGGCTTGGGGTGAGGGTGATAATGTGCAAGTCGCTAACAGGGGGGAAGATGTCATACAAGGCATTGGTTGAGTCACTCGTGCTTGACTCAGAGGGGGTGTTGACAGTGTCCGTGATGCTGTTGGTGCTTGTGAAGTTGTATACCAAGATTGTTGTTGTGCAATCAGCTGTGAGTTGGCTTGTTCCGGTACTGCAGTTGAAGGATTTGGTATTATTGGAAAGGTAATCGATTGGGGGTTCGCTATCCTGTTGCTAAGTGTAATGAATGTCAGCCAAGGTGGTTGTGCAGATCGGCTGGAATCTGCCAGACAAGCAATGCAAGGGAAGATGGCTGTTGTGGGCTGAAAACATGGTTGTGATTGCTCCTTGAGGCCTACAAATGCAAGTTGCTTCTACCTCCCCATGTTGGCCACCAGAATGATGAGCTAGGTTGTCTCTACACATCAGGACACTGCCTGAAACAACCTGAGCTACCCTGGGTTCAGGGAGGTGTGAAGCTGCGTTGCTAATTGTGCAGGCCTTCGTGGGACTCACTACTTTGTACAGCAGTCGGCTGATTCGGGGGAAACGTCGCTCTAAAGCGCCGAAGGGTGCATGATGGTGCGGCACTTAGGGGAACATGGTGAGCGAAGGGAACTGGGACCCTCAGAGCTCTAAGCTCTGAGGGAAAGTGGACTAAGATTAACTGGTTGGAAAGGAGTAGTTACAGGATGTTTATATACATGGAGACAGAGGTATTGATCTAAATATAAAGTAGACCCTAGAGGGCAACCAAGTGAGGTCGCAAAGTGAAAGGAAAGGAATGGGCTCATGCCTGAGATCAGCTGAAGTGCAGGAAAGTCAGCCGCCAGAGCGATACAGAAAAGTGCCCAATATTGGCTGGCCAGCTGTGTGCTGGGCATATTAACGAATCGAAAAATATGTTCCATTGAAGGTACAACTCAGGACAAAACAAATAACACAATGATTCTATGTCACAGAACTGGCAACAACAATATTCTACTAGGATACCCTTGGCTTCAGCAGTTCAAATCACAAATCAATTTGAAAAAGGGAATACTCACCCCAGACCCTCTTCACCTCTCTACCCTCCTCGTACCCACAGTGCGCAGATCTACCACAATCCAAGTCGAAGCCCCCAATGGGGGAGACACATTTGTGACCTAGAACGAACACTGTAACCCTGGAGTGGAGCCAATTGACAAACAGACACCAGAGACAAACCCTGCAACAAAAACAAGTCGGCACCAAGCACTATTACCTTACCTACTCGTCTGGGCCACCACTTTCAATGAGTGGCAATTGCTTGTTGATGCCATCGATCCCTGGGAAGCTGGAGACAAACTACACATTAGAATACCAAGTGGAGAGATGATTTGAGGCACAAACATGGCACAGCAATGGGCCATCGAGGTGAACAAAGACAAAGCAAAACTGACTGAGGATTCAATCCCCACCGAGTACCGCCGCCACATCATGGTATTTTCCGAAGTGGAATCCCAATGCTTCCCACCATCATGTGACTGGGATCATGCAATCAAACTCGCCCCAGATGTGCCTGCCACCCTTGACTGTAAAGTGTATCCCCTGACTAAGGATGAATGTGGGGCATTACAAAACTTTTTGGATGAACACTTGGCAAAGCAATATATCTGTCCATCACACTCCCCTTATGCCAGCCCCTTTTTCTTTATTAAGAAAAAGGATGGGAAATTACAACCAGTCCAGGACTACCGATGCCTGAACCAGCACACTATCTGCAACACCTACCCCCTCCCCCTTATTAAGACCCTCACAGAAGGTCTTAGAGGCAGCCGCCTCTACACTAAGTTCAACATCAGGTGGGGATATAATAACATGCAAATCAAGGTGGGTGACAAATGGAAAGCAGCCTTCAAAACAGAAGAAGGACTATTTGAACCCTGCGTCATGTTCTTTGGGTTAACTAATTCTCCCTCTACCTTCCAGGCTATGATGGACACTATCCTGCATACCCAGCTGAAGGCAGAGAGCTGCTGTTACGTCTTCGATTACATGGATGATATTCTTATCGCCACCCCAGATGACCTCTCTCTTCACTGCACCATTGTCCATGAAGTGTTGGATATATTGGAATGAGAAAGCCTTTTCCTTAAACCAGAAAAGTGCACCTTTGAAACACAGAGAGTGGAATATCTGGGGCTCATCTCTGAAGGTGACAAAATTGAAGCCGATCCTACCAAGCTTGCTGGACTCAGAGACTGGCCTTGCACTCTTAAAACAGTCAAACAAGTACGCAGCACCCTAGGAGTCTTTGGATACCAATGACCCTTCATCCCTGGCTTCACCAACATCGCCCAACCACTCACTAATCTCCTAAAGAAGGACTGCCCCTTTGTCCTGGACACCTGAATGCACTGCTGCCATTGATAAGCTTGTTAACATTCTCACCAGCACTCCAGTTCTCTGGCAGCCTGACCTAAGTGCTCCCTTTGAAGTTGAAGTTGACACCTCCACCTTCGCCACTGGTGGCATTCTGTACCAGCGTGACACCAACAACGAACTCCATCCAGTCGCATACCACTAGAAGACATTCAATGAGGCAGAGTGCAACTATGACATCCACAACCGTGAATTACTTGCAGTCATCACCACCCTTAAAGAGTGGCGTCACTTCCTCCTCGGCTCCCCATATCCTGTCACCATCTATACTGATCATGCAAACCTCCAATACTACAAGCAACCCCATAAAATCAACCAGTGTGTTGCCCATTACATCCCCTTACTTGGCGAGTATAATCTAAAGCTTGTTCATAAACCTGGCACTGTTAACTGTGCTGATGCTCTCTCTTGACGACCTGACCATGATGATGGCTCTACTGACAACCAGGACATCACCATCCTCCCTGCGCAGCTCTTCATCCAGGCCACTCAGCTTTCCTCACTTGAACAGAATGTCCATGCCCTACAACTGTCACACCTGCCCACTATCCTGTGCTGGAAGGATGTTTACGACCTCTCCTTCTCTGATGGCTCCTGGTGGCACAGTGCCTGCCTTGTGGTTATGGAAGACCCCGATCTTTGGAGGGGGGTAATTTCCCTCTATCATGATTCCCCTAGCACTGGCCACCCAGGAATTGCCAACACTCATGCCCTCATTTCACGTGACTACTGGTGGCCAGGGATGCAAAACACCATTATAGCCTACGTTAAGGGCTGCGCCACTTGCCAGGCAAACAAAGCTGTCTCCCATCAACCTTGGCCCCCACCCTTTCCCATTGCCACCAACCCCTCAGTGCAACCATTTGAAACAGTAATGATGGACTTCATTACTAAGCTCCCCCTCTCCCATGGGTTCAATTCTATTTTAACAATCACTGACCATGATTGTACCAAGGGAACACTGTTTATCCCCTGCAAAGAATCGATTAATGGCCCTGGGGTGGCAGCACTTTATCACTAACATGTCTATCCCCACTTCGGACTACCCACTCGCATTATCACTGATAGAGATCCTTGCTTTGCCTCCGCCTCCTCTCAGCAACTCTGCAAGTCTCTAGGTATCACGCAGAATATCTCAATGGCTTATCACCCACAGATGGACAGCCAATCCGAGCGATCTAACCAGTGGTTGGAACAGTACTTATGCTTCTTCTGCAATGGACGACAGACAGACTGGGTAGATTGGCTCCTATCAGCCCAGTTCGCACACAACAGCTGGCCAAACACCACTACATGTCACACTCCATTCAACCTCCTTATGGGCCACACTCCTCGCACTCCTGGCACCCATCTTACCAATCATGCTGCCCCATCTGTCAGCAAGCGCCTCACAGCAATCTCAGATATACGAATGTTGGCACAGCAGGGCATCAAAGCAGCCCAGGAGATGGCCATTAAAGCTCCTTCTTCCTTCACCCCATACAAGGAAGGCGACCTTGTCTGGCTAGAAGCTAAGAACCTCACCACATCACACCCTACTGCCAAGCTAGCCCCAAAGTGTTATGGCCCATTCCCCATCACTAAAGTCATCTCTCACATTGTCTACCAGCTGGCACTCCCACCGACATGGAAGATCCATAATGTCTTCCATGCATCTCTTCTTCTCCCTTATCACAAAACCACCGAGCATGGCCCAAACTTCTTGTGACCAGCCCCTGATCTTATTGATGGGATAGAAGAGTACGAGGTCGAAGAAATTCGTGACTCACGCAGATGATGCCGCCAGCTTCAGTACCTCATCAAATGGAAAGGATATCCTGATGTGGACAATACTTGGGAGCCCTACGGTAACATCCATGCCCCTGACCTCATACAAGCATTTCATGACATGCATCTGGACACTGTTCAATTTAGAATGGGGGTAATGTCATGAATGCCCCCTATTTTTCCTATCTTTCCTTCCTTTCTACCTTTCCTCACTTCTTCATTCCACTGGCAGTTGTTTTGCTGGCATTTGCTTTGCTGGCATTTGCTTTGCTGGCATTTGCTTTGCTGGCATTTGCTTTGCTGGCATCATATCACCCTGCTGGCATCCCTGGACACTAGCTATATAAACCCCATAGTACACCCTGTATTTCCTTAGCTCTGGCTTCATCAATATACTGTCTAGTCCCTTAGCATTTTCCTCTCAAAACTCTGCCACAATCCTCCTCTCTAAAGCTTTGTTGCCTTGAGCTGTATCAAGGAACATCCACAGACTTAGGTGCCATCCTACTCAGTAGCGGACCAACTCAGTATCCCTGGCCTAAGGCTGGACCTGTTACAGACCAGACGCACGCCCCAGCAGTGGCGTGACAATATAGGCTAGTATGCAAAGACCAAGATATGCCATCTTGGTCTTCTTCAACCATCACTTGTCTTCCATTTTCTTCTATTCAAATCAACCTTCGTGTTACGCTCCACCGGCGTTAGTCCGACTTGGACTCTGGACAGGCGTAATCGACTTAGCGAAAGCTCGGCGAATGGGGATCACGTGTCAACCCAACGCGCACTAAACAGGGGCACACTGGCACACACTGTAGCGAAAATGAAGAAGTACTATCCCTTGGTGGATAGCAGCGGAGGCACACTTAGTCCAAGACTAAGGCAGACAAAAGATGAGTCAAGTGGTGGATTGAAGAAGACCAAGATGGGGACTCTTGGTCTTCCGAGACGACTACTTATACAAATACATGCGGGCTTTAAAGCGCCGCTAGAAACAGTAGGTAACCAGTAGCATAACTAGCTCGAACCCTAGTACAGCTATCCTAGGAATGAGTCATACATGAGTCACAATCACATGCGAACTACTATGCTGACTGATGCGAAGTAAGAGTCCATGACTAATATCAATACCGGACCGTAGTCATAACCGGTCATGAGTCGTATGTAATGAGTCATTAGGTCCGTACCGTAACACTTCGACCTGCCTAAGTATCTAGGAGGTCTTCTGCTGTCTAGCACTTGCAAGTGTCTAGAAGTTGCCTTTGTGCCATATGTCCCAGGACATGCCTAGCTGAGTGATTGCCTTCATCCAAGCTCAAGTCAAGCTAACGCCATGACAGCATTACAGTATGCCACTCCCCACCTTCCACACAATAATTGTGCCTTCATAGCACATGAGGACTACTGTGTCCTTACTGACCAACACTGTCACGCCCACGTGACATCACGGTCACGGGTTGACACGTCAACGATCGATTGCCAGCAGTATGATTCTTTGCCAGCGGTTATGCCACATATCATGTAGTCCTGCCAGCTCACTTGGAGCTTGAGAAAGTACCAGAAAACAGTCCTGAAAAACAACAGTATGTATGAGTATATAAGATGTAGCTACAGAGTAGTACATACCTTGTCTACTCTTTGTTTGAATCCAGTTTGTTCCCTCTCACTTGCGTGCTCTCTGAGTGCTCCAAGTCAGCATCTTCCACTTGTGTAAAAACACGAGTCCTCGCCCACGTTCACGTCACGGACGGTCACCTGGTACCGTGACATAAGAGTAGACCCCACATCTTCCGCTAGGCGACTCGGCGCATAAAGAGTCACACACGAACGAAACTGGCTGATACTCCAGACGGGTCATTCGCGTATATCGAACCCGCCAACGACCCAAACAACAGCACCGAAAAACGACTGGTGCTCAGACGCACAACTCCGAACCTCAACGACCTTGCAGTAAAGGCCCTTGTGTGGGAACACCATAGAGGTTACACACTCGATCGCACACCCAACCCGAGCCTTGACATTGAATATTTCGAAAACGAAAACGCGTGGTACGAAGTACTGCTAGACTACCTGGGCTGGGCGACATATAACAGCACTCGAGTCGAATGACCACACGATTGGGGACTACGCGTCAGAGCTAACACTCAACAAATCCCCGAGTATGACTGGAATACTCATCGATTAGCCGTTGCCTCATTAAAACGAAAAGGGAAACGACACTCACCACAACAACCACCACTGTTCACGCCCTTACCGTTCCCCACCGTCATCCCACCTATACCAATGGCTAGTGGATCCGGTAGTACGCCCGCTTCAACAACGACCAATGGACCTCTCCAGGGTGGAGCCCCCACCTACTTCGACGGGAATCGAGCCAAAAGTGCTCAATTCCTCCATGAATTCAATCAATATCGACGAGTAAACCGTACCAACGAAAGGATGGTCTCACCGTACCAAAGGGTCGCACTCGCGCTCACACTGATTCGAGGCCCTGATGTTGAAAATTGGAACCAAACACAGGACCGAAAACTCGACGCCAAAATAAATCATGCAACTCATCCCATCGCAGAAACCGACGAACGCTTGTGGAACAAATTCATCGACGACTTCAAAAACGCTTGGACTGACACCCTTAGGAAACAGAACGCATATGCCAAACTAACAGCCCTGACCATGGTTGGCGACACGATTGACGAATATATCGCTCGGTTTGAACAGCTCGCGGATGCCGCTGGATGGGACATGACGGCAATCGGCACTGTCGACCTCTTCAGGCGAGGTCTAAAAAGGGGGTTACTTGTCACCTGTCTTAAACGCGGAACCATGCCAGTCACTATGGACGACTGGAAAATTGCCACGAGGGAAGAAGTCCAACGGTTTCGGACCATCACCAATTGTGTAGCCGCGCTTGGGAAAGGAGCTGTACCTCCCCCAAAACCAACGGTGCCACGTCCCACTACACGAAACGATGTAGTACCAATGGACGTAGATGCCATTAATATGTCTACGCCTCGACAACACACCCCCCAAGAGCAGGCCGAATGGGAACGGTGTCGGAAGGAGGGACTCTGCTTCCGCTGTAAACAGTCAGGACACCTTTCCCGAGACTGTCCGAAGAAAAAGACAAATCCCAGTCGAGTTAATGAACTCACTACGGTCCCCGTATCCCAGCCACCAGTACACCCTGCTCCAACTCTGGACAAACAAACACTCATTTCCGGGATGTTGGGCCTATCGAACGCCAATCGGAGACAAATGATATCCCAGATGCTTATAGAAGTCGGAGTTGACAACGACAACGACTTAGACGAGGGGGGTATGACCGAGATCAACGCTCTTTCACCCGACGATGGATCAACACTTACCGTCCAACTTATAACCGCAGGAGGAGACAAAGTACCAGCATTGCTCGACTCGGGAGCCTCGCAAAATTTCATCGATACCACCTTGGTCCATCGACTACAAATGGCGACAACCAGGGTACCCGCTAGGCTGGCATACAATGCTGACGGAACGCCGAACCAATCGGGAACCATCACAGAGGCATGCTCGATCAAACTTGCCTGGGGCCAGGACTCGTATGACACATACCTCTACGTTACCATGTTGGGCCGCCCACGTATCATCTTAGGCCACGCGTGGTTTAGAGACACTAATCCTTGCATCAACTGGGCAACGAACCAACTACTCGGACCTAACAGACAACTCACCTTCGAACGACGAGACACTATCGATACCATAGTGCAACAAATGGCAGAGAAGTTTGGTTCAAACGGAGCTGAAAACCTACCACCCCAATACGAACGCTACACCACCATCTTCTTGGAGGAAGCCGCTAAGCGCTTCCCACCCGAACGGGTGGATGACCACGTGATCACCTTACTCCCGGACGCACCTCCGACACTTCAGTGTAAAATATACCCACTGAATGCCAAAGAAATGGAACACTTGGATGAGTTCCTACGCGAGCATCTAGAGAAGGGATACATTCGGGAGTCGAAATCACAGTACGCGTCGTCATTTTTCTCTTTAAAGAAAAAAGACGGCAAGTTGCGACCCGTACAAGATTACAAGCCCCTCAACAAGATAACCGTCCGGGATATGTACCCGATCCCGCTAATTTCTAATATCCTAGATCGACTAGCCGACAAAACACTGTTCACCAAGTTCGACATTCGCTGGGGATATAACAATATTCGAATTAAAGACAGCGATCAGTGGAAGGCTGCGTTAAAAACACCTCGAGGATTGTTCGAACCAATGGTTATGTACTTCGGATTAACCAACTTGCCAGCTACCTTTGTACGCGCCATGAACCGCGTATTTCGATCACTGCTTAATCAATTCCTGGCCGAACTATTCATCTATATGGACGACATACTCATCGCCACCACACACGATATTCAGCAACATCAGATGATCGTTGGTAGCGTTCTACAGATTCTCCTCAACGAGAGCTATTTTCTGAAACTCTCGAAATGCGAATTTGAGCGCACCGAAATCGACTATCTAGGCATGTCAATCGCCGGGGGAACCATTCGTATGGGACAAGACAAAGTCTCCGGTCTGCACGATTGGCCTCGACAACTGACTACAATAAAGCAAGTACGCAGTATCCTGGGAGTCTTAGGATACCAACGACCCTTTATTCCGCACTACGCTCATCTAGCGCAGCCACTTACGCAACTCCTTCGCAAGGACGTCCAGTTTGCCTGGACCTCGGAACATACCACCGCACTCGACACTCTCCTCACATTGGCTTGCTCTCGACCTGCGCTCAAACAACCCGATCCAGATCTCCCTTACTCCCTTCAGACGGATGCATCACTATACGCTATAGGGGCTATTCTGACTCAACCCAACGCACGCAACAAGCACCAGGCTGTAGGTTACTTTTCGCAAGCCTTTACTCCCGTGGAACGAAACTATGACGTTTACGATCGCAAATTCCTCGTGCTCGTCCATGGCCTGGAACATTGGCGCCATCTTTTGGTTGCAGCACGCCATCCGGTCACTGTCTTCACTGATCACGCCAACCTTCTCCACTATCGCTCCCCGCAACACATCAATCACCGCGTCGCTCGTCTCGTCAATATCTTGGCCGACTACGATCTGCAACTGCGACATGTACCCGGCCCTATGATGAACAGCACACATGAAGATGATACTCACAGTGACAAGAAGACTGTGGTGAGATATCAGAAGTGGCTGAAGGGCAGCAACAGGGGTGAAGTCAAGCAGAGTGAAGCAGAGGTTGTCTGGCACACAGCAGTGAGAGAACTGATAATAGTATTATGGGGGAAGAGACATACCTGGCACACAGCAGTGAGAGAACTGATGTGGACCAGGGCGTACAAGCAGTCTACTTATACTGTACAGAGGCGTGACACTAATACAAGGAAAGTAACTATAGGTCACAGAGTACAAGGAGCGCATTGTTCTACAACAGGACAAAGGAGTGTGCATATGGAGAACAAGGCGTATAGAACAAGAAGTGTCCAGACCAAGGTGATATCATAATGACATCACAATAAAGATATATCCAAAGAAAGAACAAAGACGTAGTACAATGACAAGTCCAGAGGAGTCCACATGATGTCATAGTACATGATGTCATAGGTGACGCAACGATAAGTAATAGATTGTACAGATCAAAAGGTATCTAATCTACAAGTCTTGTATATCTAATCTACAGCAGTCCATGCTGCAAGTCCGGTCCGTATGAGCCGCTAAGTGCGCAAGGGTCACTTATCAACATCTCCCCGTGATCTACAATCTAAGTACACACAAGTCCCATGTCATCATTGTGCTTCTGCAGCAGGACACGCGGTAGTGACTTTGTGAAGCCGTCCGCGACCATATCTACAGTAGGAGTTCTAATGAGGGTGATGGTCCCCTTTTCGATGTACTCCCGAATGACATGATGCCGTATGGCAATGTGCTTAGACCGTCTCCCAGTGACAGGGTTCAAGGCCAAGTCAATGGCACCCTTATTGTCACCATGTAATGGGATGGGGTCGTCGACCTCGTACCCGAGTTCCGTGAGGAAGCTCTGATACCACGCAGCCTGGTTAGCCGCGTCAGTCATGGCCATGTATTCTGCTTCCGTTGTGTTTTGGGCAACAGTCTTTTGCTTGCGCGAAGACCAGCTTATTGCACCGTTAGCTAGTAAGAACACATAACCAGAGGTGGAGTGGCGGTCATCAGTCTGATCAGCCAGACTGGAATCAGTGTAGCCATGAAGGCCATCGCCATTGGCGCCATCATAGACAATACGCATATCCATAGTTCCCACTAAGTAGGACAGGACATACTGCGCAAGTCGCAGATGTTGTGGTGAGGGATTCGCTGCGTACTGCGCCAGACGTGACACAGCGAAGGAGATATCTGGCCTAGTGCCAATCTGCACGTAAAGCAGACTCCCAATAAGAGATTGGTAGTGGGAAATATCTGAGGCAGTTGCCTGCAACGTATATTTAACCAGGTGCTCGTCAGCACCAGCGGGCAAGGGTGTGTTGTGTGGTGTGGCATCAGACATGCCAAAGCGTTCAAGGACATCCTTGATGTAGCCAGACTGATCTATTTCGATGCGTCTAAGGGAGCGGTCGCGCACAATGCGCATACCAAGATAAGACTCTATCTCCCCGAGATCTGTCATCTCATAGCGTTCAGACAAGTCTGACTTCAAACGTTTAATTCCACTCAACGAGGGACCCAGTATAGTGATGTCGTCAACGTAGACAATAACGAAGAGTGGATCATACCCCTCCCGTTGAGGCATCACATATATGCCAGCATCAGCAAACGTCCGCTTAAAGCCGAGTGCAGTGAGCACTCCATGGAATTGCAAGTTCCATGCGCGGGAGGCCTGTTTGAGACCATAGATCGCCTTAACCAGGCGACACACCTTCGTCTCAGAGCCAGTGACAGTGAAACCTTGTGGCTGCTCCATGTAAATCTCCTCATCAAGCACGCCATTGAGAAAAGCAGACTTGACATCCATCTGATGGATGTGCCAGTCCTCTAGCGCGGCCAACGCCAGAAGTAAACGTAGCGACTCAAATCGTGCGACGGGAGAGAAGGTTTCATCAAAATCTATGCCAGGGATCTGCGTGAATCCCTTAGCCACCAAGCGAGCTCTGTAGCGGCCATCCGCTTTGAGCTTAAAGACCCATTTGGATTTTACTGCCTTACGATTAGGCGGGAGATCCACTAACTCCCAAGTCCCATTCTTAGCTAGGGCGTCCATTTCATACTGACACGCCTTAGTCCACTCATCTGCAGCTGCAGACCGCATGGCCTCTGCATAGGTTGCAGGGTCTCGGCCTACAAAGGCAGCAGCCAATAACTCCGCATACCCCAGACGCCTGCCGCGCCATGCCACATTGTCCGCGTTGAAGTAACGCGGATTAGGAACAGGGGCACGAGCACTGCGCCTTGGTGCATTGTCCATCTCGCGCAACAGCTGACTACGCTGTGCACGATCCTCAAATCCCCCAGGCATTTCTGGTGAGGGAGGAGGGACATGGCGCATAATGCGCGTTGCACTAGGACGCGGCGGGGGTGAAGTGGGAGTGATTTGCTCACGCTTAGGTGTGGTGGGCGGAGCAGGTGGAGCAGGTGGTGGAGTGGTGGGGCGTGGTTGGACTTGTGGGGGGTCTAAGAGCTTTTCAACATCCTCCTCCTCACTACTGCTGGAGTGTACAGGGGAGGGGGCTCGCATTGGTGGTAACGCCGGCGGGTGAGGCACGGCAGTCACTGTTGTGCTAGGCACCATTGGTGGTGAAGGTGTGGGGTGTGTCTCAACACCCTGGAGGGACGGGAAGCTACTCTCGTCAAATGTCACATCCCTGGACACTCGGACGGAGCGGGTTGAGCGGTCCCAGAGCTTATAGCCCTTAGATTCGGGCTCAAACCCAATAAGCGTGACCTCAATGGCCTTCGCATCCAATTTGCGACGTTTATCAGCGGGTACGTGCATGTACCCCTTGCATCCGAAGACGCGAAGATGTGAGACATCGGGCACTTTGCCAGAGTGCCAGAGCTCATAGGGAGTGCGCCACTTAAGCCCACGGACTGGAGAGCGGTTATAGATGTGCACAGCTGCGCACACTGCATGCTCCCAGAAGCCTTTAGACATGCCAGCTGTGTGAAGCATGGACATTGCCTTATCCATAATGGTGCGGTTAAACCGCTCAGCTTTTCCGTTGGACTGTGGTGAACCCGGCATCGTGAGGTGATGCTCTATCCCTTTCTGCTTAAGAATGTCCTGTGTGACACTCGACATGTATTCGCCACCGCGGTCAGAGTGCAGAGCGCGCAGTTTATGGCCAGACTGGGTTTCACCCCAGGCCAAATACATCTGCAGCGACTTAGCAAACTGATCCTTCGACTTAAGGAAGTGGACCACAGTGAACTTAGTGTGGTCGTCTATGAAGGTGGCAGTGTAGGTCGAGCCTTGCAGGGACTGAGTTTGCATAGGACCGGCGAGGTCACTGTGCACAATCTCAAATTGACGAGTTGTCCTTTTGGTGGAGGACGCAGAAAAGGGTTGGCGAGTGGATTTACCCATCTCGCACCCACGGCAGACTGTGTGGGCCGTGGTGGAGCTATCTATGTCCATGCCAGTAGTGGCAGAGGGACCATGCGCCTTCAGCGCCGCAGAGGAGATGTGTCCCATGCATTGATGCCAGATATCAAGTGTGGCAGCACTTGATTTTGTGTGGGCGTTGAGGCCGACGCTGGCTGCGTCCAACCAGTAAAGGTTGTCCTCAAGGTAGCCTTTAGCCACACACTTTTGGTTGACAGATATTTTAAATGAGCCACTGTCAAAGGCGATTTCAGCACCCTTTTGTGCTAGGGCACGCGTCGACAAGAAGCGCGTCTTCACCTGTGGTAGGTGCAGCACATTACTGAGGGTGATAGAGATACCCTGGCTCGTTGTAAAGACGACAGACCCAACACCCACTTGGTCTATAGTGGACTTATCACCCAGGCGTACAGTGCCTTTAGTTGGGGTGTAGTCCTTGAAGTCAGACCGATGTGGGGTTATGTGGTGTGTAGCACCACTGTCCATCATCCAACGCACACGCGAGGCAGCATACAAGGCAACACCGATTGATTCAGAGGCCCAATCTATCTTGGGCTCTACGACCTCCGTAATAGAGGCGGTGGTAGGTACTAGGACATGACTATTGGCAGCCTTGTTGCCTGCTTTCTCCTTCTCCTTTGCGTCAGCCTCATCCTTCTTCCTCTTCCTGCAGTCAGGTTTGATGTGACCCTTTTTGTTGCAGTAGTGGCAAGTTAGACCAGAGTGGTCCTTCTTGCCCTTTTTGCCCGTCAGCTTGACAGGGGCCACCTTGTTGAGGGAAGAGCCAGAGGGCCCAGCTCGGCGAGCTTCTTCCGACACTATGCGCGCAATTATTTCAGCGTGCTTGAGTGCGGAGGGGGCCCCACTAGCGAGGATGGTTGAGGCCAACACCTCATAAGAGGGCGGCAGCGCGTGGAGGAGAATGAGAGAGAACTGAGTGTCAGTGACACCCATCTGTGCGTTGGAAAGGGCAACCCGCAGCTCATTGAGCTTGGCCAGCTGAGTGGCCATGGGTGCGGAGTCGTCGAGGCGGGCTTGTGTTAACTGGATCCACAGATTAAAGATAGTGGTGCTGCCCGAAGCACCAGCATATACGTCTCTGAGCTTGTCCCACTTGGCTTTGAAGGTGGGATAGGCGGCATTGTCGGCGACGAGGGAGTAGACGTCAGGTTTGAGGTAAAGGCGGAGATACGCCTTCGCCCGACGTTGTACTGAGTCCCATTCGTCTTGAGGGACATCAACTGGTCCATGGTGGAGGGTGAACACATCCTCTGCTTCGTGCAGCGTGAGGATGGCTTCAATCGTCCCAGACCACTCATTCCAGTGAGTGCCATCGAACTGTTCAAGGCGGATGCCAGAGGGCATGCCGAACGTTGCGCCATAGGCAGCAGAGATGCGTGCAGAGGGTGAGGATCCAGTGGGGGGAAGCGTAGAACCCCCCGCAGTAGCAGTAGCACCGGCGGCAGCGCCAGTGGGAGATGGTGCGCGAGAAGACATTGGGATGATTTATCTGTCGCCGAGGAGCAGTCAGCGACAGTGCTTTATAGTTTGCAAGACAAAGATAGAGGGGGATACCACTCCTGTCTGTGATTCTGTAAGGCCAGAACGCTAGCGCGTCCTGCCTCCTGATAGTATGCCAGTGATACAAGGGCTAGGCCCAGGTTGGAAGAGTCCCTTTGCCATACCATGAGCTAGCTGCCAGCCAGGATGTGTCTAGGACACAGCTCAAATGGTTTGCGTCAGGGGGAAGGTGAAGGGAATGCTTTCAGAGCCCAAGGCTGTCTACCTCAGCCTTCTCGGCCTGTTGGTTGCCTCATCGCCACAAGTGGCTTTACTGAATCCTTTCCCATTGCCGCTACAAGGCAGGTATCTGGTTGCAGAACACCATAGTGGTGAACACCCCCCAGAGTCTGAACCAGGTTTTACACTCCCATGGTGAGGAGATCCTGCGCCCAGTGTGGAGCACCAGAGACAGCTGGCGCTAAGCTCCACAATACACAACCCAGTGGGTCATGCACACCTGGATATTGATTGAAGGGCTACCAGACCCAGTCTCCTTGCGCATAGCGCAGGGGCTAGGAAAACAGTAGGGATGAAAGTAGGACTACTGGGCAGTACATGATACAGGAGGTTCCTTAGCAGAGACAAGTGGCGCCCCACTGCTCTCTGCCTTGGGCAAGGCTGGTAAGGCCCCAGACAGACCTTAGCCTGGTGTGTCCTCCTAGGAAGACAGTGACCAGCCAAGTGGAGTGGCTAGGGCACCAGGGCCCATAACCTGATGAACAGCACACATGAAGATGATACTCACAGTGACAAGAAGACTGTGGTGAGATATCAGAAGTGGCTGAAGGGCAGCAACAGGGGTGAAGTCAAGCAGAGTGAAGCAGAGGTTGTCTGGCACACAGCAGTGAGAGAACTGATAATAGTATTATGGGGGAAGAGACATACCTGGCACACAGCAGTGAGAGAACTGATGTGGACCAGGGCGTACAAGCAGTCTACTTATACTGTACAGAGGCGTGACACTAATACAAGGAAAGTAACTATAGGTCACAGAGTACAAGGAGCGCATTGTTCTACAACAGGACAAAGGAGTGTGCATATGGAGAACAAGGCGTATAGAACAAGAAGTGTCCAGACCAAGGTGATATCATAATGACATCACAATAAAGATATATCCAAAGAAAGAACAAAGACGTAGTACAATGACAAGTCCAGAGGAGTCCACATGATGTCATAGTACATGATGTCATAGGTGACGCAACGATAAGTAATAGATTGTACAGATCAAAAGGTATCTAATCTACAAGTCTTGTATATCTAATCTACAGCAGTCCATGCTGCAAGTCCGGTCCGTATGAGCCGCTAAGTGCGCAAGGGTCACTTATCAACACCCTACCCTCCATGCGGACTCGCTATCTCGACACCCAACGCTTACACCCAAGACCGACGACAATGTTGGCGTTACCATCTTGCCTCCTTCCTACTTTATCAACGTCGCTCAGATCGCGTCTCTCGATGATCGATGTCGCCACGCCCAACTTCATGCCTTTCCATCTGATTGGATCGATCGCTATCACCTCGAATGACCCTCCCCCGATTCCCCGTTGCTCTTTCACCAAGGTCGGCTTGTGATTGTGGACGATCTCCCTTTAAGGAGGGGGGTGATTGAATCCTTTCACGATTCAATTACCGCTGGACACCCCGGCCAAACAAAAACTATACAGGCGATACAAAAACACTATTGGTGGCCGAACATGGCAAACGACATTACTAACTATGTCATAGGATGTCCTACGTGTCAGGCCCACAAGAACCTACCAGGGCGCCCAAAACCACCAATCTCCCCTATCTACACCACTAGTGACACGTTACCATTCCACGTCATCGCGCTCGACTTTATCGTTAAATTCCCGAAATCGATGAAGTACGATAGCATCCTCACGATTATGGATCAAGGATGCTCAAAAGCGAGTATCTTTATCCCCTGCAAAGAATCGATCGACGCCACACAAGTGGCCGCACTCTATCTCTGCCATGTCGTGCCACACTACGGGCTCCCCGTTAAAGTCATCTCAGATAGAGATCTGAGATTCACCGCCTCGTTCTCTAAGGCGCTCTGTACGGCCCTAAAAGTGGAGCAAAATATTAGTACCGCTTATCATCCACGAACGGATGGACAATCCGAGCGAACTAATCAACGCCTCAAACAGTATCTGCGGATCTTCTCCAACTACCAACAGGACGACTGGGCAAAATGGCTCCCGATTGCACAGTACACGCTAAACGTGTGGACATCCAAAACGACCAAGAAGGCTCCGTTCGAGTTACTATTGGGATTCATACCTCACATCCACCAACCAACATCTAATTCCACTCCTTCTCCGACAGCTACCGAGAGGCTCAACGCACTCCAGAAGGCTCGACAACAGGCAAAGGAAGCCATGAAGGCGACTCAGCAAAAATGGGTAAAAAGTACCACCTACCAACCCTATCGCATCGGAGACAAAGTGTGGTTAGACGCTACTAACTTAAAAACGACTCACCCCACAACAAAACTGGCACCGAGACGATTCGGACCCTTTGTGATTATACAGCGTGTCTCGGATGTTTCTTACACCCTTCGACTACCACCTACCTGGCGCATTCATAATACATTTCACGCTGGACTACTAACGCCGTATAAAACGACCACAATTAATGGCGCTAAGGAAGACAATCCACCCCCAGATCTGATAGATGGAGAACAAGAATGGGAAGTGGAGCGATTACTCGATTATTGCCTCTTCGGTCGTCGAAGGACGCCACAATATTTAGTGCGGTGGAAGGGTTATTCCGCAGCCCACGACAGCTGGGAACCTGAGTCCAATTTGCGCACCCCAGATCTCGTTCGCGAGTATAAAGACTCGCAGGACACGACTATTAACCACATCGCACTCATGGACAATGACCCCCCTCACCATCCACCACAGTATCCTTGGATCTCTGATCGCGATACCCCGCAATGGTTACGCGCACAAGTCAATCGAGAAGTCGAACGTTGGGCGAACGTCGGACCCACGTATGACGCGCAAGAAAACTCTCCGCAATCTCGTGAAGACATGTGGGGCCTCAGCACCTATATCACTCCGCAGGGTATGCACCGCCGACACTCACAAGCTCAAACTAATCGACGACAACGACTACTGAGAGAGGTGCTGGAACAGATTGCGCAGGAAGAAGAAACCACACCTTGGGAAGGGCCACAGTCACCTCTGTCGCCAGCATGCGACATACCTCGCCTAGCCTCACCATCACCGGTTGTGCCTTCCCTCGCTCTTCGTATTACTAACCCAACTCCGGCGACGCCGACTCACCACCAGCTACCGCCGCGTCCTGTAAACCCACAAGGCACGGACCGACCCCAACCCCTCCTGACTAACATCGAACGACCAGACCGTCACTGGACCATAACGCTCCCTACTAACGACTATATCATGGAGATACCCCTCGCCAATGGAACGCGAGGACGTGCCCTGTTCGTTCAGTTCCTCATTGACCAGCGAGATCGGCCAGTAGTCATCGCCACAGAAGGACGGAACCAACCCATCTACTATGGTCCCTTGTTTGCTAAGCCTCGCACGGACCCTAGTCTCCCTTCTGACCCCCCGGACACCAGAGACTTGTTTCGTGCCGACCACCCTGCACGAAACGAGGTTGATCAAGCTCTGTATCTGCTTGCTGACCCAGGAGTTAGCACAGACGTCTACCGCCTCCGCACATCCCTCACCAGGCGCGATCAACTCGTTGCGCGCATGAAGGAAACGGAGCGCGCTTGAAGCGAGTGGAGCTCCGAAGCCGAAGAAATAGACCAACATCTGGCCAACGCTCGCGCAGCCTTGCACTTGAGTCCATATCTGTCCAACCCTGTGCCCACGCTGTTACTGTTTGCCACCATCCGCATGAACAACACCGACAGATGCCTCGACCACCATCGCGTCCCAATTATTGGGTCGGCAATCGCGTTGCCCATCCCACCTCGTCAACCCCTACATACTTACACTCAGACCGCACAGATTTCACAACATACTCAATTCCCAACACTTCATGACAAAACGTCCGTCGCCAGCAAGGTTGCCGAAGAAGATCGACGAGCGTCACGCCACGACCGACACGGTCTGCCCGCATGCAGTCACTGCGATGATGAACAGCATCTCTCGTTCGAATGTCGCATACCCCACACCAAATGCGCGACTCGCAGAGTTTGCCATGTCCCCACGACTCACGCCCACGCTTGCATGTATTGCGCATGGCTTGCCATGCTCGGACACGCAGTAGATCGCAAACGTGCTACGCAAATCACAGCCCGTCTTCGTGCACAACGACATGGCACACCATACGAGTGACCAGCACACTTTATCTTCCGACATGATTATGACTTCTCCCGCACGCTCGATACTGATCGGGACGATCACGCTTAGAAGGGGGGCTATGTCACGCCCACGTGACATCACGGTCACGGGTTGACACGTCAACGATCGATTGCCAGCAGTTATGCCACGTATCATGTAGTCCTGCCAGCTCACTTGGAGCTTGAGAAAGTACCAGAAAACAGTCCTGAAAAACAACAGTATGTATGAGTATATAAGACGTAGCTACAGAGTAATACATACCTTGTCTACTCTTCATTTGAATCCAGTTTGTTCCCTCTCACTTGCGTGCTCTCTGAGTGCTCCAAGTCAGCATCTTCCACTTGTATAAAAACACGAGTCCTCGCCCACGTTCACGTCACGGACGGTCACCTGGTACCGTGACAAACACCCTGCCAATGCCATGCTTCAACGCATTGACGACATAATGCTCACAGAGGAGGTACATTGTCTCTGACAACAGATATACACCAGGGCTAGATTGGAGGAACACATCCAGCATCTCCAAGAAGAGAAGGGGGTTGTCCACCACCGGAAGATGGACTGTGATGATGAGGATTGAAGACGAGATAATCAAGGTGCAAGAGGCTTTGGGGAGGACCATGGATGTGTGAGGTGGGCCTCACAGCTGAAAAGGGGGTGATGTTACAGTACAGACTCTGACTCATCTGAATGACTCATGACTGGTTATGACTACAGTCCAATAGTAGTATTAGTCATGGACTCTTACATTGTATCAGTCAGCAGTGTTCTAGTAGCTTCTGCATGACTTATTCCTAGGATATGTCATGAACTCCCCTGTCACATCTTCCTTTTCTGTTCTTATCTGATCTATTCCCTCTCTTGGCAGTTACCTTTCTTAAACCTATGCTTCCCCCTTATCTGATCATTCTAGCACCTTCTGTGCTATTCTTGTCCACCTTCTTGTTGCCTTGCTGGCATGACACCATCTTGCACGATACTAGCATCATCTTGCCAGCACATTATTCTATCTATAGCAACCAGTAGCATTATGTGCTCAGTGTTATGCTCCACCGGCATGAGTCTGACTTGGACTGGAGATAGGTGTAATCAACTTAGCAAAAGCTGGGCGAATGGGGATCACGTGTCAACCCAACACAGGCTGAACAGGGGCACTCAGGCACACACTGCAGCTAAAGTAGAAGAAGACTATCCCTTGGTGGATAGAAGTGGAAGCACACTTAGTCCGAGACTAAGGCAAGCGAAAGACAAGTCAAAGGGGTGGATTGAAGAAGACCAAGATGGGGACTCTTGGTCTTCCGAAGAAGTGACTACTTATACAAATACGCGCGGGCTTTAAAGCGCCACTAGAACAGTAGGTAACCAATAGCGTAACTAGCTCGAACCCTAGTACAGCTATCCTAGGAATGAGTCATACATGAGTCACAATCACATGCGACCTACTATGCTGACTGATGCGATGTAAAAGTCCATGACTAATACTACTGTTGGGCCGTAGTCATAACCGGCCATGAGTCATTCACAACATGTAACCAGTCCGTAATCAGTCCATACCATAACACTCAGGCACAATCCTGTACTATATAGGGACTCCTGTAGTATGCCTTAGCTCCTTAGCTTTGGCTTAATCAATCATCTGTGTTGTATCTCCATTGACTCCTTGAGTGCCTCAGTCCCTTCAGCACTCAAGCCCTTAACCCAGAACCCCTGACCCTTGACCCTTATCCTCTTGGGATCACTCCTGTAACACTGTCACGATGTTAGCTCAACTTGAGCTTGGGATTGGCAACTAATACTTAGCTAAGCACATCAGAGACGTATGGCATGAAGGCAAATCCAGATACTTGCAGGCACTGGGAAGGGATAGACTGAGAAGAAGAGGAGAAGACAAGTGACGATTGAAGAAGACCAAGATGGTGTATATCTTGGTCTTCACGAACCAATCTATCTATCTATCTTGGTCTTTGCGAACCAGTTTAAATAATACAAGAAGAGCAGGCTTTCAAGCGCTGCTATGAGTCACTGTAAGTAGCATCCAATGTATCGTGTAAGTACCACAATCCTAATACTACTACTACTAGTATTATTAGGATCAAGTCATCCTGTAACACCTATCTCCTATTGTAAACCCCGAGTCTGTGACTAATCTACCTTACTGCTGTAGCCACAACCGGTACAGTAAGGGTCCAATGTGTGCAACCGTAACAACTCCCCTCTCAGCCTCCGTGCAGGCTTCCCCTTGACTTTGCTCTTACACTCTTCCTGTCTTACTGGTCAGCCCAGTGACATGTGACCTTTGGACTTAGGCCACTGAGCTTGTCCAACCTTGCTGACTTGAGCTCTACCTCAGCAGCCCCTTGAAGACCTTTCCCACCTCAGTGTAGGGGGATTGCCACTGACTCAGTCACCTTACCACAGGGGCTGTTACAGAAGACCTTAGGAGTCATTGCACACAGTGGCGATCCAACTTGGCTGTCGACTGCCACGTGACAGGAAGCCATTATAGAAGTCCGTGCCCCTGCAGAGGTGTGACAGGATAGCTGTACTAGGGTTTGAGCTAGTTACACTATTAGTACTTACTGTTCTAGTGGTGCTTTAAAGCCCGCACATACATGTATAAGTAGTAGTTGCAGAAGACCAAGACTGCCTATCTTGGTCTTCTTCAATCCACCATCTGATTTGTCTTTTGTCTGCCTTAGCCTTGGGCTAAGTGTGCTTCCACTTTGACCTACCAAGAGTCAAGGTTATATCAATCTATCTTGCTGTGTGTTACGTTTCTATACTGAACCCTTACTGTACCGGTTGTGACTACGGCGGTAAGGTAGATTAGTCACGGACTTGCGGCTTTAGGGCCTTACGATGTAGTACGATAGGAGATTGTGCGTGATTGCTGACTGGACTCTGACTCGATCCTAGTACTAGTACTAGTAGTATTAGTGTTCGCGAGATTTCTGCGATACGTTGGACGCTACCTACTGTGACCCATAGCAGCGCTTCAAAGCCTGCTAGAATATGTATTTAAACTGTCTTGTGAAGACCAAGATACGCCATCTTGGTCTTCTTCAATCGTCACTTGTCTCTTTCCTCTCTTCTCCTCTCACTACAGAAAGTGTCATCAAGCCTTAGTGTCTGCGTACATCTAAGAAGTTGCCTTCGTGCCATACGCCTCGAGCGTGATTAGCTGAGTAACAGCCGCCTACATCCGAGCTCAAGTCGAGCTGACGCCGTGACGGCGCTACATTAAGACCAAGATATCATTGTGGCGACTGTTAATACTCGCGACCAGTGGACGAACTTCCGTCCCTACTATCTAGAAAGAAGAGGAGATCGCAACGTACCAACCCGATTCCTAGGAGCAGCCCGTTGGAGAGATCGGGGAGACGAAACCGGATATTTCGTGGAATTCAACGGACCCACGAGGTTCCGACCAGTTGAGTTCAACTTTGACCACTTGTGTTGGGTGGAAGTTACGTGGAATCCGATAGACCATCGCTGGGACGTTATCAGACCAGCAGGAAGACAATATCAGTGCGACATCGACGCACGAGAGCTCAACTCACGCGCAGATTGGGGGCCAATTGACGGCCAAATACGGGAACATTCAACCGGAGAAGCAGTAAGCGACGAAACCGAGGAAGAAGAACAGAGCGAGGAGCACCATCCAGCAAGCGTTGGACCTATCGAACAATATACAATTCAGCAAGCTGAGTCCCTTCATATCTCAGAACAACCAGAAGTGATCCACGTACGGTCACCTGCAGCAGAAATGGCAACAACAACGATGACGGCAGAAGAGATTATGAACGTCAGAGAACAGGCAGCACGAGAAGCGGCAGAAGCAATCAGACAAGAGTCACAGCGGCACCTCTTGCCCATCAATCCTGAAACAGGACACAGAATGACAGCAGACGACGCAGCAATTTTTCGCGCTATCGGACCAGACCAAGGCGACCCCCCGTCAGGAGAAGGACCACGACAAGGGTTACCACTCGACCCCCCGCCAGGGTGGGGAGGCCCTCCAGGAGGAGACTTCCCTCGGAGACCAGGAAGAGGAGGAAATCCACCTGACCTCCCACACGGAGGACCTCCAGGAGGAGAAGGTGACGGGGGAGGACATCCGCCCGCCGGAGGAGGAGGTGGAGGAGGAGCACATGGGCATGAGAAACTCACAGGTGAACCTCCCACTATCTTTGATGGAGACCGCACCAAGGTGGACTCATTCCTCACGCAATGGCATGTATACTGGGGAATGAACCTCGACACCCCCGTCATGCGCAATGACTACCGACGATGCCTACTGTTCCTCTCTTACATCAAGGGAGTCACTGTCAGCGAATGGGTACTCTCGTACCTTAAATGGCTCAACCGACAAATACAACGAGGAATAGATCAATATACAAGAGATCTGTGGAATGCCGTGGCAGAGGGTTTTAACCAAAGGTTCGTCAATACCCTCGAGCGAGAACAGGCTCAAGCCCTGTTGAGAAAGGGACTTAAAATGGTCGACGGTGATATCGACAAGTACGTCAACGAATTCGAAGAAGCGGCCAGAAAGGCGGGCTACCGCCTCAACGACCCACAAACCATCGATCTGTTTACAAAGGGACTGCCGAAGAAGTTATATGAGAAGACCTACGATCTAGACGAGCCCGAGACTTTCGACGAATGGAAACGGGCAACACTCCGTCGGCAGCGAAACTACATTCATATTCGAGCAAGGGTGGACGAATATAAGGACACCAAGCCCAAAAAAACGGGTAACGCTAACTGGACCGTCCCGCAGAACCTTGCAAATCCCTGGGCAATGGACACATCCGCAGATCGAACGAAGGCCAGACTGGCGGGGTCAGAAGAAATCGACTACGGAAAGCCACCATACACCAACCTACCCCCATTCCCCCCTAGAGGAGGACCGGGTGCACGAGGGCGAGGAAGAGGGGGAATGCGTCGCGACTTAAGGGCAGTCCTGTGCTATAACTGTAACGCACCGGGCCACCTCTCACGAAACTGCCCCCATCCACGACAACCGCGACAGTGGCGACCGCAAGAACCCGGACCCTCTACCGTCCGAATGACAGAAACCGATTACTACGCACAAGAGACACCGCCTGCCCAAATACAAGCTGCTTCGACCAGCAAAACGGCGGAAGAACGGGCCAAGGAGTGGCTTACAGGGGTAGCCAACTCCCCCGACGAAGTAAAGGACTTAATATTGCAGGACTTATGGGGAAAAGAGGGTTTTCGGAGCGCCTGAACCCATCGGCCTGGGTGAGGGCTCTAAATTGTAATTCTGTAATCATGACGCGCTTTCGTTCCCTTCGAATTCCAGTCTCGATTCGCACGAATTACCGAATGGCCGACATAAAAGCATTGGTCAACTCGGGGGCGACCGATAACTTCATGCATCCAACCTTTGTTAAGAAGTTAGGCATCGGAATCCAACCCCTATCTAAACCACGAAAGATCTGGAACATAGACAATACGGAAAACAGAGCTGGGTCCATCACTCATTTTACCGACCTAGACGTATACGCCAAAGGATATCACAGGACTATGCGCTTCCTCATCACCAACCTTGGGAGTGAAGAAATGGTCTTGGGTTATCCCTGGCTGGCAACCTACGAACCGACTATTAACTGGCGGGACGCTGTAATACATGAGGAGATCATGCCGGTCGTGATCAGCACACAGGATAGTCTAAGCCGACATACCGTCATCGCAGCTGCGCTCACTAACGACGAAAAGGAAGCGATTGTCCTCGAAATGGACGAAGAAGATACATATCTACGAACAACCACGTCCACGGAGCTGGCTATCCGAGCAAAGACGGAAGAGAAACCCGTAGAACTGCCAGCAGTATACGCAGCCTTCAAACGCCTCTTCAGCGAAGAGGCATCTCAACGATTTCCCCCGGCAAGACCTTGGGATCACGCTATTGACTTCAAACCTGGTACCCCCTCCGCGATAGATTGCAAAATATACCCGTTGACGCAAGAAGAAGAAGGGAAGCTTAAGGAGTTCCTGGATGAAAAACTTAAGCAAGGGTACCTGCGGCCGTCCATTTCCCCGTATGCCTCATCATTTTTCTTTGTCAAAAAGAAGGATGGAAAGCTGCGTCCCGTACAAGACTACCGCATCATCAATTCACACACCATACGCAATCAGTACCCACTCCCTCTCATTCAAGACCTCATCTACGACCTCAGTAACGCGCATATTTATACCAAACTCGACATCCGCTGGGGGTATAACAACATCCGCATACGCGATGGCGATCAGGAAAAGGCGGCTTTCAAGACCAAATTCGGCCTCTTCGAACCAACGGTCATGTTCTTCGGCCTCACAAACTCACCGGCCACCTTTCAAACAATGATGAACCACATCTACCGCGACACCATTGCAAAACACGAACTCCGAGGGACAGTCATCCGGGTCTACATGGACGATATCGGAATCGCTACACGGGACGGCTTCACGTCGGCTGACCATATTGCTGCTGTGACTGACGTTCTCCGCGTTGCCCAGGACCACGATCTCTACTTCAAGCTCGAGAAATGCCTGTTTCACCAACCGCGGATGGATTACCTGGGGGTAATCCTTGAAAAGGGGGTAACACGCATGGATCCGGTAAAAGTTCGCGGCATCAAAGACTGGCCAACTCCGACCAAGGTCAGGGACGTGCGATCCTTTTTGGGCTTTTGCAACTTTTACCGCCTTTTCATCCGCGGTTTTGCCACCCACGCACGACCATTAAACCGACTCACCCGAAAGGATGCAGAATGGAAATGGACAGAAGATGAAGATCGTGCATTCAACACCCTCAAACGCCTCGTTACAGAAGAGCCGGTATTAGCACACCCCAACTTACAAGACCAATTCGAATTAGAAGTTGACGCGTCTGGGTTCGCAGTAGGTGCCGTACTTCTACAAAAGAAAAATGACGGTCGCAAGCACCCAATAGGATACTACTCAGCCACGCTAAACGAAGCCGAACGCAACTACGACATTTACGACCTAGAGCTCCTGGCCATCGTCAAAGCCCTTCGACACTGGAGACCCTTGCTTGCAGGATCTCCACACAAAATTAAAATATTCTCCGACCATCTCAATCTTCAATATTGGAAGACTCCGCAAAAGATCAGTCGAAGGGTCGCCAGGGAAGTATTAGAACTGATGGAATACGATTTCGAAATCCATCACATCAAAGGGAAAAATAACGGTAGGGCAGACGCCCTATCCAGACGACCGGACTACGACCAGGGAGAAAGAGATAACCAAGGTGTAGTGGTCCTCCCTCCCGAGGTGTTCGTACGGACCGCTAATACCGCGCGTGCCCTGGAAATACACCCAATGCTGCAAACACCGAGACGACGACAGGATCCACAAATCATCCAGGGATGGGTAGACGCCCATCAACTAAAGAAAATCGAAGGAGAATGGTACAAGGACGGACGGCTGGTAATCACAGGACCTACATCCACATACAGGGCGATCATACAGGACCACCATGATCCCCCGGTACATGGCCATCCAGGCATCAGCAGGACTCAACGGATAGTGGAACGACACCACTGGTGGCCACGTATCCGTCGAGACGTATATGAATACGTTACAGGGTGTGCTGACTGTCAGCGGAACAAAGTCAACACAAGACCAACGCGCGCGCCGCTACATCCCATTACTGCGGTGACGGACGCCCCCCCTTTTCACACCATCGCGTTGGACTTCATTACTAAACTACCAACGTCCCAGTCCTATGATAGCATCCTCACCGTAACCGATCATGACTGCAGCAAAGCCTCAATATTTATCCCGTGCAATGAAGAAATCACGGCGGAAGAGACTGCTGTTTTGTACGTCAATCACGTGTTCAAACGGTTCGGACTGCCGCGCAAAGTTATCAGTGACCGCGATCCCCGATTCACGTCCAAGTTCACTAGAGAAGTATGCCGAATCCTGGGCATCAAGCAGAATGTTTCTACGGCATACCACCCACGAACCGATGGACAATCGGAACGAACCAATCAGTGGCTGGAACAATATCTGCGATTCTGGGCCAACGAGCGTCAAGATAACTGGGCGGCATACCTCCCCATAGCAGAATTCGCTCACAATAACTGGCCCCATGAGCATACGAAGCAATCACCATTCATGCTGCTTATGGGTTACGATCCAATAGCTGATTGGACGGATAAGCCATCTCCCATTCCGAATGTTATCACCCGACTCACACAGCTCAAGGAGGCGCGACAGCTGGCCCAGACCCTTATCAAGAAGGCCCAGGACAGTTGGGTGAAACACCGAAATACCCCGAAGTATCAAACTGGTGATCAGGTATGGCTAGAAGGAAGGCACCTTCGAACCAATCAGCCCACGGCGAAACTTGCGGCGCGACGCCACGGCCCTTTTAAAATAGTCCAGGTGATGTCTCCATACAACTACCGCCTCGAACTTCCCACGCAGTGGAGCATCCATCCGGTGTTTCACATAGATCTTCTCACACCGTACAAGAGTACAACCATGCATGGTGAAAATTTCCCTCGACCGCCACCGGACCTTGTGGAAGGGGAAGAAGAATATGAAGTCGAGGCTGTTCTGGACTCACGGCATTTCGGCCGCCGCAGGAAACTCCAATACCTCATCAAATGGAAGGGGTATCCCTGACTCGGAGAATCAGTGGGTCGATAAGGACGACGTCTTTGCCCCGGAAGCGATAGAAGACATACCAGGCGGCCCGAACAACCGCACGAGGGGTTAAAACCAAGAACGAGGAGCCTCAGGGAAGAGCATCACTCCTACCTTCCGATCCACCTTCTACTTCTATGCCCACTTCTCCTCTCAGACATGTCACCACAGCGATCCTCCTCGACCAAGTTGCACAAGACGCCGCTGCAATCATCCAAGACGACGAAGAAACCGTGGTTCCAGCGGTCCAGCTCACTCCGTACACACCTGCAAACGTGCGAACGGGGCATATCACCGCTCAAGAATGGGCTGGCCTCCTACAGAGGTTCCCAGACCCCACGCGCCAGCCCAGCGACGAGCAGCAGCATGCCGTCGCTCACATCTTCAGAGACGACAGCGGGGCGTGGGAACCCATCGCGATCATCCCCCCAGACGACACTCTTATCGGTATTAGGGGAGTTTTCCCGACCGATCGATCTAACGAAGGACCGGGAGAAGACTGGAAGTGGAGGAGGCTTGGCGGAGGACGGCTCAGGACTGGGCCAGAGAACAGTTACGGTTGGCGCAGGAGAGATTGAGCGAGTTGCGGCAGCGCAGGCAGCGATGCCTGACCAAGCTTGACCATGACGACGGAGATTACTACCTGGTCAGCCACCCCCTTCCTTCGAACGAACCGCGACTCTGCTGATCCCGGAATCACCCCAGTGGCTCCTGCACACCGACTGGAACCCCCATGTCTCGAGGACGTGTGCGACTGCCCGGCAGTCAGCATTACACACCCCCATTACGCGAGACGACGACCCGGCGCAGGTCCTTGCGCCTGAAGGGTTCCGGGCGAATCGACAGCCCCATCACATTCATTTCCCCATCACCAGGCCGGACGGCGTAGAGCTGCAGGCGAGTCATGTACAGATCGTTGGAGGTGCGAATCCTTTTGTCCTGGGGGTCATACCAGGATCCCCCTATCTCTACGGCAAACCCCTCTACGCCGCCCCACAACTTTCGGCTGCGAATCGCGCCTTCATTGCCCACGAGGATCTTGTTATCCTCGCAGCCGACAAACTTACCGACCGCGCCCTTAACCGCATCGGGGATGAGTCCCTAGTTGCGGAGGTGACGCGCTACCGTGCCGCGGCCCACGAAGAATCGCGCTTACAGGCGCGTATCCGCCAACTCCGCGGCATGGTCCTTGTCGCCCGCGAGGACAAGATGGACTGCGTTTACCGCTTGGAGCGTGTGGACGTCTTCCGACGCATCGAAGAGGAGCAGCGCGATTGGATAGCCCGTGACTTCCAGTGAGTTTGGTGAGTCTGGGGTCTCACGCTAGAAAAGGGGGTGATGTTACGTTTCTATACTGAACCCTTACTGTACCGGTTGTGACTACGGCGGTAAGGTAGATTAGTCACGGACTTGCGGCTTTAGGGCCTTACGATGTAGTACGATAGGAGATTGTGCGTGATTGCTGACTGGACTCTGACTCGATCCTAGTACTAGTACTAGTAGTATTAGTGTTCGCGAGATTTCTGCGATACGTTGGACGCTACCTACTGTGACCCATAGCAGCGCTTCAAAGCCTGCTAGAATATGTATTTAAACTGTCTTGTGAAGACCAAGATACGCCATCTTGGTCTTCTTCAATCGTCACTTGTCTCTTTCCTCTCTTCTCCTCTCACTACAGAAAGTGTCATCAAGCCTTAGTGTCTGCGTACATCTAAGAAGTTGCCTTCGTGCCATACGCCTCGAGCGTGATTAGCTGAGTAACAGCCGCCTACATCCGAGCTCAAGTCGAGCTGACGCCGTGACGGCGCTACACTGTGGCTGTGTGGTATTAAGCCACCATTCAGCTTGCATTGGGTTGACACGTGGTCCTCATTTGCCAGTGATTTGCTAAGTTGATTACAGCATCCCAAGTCCAAGTTGGACTAACACCTGTGGAGTGTAAGATAGGGTCACCAGACTTGTGCTTTACTGCAGAGAGTTTTTGTGCATTCTGGTGTGACTTTGGCTTGGTTGTATCAGACTCCCACTGTGCCATAATGGCCTGGTGGACATGGTTGAGCCACAGAGTGGCGAGGTGATATGTGGTGCAGAGGATAGAGATAAGGATCTCCCACTTCTGCAGGAGGGCAGACAGCAAGATGATTGACTGGATGACGTCAGGTATAGTGACCCCACTGTTTGAGAGACACAGGACAGAAGGCTGCAGCCTGTTGACCTGTGGCAAAGGGTGCTTGTTAGCATTAATAGGAATGGATATGGCCAGGTTGAAGTGGTTGAAGAGAGTGGTGGGCTGGATGAGTTTGAAGTGTGTCTTGAGGGGATTTGAGATAATGTCAGTGGTATTCAGGGTGGCTACTTTGTCTTGAATGGAGGAGTGGACTTGGAAGAATATATTTGCAAGTGGGTTTTGGTTGGGATTGTTCCAAAGGTTGTGTGGGGCTTTCTTGGGATTGGTAGGAGGATTGGAGACAGTTGGTTGAGAGTTGTGTTGATTGACATAAGGTAGGGTTTGAAAGCCTTTGGTGAGTGCTGGTAATTAGTACTGTGAAGGACTGGGAGGAGAGTGTGGTGAGAGGATTTGAGATATTGTGTTTCTGTGTGAAGAAATGTGTGTTGAGATATGTGGGAGGGTTGGGCACACTCAGAAAAGATTAGGAAGAGTGTAGGGGGCTGTTAAAGTAGTGGCTGCCACTATGGTGCACAGTTTTGGGATGTGCAGCCACTCTGGTACACAGTGGGAGACGATGGAGGGACATTGGGGCAATGTGTGGGCAAGGGAGCAGGGATGGGGCAGGGATGTATGGTAGTATGTAGCTTACATGAGTGGGAGTGGATGTATTTACGAGTTCTGAAGTGTTGTTTGAACTACTGTTTGACAGGATAATTCTAGTGGGTTAAATAGATAAGAGTGCTATGATAATGTCCCTGCATTGTGGTGATCACCAGGGTGATCTGGGTGCGCATGACTGGTAATGTCATGACCCACCATATGCAAGTGTAAATACACACGTGGTGATGCCACCTCTGGGTGGAGTACACCATGTATGGTGGGTGGACATCAGCCCTTGGTCCAAAATGAGTCTCACTGTACCCACAAAACCCGTCAATAGACTTGAAAGTGTAAAAACATCCAATACACTGATACCATTAACCATCCTTGATCATCAGAGAACACATCTAAGATGTTGCAAGTGCCCAGGTGTGATGTGGCGCAAGTGAGTGCGCAGGCCTCTGCAGGGCAAGAGATGTTGTAAGTAGGTTTGTGGCAGTTGCAGCTGCGCCTGTGTTGAATAGCTAAGCCCGCACATGAGTGCTGCAGGGTTGGTAAAGGGAATGGTGAGCTACATGGAGCCCCACTGGATTGGGTGGTTTCAGGTGATCGGAAACAGTTGTGCATGCTTCCACACAATGCAAGACTTTACAGAAGTGGGTGCCTTGGTTGTAGATGCGTTGTGTGCAATTTCCTAAGGCTGTGCACAAGTGTGGCAAGATTGGGAATATGAACAGTGGGCTATGGTCAATAGTGATTGGAAATGGTCATGCACGCTTCCGCGGGATGCGAAACGTGGCGGAGATAGCCTCCTTGGTCTTTGATGGGTCATGCTAGAGTTGGTAAGGCAGCGCGCGGGTGCGGCATGGTGGGGAAACGAGGGAATGCGAGGGGGAAAGTTAAAAAGTCGAAATTTGCAAAGAGCCCTAAGGGGGCTTCAGACAGTCAGGACGAAAATGGAAAAGGTTCGAAAGGTCCTAAGGACACTAAGTGCTAAGCATGGTATGGTAAGCAAAGGCTTGGGTGCACGTATGTTAGGGGTGCCACGGTGGTGACCGGCCGGTGATGTGAGCGCCCGTCACGAGCGGTGTCACGAGGCCCAGGGACCGACGGGACATACACACTATATATATCTACTTTAACTGAATGGGAGGGTGTAATATGCTGGTGAGGCGAGCAGAATGAGTGTTGGGGTGTGTATTGGTAGCGGGGAGGCGAGAGGGTGTTGATGTGGGTGAGCGGGAATGTCAAAGGGGTGGAGGGTGGGGAGGGATGGGTAGAGTGGGGAGGGGGTGAGGGCGTGGGATGTGGAGAGGAATTGGATGGGTGGGGGTGGGAAGAGAGGGAGCGAAAGTGGAAAAGGAAGGGAGAAAGGGGGAAAGGATGGGAAAAAGAAAGAGAGGGTGGGAAGAAAAGAAGGTAGAAAAGGAGATGTGTGAGGGAATTTTGCGAAAGGAGGAAAGGGGAAAAACGAAAGGGGAAGGTAGATAAGAGAGAGGGAAAGGGAAGGGGATGAGAGTCGGAATATCTGATCTACTGGACATCAGGGAGCTCGAAGGCAAAAGAAAAGATATCGAATGGTGCCAAAGTCGAGCGTAAGTGTGTTATAGATTGTGAGGAGGGAAAGAGACTGACATAGAGAGGAAGAGATCGAAGGCGAAAAGGGGGCAAACGGGGCAGATATACGAAGACGGGACGATGTTCGGCGGATTCGAGAAAGCAGAGCTGCGGGAAGCGAAGAAAGAAGCGGAGATGGGGTACATGACGATGAATCTGGCGTCGCCACCTGGAGGAGCGTACTGGGGCCGGTTCAACGACCGGGTGGTGAACGAAGAGTGGGTAAAGTCGCTAATGGAAGCGTACAACCTCTGCCTGGACAACTGCCTGGACGGGACTGCGGTGGACGTAGCGGTAAAGAAGAGCTGGATCGCGAACGTGTCGGAGATGGTAGGGTCTGTGGAAGGGAAGAGCGTGAAGACGGTGGCCCAGATGGAATTTACGGAGGCGGGGAAGGAGGAAATAGGTAAGGACAATCTATGGATCCTGGGAGGGAATCACCGGCGGCAAGCGCTGCTGCGACACCTAGAGGGGAGGCAGAAGGTGCTGGACAAGATGAAGACGCAACTGTCACGAAAAGAGGCGAAAGGGGGGGAGGAGGACGAGGAGGTGGAGTCGATGAGGAAAGAGGTGCGAAGTGTGGAGGAGAAGATTGCGACGGACAGCATGTGGGCGGTTCGGTTGTACGACCGAGGTGAGTGGGAGCGGGAGTGGGGACTGAGGAGCGCTGACGGATTGTGGTGGTACAGAGAAAATCGAGGCGCACGTAGGGGCAAAGGCGACAGCGCTATACAGATTCCTGAGCAGGAATGAAATGAAGGACACGCGACTTGCGACGGAAGAGGAACTGATGATCGAGATTGTAGACGAGCTAAAGGACGCATACGAAGAGGACGTGAAGCTGCGGAAGGACCGAGGGAAGAACTTGGATGCGGCTGCGGTGTTCCAGACGTTTATGAAGAAAGCGAAGAGGAAAGCTGCAGCGTTCAAGGAGTCGCGAGACCGGGCGGGATACAGAGAGTTGTGCGCTGTACCGTCATTCGCTCTGGGGCTTGTGGCGGCGTCATGGATACGGCGACACTACACACACGCACGGTGGTTCCAAGTGGCAGAGCTGGTGAAGATGTTGGAATCGCACGGAGCGGTGAGTGAAAGCAGTCGAGCGATGGGCGAAGAACTAACAGGAAGGCAAGCTGATCTCTGAGTTCATCGTAGAAAGCGTGGAGACACTAGAGCGAGTAGCGAATCCAGAGAAGCCGCCGATGGCGTACGAAAGGATCGAGGAGCTGGGACAGCATCTGCTGGAGGCGAACACGGAAGCCGAGGTGGACGAGATACGAGAAAAGCTGGAGAAGGTGAGGACAGCGTTCGAAGAGATGGGAGATGCAAGCGACTGGACACACGAGCTTCTGGACAAGATCGACCAGTGCTTCAAGGACGCGTACTGCGTGAACGACGAGCCGTGCGAGTCGTTATTCGTGCCTCTGAGCAGCGACAACGACAACAGATTCGAGAAGTATCTGATGAGCGTGGACAAGGTGCTGCAGAACGAGAGTCAGACGGCGCCCCCGTATGCGCGCGAATACTTCGCATATGCGATGATGTGGAAGTTGCACGGCTACAAGTTCCCGATGCCATTGGGCACAGCATCGGTTGTGGAAGCGCTACACAAGATCGCGATGAGGTACCCCCGGGGAATCAGCGAGGTGAGCATTATCACCTCATATGTCTATATGATCGCCTGCCGCGTTTGACCACAGTGGTCAAACGCGGTGACGATGGTGTGCCCGCGTTTGACCACGGTGGTCAAACACGGTGATGATGGCGTGCCCGCGTTTGACCACTGTTGTCAAACGCGGGCACACTATTGCCCACCGCGTTTGACCACGGTGGTCAAACGCGGTGACGATGGTGTACCCGCGTTTGACCACTGTGGCCAAACGCGGCGAGCGTATTGCCCACCGCGTTTGACCACCGTGGCCAAACGCGGCGAGCGTATTGCCCACCGCGTTTGACCACCGTGGCCAAACGCGGCGAGCGTATTGCACACCGCGTTTGACCACTGTGGCCAAACGCGGGCACACTATTGCACACCGCGTTTGACCACCGTGGCCAAACGCGGGCACACTATTGCGCACCGCGTTTGGCCACAGTGGTCAAACGCGGGCACACTATTGCACACCGCCTTCTTGGTAACAATGTACTGACTGTCGTGATAATAGGTCATCTCTTGGATCGGAACCGGTTTGCATTGGGTCCCGAAGATGGGATCCAAGGTATACATCGTATATGATGCCTTCGACGCAGCTTTGGACTCTGCGTCGAAGGACATCCTCATCAAACAGAACGCTATCGGTGTTCGCAGAAAGGTATGTCCGTATCTTATCCTCCTGTTTCTGGCTAATTCGTTCTAGATCATTCGCGTACTCATCGCCCACCTCACCACTTCTGTCGTGGAGGTAGACACATATCTCATGTCTTGTCCGATGCCCCGGTCCATGGTCACTGACCTCTCTGCCTTCAAATTCGCATCTGCTCTCGCCCCTGATAACACAAAAGGCAAGGCCCCCAAACACCAGAGAGATCCAGATGACCCCCTCCCTCCCGTTAGAGACGCCACTGTCGTCGCTGAGTTTCTCGCCGCCGTTGGTTGGACCTCAGATCGTCTTACTCGTGAGTTCACTAAAGTCAACGCTGTTCTCACCGCCACCAAGGACGCCTTCACTCGCGATCAGCGTCTCTCCCCTCACGTCGGCACTCGTCTCCTCACCATGTCTGCCCTCCCACGCAACCTCGACTCGCAGAACAAGAAGTGCGACTACGCCCTCATCACCACTGCCATCGCTGTCGAGTCTGCTCTTGTCGACAAGTACCGCGCACATCTCCTCAGTATCTGCCCAGGTGCTCGCGATCTTAGGGACGACTTGCACTCGTTCTTCTTCTCTATTACTATGCCTCACGCCCAGTACCTCCCGGATGGTAAGAAGGAGGTCACCCGTGTCTGGGAGTTCCCCGATGCCGTCCGCTCAGATTCTGCTGCTTCTGGTGTCCGCGTTCGTGACATTAAGTCCCTCTCTGCTCGTTGGCTCGCCGCTAAGGAATCTTACCTCAAGGAGAAGAAGGATCCAGTCCAGTCCATCATTCAGAACCTCGAGAAGAACAGGTTCCTCCTCTGCTCTGATACCACCGTCCCCGCTGGCACCGTCGAAACTCTCGCCCATCACCTTATCTCCGGCCTCGCAGAGGTCTGTCCTTTTCTTTCTCCTTTATTCTCCTTTTCCCACCTTATCACACATCATCTAGATCATGTACAAGAATAAGGCCCGCATCGCCCACGCCTCCAATCATCCCGATGCCGATGATGCCCCCCTCTTTGACATGTCTTCCGTTCTCGTCCCCTCCATTCCCAGGGCCCCACACGACGTTACCGAACATTATCGCGATCACGTCAGTCTTTCCCCTTCCGTCTTCCTTCATTCTCACACCCTCTTTCCAGCTCGGTTACAACCGTTGGTCCTTCCATCCTTCCACCTACGCGAAGGACCCTCCCGCTCGCCCATCTCCTTCCACTTCTGCCCCACACCGTCCCTCTCGCTCTCTCCCCCCTATCTCTTCCTTACCCACAGAAGAGGAGGAAGACGACCCTGAACACGGACACCCCCCAACCGACGATCCCGATCACCACTTCCCTCCCATTGACTTTGACCGCGACGATCACCATGACCCTCCCCGTTCGTCCCCTACTCCCGCACAACGTCGCAATCCTTCCCCTGCTCCCTCTTCCCTCTCCCCCCATGACCATGATTCAGACGCTCCTTCTCAACAACGTTCGTTTTTCTTCCCTTTTTCTTTTTTTTCTTCTCTCACCTCCCTTCCCAAGTCCCCCACTCTAAGCGTTCTCCCCCTACCTCTCCTGGTACGCCCCACCACACCCCCCCTTCCCTCCCGCTCACCCTCCCCTTCTCTCTTCCTTTAGAGAATAAGCGTCCTTCCAAAAAGGTCGCTCAGACATCCCGCAACTCTTCCAAGAGATCCAAGAAACCCCCCTCCTCTAAACCTCGTCCCAGGCCCATCGTCCCCTCTTCCTCTTCCCTTCCCCCCGATTTCGTTGACAACGCCGTCTGATTTCCTCACACCCCGCCTCACCCCTCCTTCTTTCATCCTTTTCTGCCCTTTCCTTCCTCTCGCCCTCGGAGATTGGGCCGCTGATTCTTCCTCTCCACTCCATTGATTACTTTTTGTCCTTGTTTGTAACCTCTGTCCTACTGTCAAGAGCTTTACGCTCTCCTTGCTGTATTCAACTACAGTCTGCTTCCCAATACATCATCCTGACCATTCCCCTCTTTCCTGTCTGACCACTCCACCTCCCTTCCCTCCCTCTTAGACCTCCATCACGGAATCACCCCCCGTAAGACCCGTTTTAATTAACCGTAATCCATTAAGCGTGTTAAGAAATCGTAAATACGGGAGAGTCCTCGTTCTCTAGATTGTGCCGTTAAGAATCTATTCAGTTTACTAACATTTGTCGTTAATTACATTCAAATTTTGGTAAAAGTGTCTGTCAACGAATGAATTCATATACAATGTACGGCATTCCTCAAGCACGCTTGGGCCCTGCCACTGCTGACGCACAACAGCACCGAAAGCTTGGTAGAGTTGCACACTCCTACAGACCTCTGCTAGAGGTATGATACTAGCTAAATGACAGTTATTTTGATAACTTCTTGATATCCGGTACATTCCATGGCATTCATTTGGCGTAGAGAGTGGCGAAAACCACTCTACATAGGCAAGATCTGTTGGAGCAGCTGCGCGTGAACTAAGAAAGATTGAGGATAGTCCTGATCTTGCAAGCTGGAACACGACGCAAATTTGGGCCACACCAAATCTATTTCTGTGCTTCACCAATACAGTATCAAATCGTCCAGGGATAGTGTCGCCGTACTGGTTGCATGCTTCTCGTCGGATGTGCAAGACGTCAACAGTCTTCTGGTCAGTGTCATCCCAATTGGTGAACTTGACCCTATGAAATACGGAAACCTTTCGGAATGGGATCAAAGTATTATTGGCACGCCTCCGAGCCGCACTGGTAGATAACTCTGGATAGTTATGTTGCACAATAAAGTCGCCAAGGGCGTCTTGAAAGTCAATGGCCCCGTATCTGTCAAATAGAGCTCCAAAAGTTATGCCCTTTTCAGATGGGTGCATCATCAAAAAAGGATGCAACCTCAAATTAAGGCAGGGATACACCAAACGAGTAGATAGTGCAGAGTGTCCGCACTTGCACCATTCAATAAATGCTGTGTGCTGGTGCATTGCCTCTTGGCACTCCAGCCAAGTGGTCATTTGTTTGTACTCGTCTTTGAAATTTGTCATGCGATACGCGTTCTTGGCCACGTCAATGTGAAGTCGTTCTGAATATTCGGTGTTATAATTATCAGTGCTGCCAAAATGTGTGATTGATCTGGTGTAGTGGAGGAGACTATGGAGCTTGGGAAGGTTGAAGTGTTCCCAAACTCCAAGTTCAACAAACACGTCTTTGTTCTCATGAAATTGGCACAGTGCATTGTCCATTGCATTGAGAGTTTGAGTGGTGTGCACAGGATACTGACTAAGTGTCATGCCACTGTCGGGGCGTGCGTCTGATCTGTAACAGGTCCTGCCTTAGGCAAAGGATACTGAGTCGACCCACTGCTGAGCAGAATGGCATCTAAGTCCAATGAGTGTTCCTTGATATAGCTCAAGGTAACAAGGCTTCAGAGAAGAGGGCTGTGGTAGAGAAGAGAGGAAAGTGCTGAGGGAACTAGACAGTATATTGACAAAGCCAAAGCTAAGGAAATACAAGGCGTATTACAGGGTTTATATAGCTAGTGTCTAGGGGTGCCAGCGAGGCAGTACAATGCCAGCGAGACACATGCCAGCAAAGTGGATGCCAGCGGAGCAGATGCCAGCAAAGCAGAGAAGCGAAGGAGGAATGGGAAGGAAGAGAAGGAGGAAAAATATGGGGCATTCATGACACTAAGGTAGATGAAATCGAGAAGTGCCCACACGGCATGGGCCAAGCGCACTGAGGACTGAACACCTGGAAGAGAAAGATCCACCACAATTCCAAGAATAATGCGAGCTATATCTTTATGCTCTTAACCGGTGAGCTTTGAGAGCCAGGTGATGCCTTTGTGAAAGTATCGCGCATTGTGGTTCGGTGGTAGACGGCTGCAGCGTGCATCAATCTCATTAGGCCTGAGTGCGGCCAACCAACGGACCAGATGCTTCAGGATACCTTGATGAAGTTGATGTAATATGTCTGGTGTGATCAAAAGGAATATGTTGGCGAATGGGAGACACTCCTAGAACAGATGGTATGTAGGCTTGAGGCCAGTGTCTTGACACGCTGCATGGAACATTGTCAGATTGCCATCTGACAAAGAAAACACATTAACTGCCACCCCGAAGTTACGCAAAGGGAATCTTGTGTCAGTTCCAAGTTCGCCTTGTGGGACAGTACACTTGGGGCACCTTCCATGATAGGTGCAAGTGACAAGCGATTGTTTGGGATAGTCGCCAATAAATGTCACAAGAATTAGGTGACAGCAGTACCAAATCCCATCACTGGTGGCCATTGCAATGCTGGTCACACCATAAGGTTTGATGGGGGCTCCAGCTGCTTCTGAAGGAAAGTGTTCAATGAACAGGGCCTTGTTCTGTTGAGCGTGATTGGAGGTTTCAGTGTGGACAGGTGCACTAGTGTCGAGTGCCCTGTCATCTGTGTCAACATTCATATGGTCCAGTTCACCATCTCCATGTTGGTCAAATTGTCAACTGAATTCACTCCCATCTAAATTCTGTGGTCAATCTATTAGCATGATGGAGTTGGCAAAGCCACTCACCTGAAACACCACCTTCTGGAATGCTGCCTTCTGGACCAGAGACACCCGAAGAGTCACACGCTGTGGAGTGATCTAGACAGCCATCGTAGATGGCATGGCAAGCAGCACAAGTTGTCATGCTAAGGTGACGTGAGTACCCAGCATGTGTGAAGCGTCGACGACAGCCAGTGCAGGTAATCAAGGCCATTGAAACAAGAACTAGTGTGATGTGGAATGACAGTGATAGTAACAGTGACAGAGTGGCTACGTGGCACTTGAGGTGCAAGTGGATGGGTTGCTGTAAAGAAGGTTAAGCGTGCTAAGAAACAATTATAAGATGTGGCACATACCTGGTGGACAAACTCCCCATCCAAACCCTAGTCCCTTGTTGTATCCCCACCTGTTATGATCCAACGCTTCAGACCCCAGTCACAGTGTGTTCTCATCTTGTTCTTTTCCCCTTCTGTCCTATACCTTGTTACCCAAAGGAGCTACTGCTGTTAGTGGCATTACTTGTCTTGATCCAAATGTCTCTTTACTCCATCTAGTTCCTTTGCTTCTGTGTGGGCCTGTGTTCATGTTGTTTGGAACCTCGCCCTATATAAACCTGTACTGTAGACCGTAGGAAGCCAGACTTGGCTTCGTTTGCAATCTAGCAACCTTGCCTCCGTACTTTGGTGTGACCTTGCCTTATTCCCCTCTCCTTGTGCATCCCCTACCTCAGTCCCTAACCAGGACACTTTGAAGTCTTTGCAGTTGAACTATATCAACGCATCACACCTGTTATACTCTGTGCACTAGCAAGATCAAGTGTAGAGAAGTGTTAGACACTTCGGACAAGGAGTCCTACATTACAGAGTAGTGCTGCACCCTGTGCCACACTTTTGCCACTTGTATTTCATAGCAATAAGACAACAGATGTCTTCACTTGATACTTGTGTGACTTGAAACCTCTAGAACCCACGCCCCTGCTAGGGCATAACATAAGCCAAGTCTACAACTCCCTACACACCCAAGACACTACTGCCACACAGCAGAGTGGGCAACGATCCAAGAGGACACATCAGCCAACAACCAGACACTCCACAGAACCCAGAAACGATGGCACAGCCAGGCGACGGATCCTCCCTGACACAAGAGGCAGCTTCAGCCATCCCCTTACACAAACCAGCACCCAAGACAGACCACAATTGTGGCTAGCATCAGTGTCACCTTTGAATCAGACAACAATTGGACTCCAGTCACAACCAGAACACAAGACGACCTCCCACATCATGTTAAAAGCAGTCAACTAGGAAGAGGAGCTCGCTGGGCCACAACACCAAACAGACCACCTTGTTACAAGTGCCTCATCAAAGGCGAACTCAGACCAGTAGAATTCATCAACAACAACTGGTACATCCTCTGATACTTTCAAAACACACATCATACCAGAGCCATAAACATCACACCACAAAGATTCGCTGAAGGACTAGGCTGGTGGAATGAAGAAGACAAACAGAACCCAGAAACACCCACTGTTATGCCCTAGCAGGGGCGTGGGTTCTGGAAGTTCTGAATCACACAAGTATCAAGCGAAGACCTCTCTTGTCTTATTGCTATGAAATACAAGTGGCAAAAGTGTGGCACAGGGTGCAGCACTACTCTGTAATGTAGGACTCCTTGTCCGAAGTGTCTAACACTTCTCTACACTTGATCTTGCTAGTGCACAGAGTATAACAGGTGTGATGCGTTGATATAGTTCAACTGCAAAGACTTCAAAGTGTCCTGGTTAGGGACTGAGGTAGGGGATGCACAAGGAGAGGGGAATAAGGCAAGGTCACACCAAAATATGGAGGCAAGGTTGCTAGATTGCAAACGAAGCCAAGTCTGGCTTCCTACAGTCTATGGTACAGGTTTATATAGGGCGAGGTTCCAAACAACATGAACACAGGCCCACACAGAAGCAAAGGAACTAGATGGAGTAAAGAGACATTTGGATCAAGACAAGTAATGCCACTGACAGCAGTAGCTCCTTTGGGTAACAAGGTATGGGACAGAAGGGGAAAGAACAAGATGAGAACACACTGTAACTGAGGTCCGAAGCGTTGGATCATAACATGAGCCCCTCTCTAAGTCAACTCTCCCTAGAGTGCTCCGAAGTCCATCAGATCGTAGACATCATTGTCCACATCGTTGGCTGGAGTGCTTTCACGAGGGAGGGGGCATTGATGTTGGCGAAGGAAGTTGAAGGGACCATAGGCCCCACACTTGCAACAACTTTCATACTTGGGGCACTTGATTTCTTCGTGGCTGTTGCTGGTGAAACACTTGCCACACCACTGAGTGCGTTCTTCTGGGGCTGGCCAAAGGCACTGGTAGGGGAAGTGGTCAGTGCTAGAACACCTCCAGCAGTACTTTTGTTTTTGAGGACAAGCGAAGGAGAGGTGGTCTTCAGACTGGCACCTGTAACAAAGTTGGATGGTGCCAGTCCCCTTCTTGTTGGGCCTGCGCTTGTACCTTTTCTTTCTTTCTGCAGAAGGACTAGGCCCTTCTGGTTCGTCATGGAGTCTTGGCATGGAGTGGTAGCGAGGTGGAGCAGGGGCAGGAATGGGGTGGACTCCAAAGGGGTGAGTTTCTTCTTCAGGAGGAGAAGGGTGTAGTGTGAGCCACTGGTCTGCAATTCGGACGTAGGCCTTGTGCTCTTGTAGCCTCCTTCGGGTGCTGGGTAGTTGCATGTCCATGTTGAGGAGGTGCCTTTTGAGGGGCTCCATCGTCTTGTACAGGCCTTCAATCTCCTTTCGGAGGGCCTTCTGGTTTCGCAAGAATTGGCGAGTCCTGGAGATTTCTGCTGTGAGGCGGTCATCTCCCAGGTCTTCTAGGACTTCATTGACTTGTCTGGCTGTGGGGGAAGCTTCATCGAAGTTCTGCATCTGAGCTGGGGTGAGGGGGGGAGCTGGATTGTGGGGGTTGTCATCTTTGGGAAAGAGGAAGAGGGGGAGGCCATAGTGGGGGAGGTTTTTGCCCATGGTGCCGATGGCCTCTTCTTTGCTTTCGCTGATCTTGATCCATTTAGCATCCTTTCAGATGTATGAGGTTGGGTCAGCGTCATCAGGGATGAGGAAGTGGACATAGCAGCTGCTCCAGGGGTCGTTCAAGAAGAAGGGGTAGCCGGGGTCGTCATCTTCTTCAGCAGTGATGTGCATCCTTTCATAGTTAATGGGGAGTGCGTCCACGATTGGGTCGTTAACTATTTCACTGAGGCGAGCTATAGTCACTCTAGGATCAGGGGGGGAGGTGGTAGGTTGGTGTATCTCAGGAGTAGGGGGAGCTGTGTGTCCAGGAGGGGGAACGTGAAGGGCTATTCCTCCTCCTTCTGTTTCTATGACGCTGGGCATGGTGGGATCGATGGGCTGTGGTTCCTGGATGAGTGAAGGCAAGGAAGGGGGTTGTACTGGGAAAGGGGAATAGCCAGAGGAGGGTGTGACAGAGGGTGTTTCATCAAAGGAGCCTCTTTCCATGGCACGGGCAATGAGGCGTTCTACAGAGGAGGAGCGAGAGGGCATGGTGGAGAAGCTAGTGGGGAAGGTGGTTACTGTTCGTATTGTTACTTCCTTTCATTTTAACCACTGCTTTGCTCCTTTGCTTCTGGGGTTGTTTTCAAAGTGTTCCTGAATAAGTTCTGGGGCGTTGAGATTCTTTTCTGGTTCTCAGCTATTGTGTGCATCGGAGTATCCTTTCCACTTGATTAGGAACTGTAACTGGTTCCTGTGGCATCTTGTTTCTAGTATTTTCTCGACTTCCCACTCCTGTTCTCCATCTACTAGATCTGGGGGTGGTTCTGTAAAGTTCTTTCCATGTAGGGAGGTTTCTTTGTATGGCATCAGGAGGGACACATGGAATACTGGGTGGATCCGCCACTGATGGGGAAGTTTCAGGGCATATGTGGTGGCAGAGATCTTCTTTGTGACCCTGAAGGGTCCATATCTTTTTGGGGCTAACTTGAAACTAGGGTGTGTTGTTTTCAAGTTCCTGGCATCCAGCCACACACTATCTCCTTCTGTGTGTTGTTCAAAGCGAGAGGATCCTTTGTAGAGTGACTGTGCGTGGGTAATCGCTGCTTGGGCAGTCCTTCTGGCTTCCTGGATCCACTCTAGTCTTTCTTGTGTTCCTGGCACTGTGGTCATTCTTTCTGGTTGGTGTACTCTTGGGATGTATCCAAGAATTAGTTCATAGGGTGCCTTTTAAGTGGTTGTGCTTGGCCAAGAGTTGTGGGTGTACTGTGCCAGTGGTAGTAGCTCCGTCCAGTTGTTTTGTTGGTGGTTTATGAACATTCGGAGGTACTGCTCTAGCTACTGGCTTGTTCGTTCTGATTGTCCATCTGTTTGTGGGTGGTATGCTGTGTGATGAACAGCACACATGAAGATGATACTCACAGTGACAAGAAGACTGTGGTGAGATATCAAGAGTGGCTGAAAGGCAGCAACAGGGATGAAGTCAAGCAGAGTGAAGCAGAGGTTGTCTGGCACACAAACAGTGAGAACTGATGATATACATTGGAGGGAAGGGAGCTTACCTGGCACACAAACAGTGAGAACTGATGTGGACCAGGAGCGTACATGGTACTCTACTTATACACTTTCTGGTAGTGACACTGTACAAGGGTTGTAACACTAAGTCACGCAGTACAAGGAAGTATTGTTCTACAAACGGACAAAGGAGTGGACGTTCTGAGAACAAGGAAAGAAAGAATAAGGAGAGTCCAGAAGCAAATGATATCATAGTGACATCATAATAAAGATAAAGCTAAGTACGGAACAAAGGAAAGTACAAAGGCGTTATACAATGCAGAGTCCGGATGCATGATGTTATAGCAGTACAGTGATGTCATGGATGACGCAATAGTAAGTCCAGATTGTACAGATCAAACAGTATCTAATCTACAAGTCCTGTATATCTAATCTAAAGCAGTCCATGCTGCAAGTCCGGTCCGTACGAGCCGCTAAGTGCGCAGGGGTCACTTATCAACATCTCCCCGTGATCTACAATCTAAGTACACACAAGTCCCATGTCATCGTTGTGCTTCTGTAGCAGGGCACGCGGTAGTGACTTTGTAAAGCCGTCCGCAACCATATCCACAGTAGGAGTTCTAATAAGGGTGATGGTCCCCTTTTCGATGTACTCCCTAATGACATGATGCCGTATGGCAATGTGCTTAGACCGTCTCCCAGTGACAGGGTTTAAGGCCAAGTCAATGGCACCCTTATTGTCACCATGAAGTGGGATGGGGTCGTCGACCTCATACCCGAGTTCCGTGAGGAAGCTCTGATACCACGCAGCCTGGTTAGCCGCGTCGGTCATGGCCATGTATTCCGCTTCCGTTGTGTTTTGGGCAACAGTCTTTTGCTTGCGCGAAGACCAGCTTATTGCACCGTTAGCTAATAAGAACACATAACCAGAGGTTGAGTGGCGGTCATCAGTCTGATCAGCCAGACTGGAATCAGTGTAGCCGTGGAGGCCATCGCCATTGGTGCCATCATAGACAATACGCATATCCATAGTTCCCACTAGGTAGGATAGGACATACTGCGCAAGTCGCAGATGTTGTGGTGAAGGGTTCGCTGCGTACTGCGCCAGACGTGACACAGCGAAGGAGATATCTGGCCTAGTGCCAATCTGCACATAAAGCAGACTCCCAATAAGAGATTGGTAGTGAGAGATATCTGAGGCAGTTGCCTGCAACGTATATTTAACCAGGTGCTCGTCAGCACCAGCGGGCAAGGGTGTGTTGTGTGGTGTGGCATCAGACATGCCAAAGCGTTCAAGGACATCCTTGATATAGCCAGACTGATCTATTTCGATGCGTCTAAGGGAGCGGTCGCGCACAATGCGCATACCAAGATAAGATTCTATCTCCCCGAGATCTGTCATCTCATAGCGTTCAGACAAGTCTGACTTAAGACGCTTGATTCCACTCAATGAGGGACCCAGTATAGTGATGTCGTCAACGTAGACAATAACGAAGAGTGGATCATACCCCTCCCGTTGAGGCATCACATATATGCCAGCATCAGCAAACGTCCGCTTAAAGCCGAGTGCAGTGAGCACTCCATGGAATTGCAAGTTCCATGCGCGGGAGGCCTGTTTGAGACCATAGATCGCCTTAACCAGGCGACACACCTTCGTCTCAGAGCCAGTGACAGTGAAACCTTGTGGCTGCTCCATATAAATCTCCTCGTCAAGCACGCCATTGAGAAAAGCAGACTTAACATCCATCTGATGGATGTGCCAGTCCTCCAGCGCGGCCAACGCCAGAAGTAAACGTAGCGACTCAAATCGTGTGACGGGAGAGAAGGTTTCATCAAAATCTACGCCAGGGATCTGCGTGAATCCCTTAGCCACCAAGCGAGCTCTGTAGCGGCCATCCGCTTTGAGCTTAAAGACCCATTTGGATTTTACTGCCTTGCGATTAGGTGGGAGATCCACTAACTCCCAAGTCCCATTCTTAGCTAGGGCGTCCATTTCATACTGACACGCCTTAGTCCACTCATCTGCAGCTGCAGACCGCATGGCCTCTGCATAGGTTGCAGGGTCTCGGCCTACAAAGGCAGCAGCCAATAACTCCGCATACCCCAGACGCCTGCCGCGCCATGCCGCATTGTCCGCATTGAAGTAACGCAGATTAGGGACAGGGGCACGAGCACTGCGCCTTGGTGCATTGTCCATTTCGCGCAACAGCTGACTACGCTGTGCACGATCCTCAAATCCCCCAGGCATTTCTGGTGAGGGAGGAGGGACATGGCGCATAATGCGTGTTGCACTAGGACGCGGCGGGGGTGAAGTGGGAGTGGCTTGCTCACGCTTAGGTGTGGTGGGCGGAGCTGGCAGAGCAGGTGGTGGAGTGGTGGGGTGTGGTTGGACTTGTGGGGGGTCTAAGAGCTTTTCAACATCCTCCTCCTCACTACTACTGGAGTGTGCAGGGGAGGGGGCTCGCATTGGTGGTAACGCCGGCGGGTGAGGCACGGCAGTCACTGTTGTGCTAGGCACCATTGGTGGTGAAGGTGTGGGGTGTGTCTCAACACCCTGAAGGGACGGGAAGCTACTCTCGTCAAATGTCACATCCCTGGACACTCGAACAGAGCGGGTTGAGCGGTCCCAGAGCTTATAGCCCTTAGATTCGGGCTCAAACCCAATAAGCGTGACCTCAATGGCCTTCGCATCCAATTTGCGACGCTTATCAGCGGGTACGTGCATGTACCCCTTGCATCCAAAGACGCGAAGATGTGAGACATCAGGCACTTTGCCAGAGTGCCAGAGCTCATAAGGAGTGCACCACTTAAGCCCACGGACTGGGGAACGGTTATAGATGTGCACAGCTGCGCACACTGCATGCTCCCAGAAGCCTTTAGACATGCCAGCTGTGTGAAGCATGGACATTGCCTTATCCATAATGGTGCGGTTAAACCGCTCGGCTTTTCCGTTAGACTGTGGTGAACCCGGCATCGTGAGGTGATGCTCTATCCCTTTCTGCTTAAGAATGTCCTGCGTGACACTCGACATGTATTCGCCACCGCGGTCAGAGTGCAGAGCGCGCAGTTTATGGCCAGACTGGGTTTCACCCCAAGCCAAATACATCTGCAGCGACTTAGCAAGCTGGTCCTTCGACTTAAGGAAGTGTACCACAGTGAACTTAGTGTGGTCGTCTATGAAGGTGGCAGTGTAGGTCGAGCCTTGCAAGGACTGAGTCTGCATAGGACTGGCGAGGTCACTATGCACAATCTCAAATTGACAAGTTGTCCTCTTATTTGAGGACGCAGAAAAGGGTTGGCGAGTGGATTTACCCATCTCGCACCCACGGCAGACTGTGTGGGCTGTGGTGGAGCTATCTATGTCCATGCCAGTAGTGGCAGAGGGACCATGCGCTTTCAGCGCCGCAGAGGATATGTGTCCCATGCGTTGATGCCAGATATCAAGTGTGGCAGCACTTGATTTTGTGTGGGCGTTGAGGCCGACGCTTGCTGCGTCCAACCAGTAAAGGTTGTCCTCAAGGTAGCCTTTGGCCACACACTTTTGGTTGATAGATATTTTAAATGAGCCACTATCGAAGGCAATCTCAGCACCCTTTTGTGCCAGGGCACGCGTCGACAAGAAGCGCGTCTTCACCTGTGGTAGGTGTAGCACATTACTGAGGGTGATAGAGATACCCTGGCTCATTGTAAAGACGACAGACCCGACACCCACTTGGTCTATAGTGGACTTATCACCCAGGCGTACAGTGCCTTTAGTTGGGGTGTAGTCCTTGAAGTCAGACCAATGTGGTGTAATGTGGTGTGTAGCACCACTGTCCATCATCCAACGCACACGCGAGGCAGCATACAAGGCAACAGAAATAGATTGAGAAGCCCAGTCTATGGCGGGCTCTTCGACCTCCTTAATGGAGGCGGTGGTAGGTACAAGAATGTGACTATTTGCAGCCTTGTTGCCTGCCTTCTCCTTCTCCTTTGCATCAGCCTCATCCTTTTTCTTCTTCCTGCAGTCAGGCTTGATGTGGCCCTTTTTGTTGCAATAGTGGCAAGTTAGACCAGAGTGGTCCTTCTTGCCTTTTTTGCCCGTCGACTTGACGGGGGCCACCTTGTTGAGGGAAGAGCCAGAGGGCCCAGCACGGCGAGCTTCTTCCGACACTATGCGTGCTATGATCTCAGCGTGCTTGAGTGTGGAAGGGGCCCCACTGGCAAGGATAGTAGAGGCCAACACCTCATAAGAGGGCGGCAGCGCGTGGAGGAGAATGAGGCAGTATTGGACGTCAGAGACACCCATCTGCGCGTTGGAAAGGGCAACCCGCAGCTCATTGAGCTTGGCCAGCTGAGCGGCCATGGGTGCGGAGTCGTCGAGGCGGGCTTGTGTTAACTGAATCCACAGGTTAAAGATAGTAGTGCTGCCCGAAGCACCAGCATATACGTCTCTCAGCTTGTCCCACTTCGCCTTGAAGGTGGCATAGACAATATTGTCCGCCACAAGGGAGTAGACATCTGGCTTGAGATAGAGGCGGAGGTACGCTTTGGAACGACGCTGGACTGAGTCCCACTCATCAGTAGTGATGCCTGACGGGGGTGTGTCCAAGGTGAACACATCTTCAGCCTCATGCAGCGTGAGGATAGCTTCAATGGTCCCAGACCATTCGTTCCAGCCAGTGCCGTCAAACTGGGTGAGGTGGATGCCAGATGGCATGCCAAAGTTGGCACTGTGGGCTTGGGAGAGACGTGTGGAGGGTGTGGACCCAGAAGGAGGAGGGAGTGAGCCTCCTGCAGAGCCACCAGTGGGGCTGGGAGGAGCACCAGCACCGGCAGCAGGGGTAGAGGAAGAACCAGACATTGGGATGATTTATCTATCGCCGAGGAGCAGTCAGCGACAGTGCTTCATAGTTGCAAGACATAAAGATAGAGGGGGTACCACTCCTGTCTGTGATTCTGTAAGGCCAGAACGCTAACGCGTCCTGCCTCCTGATAGTATGCCAGTGATACAAGGGCTAGGCCCAGGTTGAGAGAGTCCCTTTGCCATACCATGAGCTAGCTGCCAGCCAGGATGTGTCTAGGACACAGCTCAAATGGTTTGCGTCAGGGGGAAGGTGAAGGGATTGCTTTCAGAGCCCAAGGCTGTCTAGCTCAGCCTCCTCGGCCTGTTGGTTGCCTCATCGCCACAAGTGGCTTTACTGAATCCTTTCCCATTGCCGCTACAAGGCAGGTATCTGGTTGCAGAACACCATAATGGTGAACACCCCCCAGAGCCTGAACCAGGTTTTACACTCCCATGGTGAGGAGATCCTGCGCCCAGTGTGGAGCACCAGAGACAGCTGGCACTAAGCTCCACAATACACAGCCCAGTGGGCCATGCACGCCTGGATATTTTGAAGTTAAGGGGCTACCAGACCCAGTCTCCTTGCGCATAGCGCAGGGGCTAGGAAAACAGTAGGGGTGAAAGTAGGACTACTGGGCAGTACATACACAGGAGGTTCCTAAGCAGAGACAAGTGGCGCCCCACTGTCCTCTGCCTTGGGCAAGGCTGGTAAGGCCCCAGACAGACCTTAGCCTGGTGTGTCCTCCTAGGAAGACAGTGACCAGCCAAGTGGAGTGGCTAGGGCACCAGGGCCCATAACCTGATGAACAGCACACATGAAGATGATACTCACAGTGACAAGAAGACTGTGGTGAGATATCAAAAGTGGCTGAAAGGCAGCAACAGGGGTGAAGTCAAGCAGAGTGAAGCAGAGGTTGTCTGGCACACAAGCAGTGAGAACTGATGTTGTTACATTGGAGAGAAGGGAGCTTACCTGGCACACAAGCAGTGAGAACTGATGTGGACCAGGAGCGTACATGGTACTCTACTTATACACTTTCTGGTAGTGACACTGTACAAGGGTTGTAACACTAAGTCACGCAGTACAAGGAAGTATTGTTCTACAAACGGACAAAGGAGTGGACGTTCTGAGAACAAGGAAAGAAAGAATAAGGAGAGTCCAGAAGTAAATGATATCATAGTGACATCATAATAAAGATAAAGCTAAGTACGGAACAAAGGAAAGTACAAAGGCGTTATACAATGCAGAGTCCGGATGCATGATGTTATAGCAGTACAGTGATGTCATGGATGACGCAATAGTAAGTCCAGATTGTACAGATCAAACAGTATCTAATCTACAAGTCCTGTATATCTAATCTAAAGCAGTCCATGCTGCAAGTCCGGTCCGTACGAGCCGCTAAGTGCGCAAGGGTCACTTATCAACATTGTATTATTGTCTTCTGAATGGGGTAGTTTTGTGATGAAGTCTAGGGCAATGGTTTCAAAGGGGAGTGCTTCTGGGTAAGTCTTAATGGGGAATATCGGTGGTTTTGGGTTCCCAGGGAAGTTCTTGTTTGATTGACATGTGGCACAACCCTTTACATATGCGGATATGTCATCTTTCATGTTTGGCCACCAGAAGTCTTGTGACACCAGCCACAAGGTCTTTGTTATTCTGGGGTGTCCAGCTGTTTTTGTGTCATGGAACAGGGAAATTACCCCCCTCTTTAGCGGTGTGTTGTCCACAACCACCAATTTGTTGCCTTTTCACCAGTGTTTCCCTTGTTTCACTAGGTGGAAGGGTGTGGCCCACTCATCCAGAGTGTCTTGATGGTCTAATTGGTGTGCCATGACCTGGTCATCTATCCGTATGGAGAGAGCAGAGTTTGCGAAGATAGTTGGGGTCAGGACCACTACATCGGTGTTGTCTCCTGCTCCGGTGTCATGATCAGGGCGCCTTGACAGGGCACCTGCATGATTCTGGGGTCCTGGTTTGTGGTGGAGTTTAATGTGATAGTCTGCAAGTCTGGGGATGTAACACGCCACTCTCCTATTGATTTGTTGGTGGTGGCGATAGTATTCTAGGTTTTTGTGGTCTGCAAACACTGTGATTTCGTGGGGGGACCCTAAAAGAAGGTGTCTCCAGTGTTCTAGTCCTCTGATTACCGCTAGGAGTTCTCTGTCATGGATGTCATAGTTGCGTTCCGCTTCTGAAAATGATTTGGAGAAGTATCCCACAGCTTGTGGTTTGTTTCAGTTGTCTCTTTGTGTTAAGATTGCCCCTGTGGTGAAGGCGGAGGCATCTACTTCTAGTTCAAAGGGTTTGTCCATATCTGGTTGACATAAGATGGGATCTTTGCACACAAGCGTGATGAGAGTTTCCAGGGCTTCTGCTGCTTCTTTTGTCCATTTGAAGGGGCCTTCTAACGTCTTTATTGTGTCCGTGATGGGTCTTGCTAAGTGAGTGAAGTTGGGGATGAAGGGTTGCTGATAGCTTAGTGTCCCCAACACGCTTCTTGCTTGTTTCACCGACTTGATGTCTCTTGGCCAGTCTTTTAGTCCTTCTACCTTTTTCGGGTCGATTTTGATCTGGGACCTGTCGATGACAATGCCTAGGTAATGGATCTTTCTTTGTTTGAACACACATTTTGATGCTTTGAGAAAGTAAGACTCTTTTTCGCAGATTTCCAAGAACTCGTGTACGATTTGTCTGTGGCCCTCTGTGTCTTCTTCTGTGGCTATTAGGACATCGTCCATATACACAAATAGTTCTCTGGGGTATTTGTCCATGAGTGGTCGGAGTATTCTGCTCATGGTTCTTGCAAAGGTGGCTGGTGCATTTGTGAGGCCAAAGGTCATTACTCGAGGGATGAACAATCCCCTTGGTGTTTTGAAGGCTGCCTTCCACTGGTCTTCCTCTTTTATGCGAATATTGTGGTACCCCCATCTAATGTCGAACTTTGAGAACAGTGTTTTCCCATTCAAGTTGGTCAAAATGTCAGAGATGAGAGGTAGTGGGTAAGTGTCTTTTATTGTCCAAGTGTTTAGGGGTCTGTAGTCAAGGATGGGGCGCAACCCTCCATCTGTTTTCTTTCTAAAGAAGAAGGAGGAAGCGTAGGGGATCTTCCTTCATAGATGTATCCTTGTGCTATGTTCTCGTCAAGATATGCCTTTAGCTCCTTGTCTTCTTCTGGAGTCAAGGGGTAGATTTTGCAGTTAATCTTGTTAGGCGCATCTGGGTGCAGTGTGATGGGATGGTCTTCTTCTCTTTCTGGGGGAAAGTGCTGTGCTTCTTCGTCTGAGAATACTTTGTTGTGGCGCTGATATTCTTCTGGGATTGCGGTTTCTTTTACTGGGTCAAAGGTTGTTTTAGTGGTTGACGCTTTTGCTTCTTGGTGTCGCTTTCTTCGGAAGTGGTACCCTCTTGTTAGGATGGTGACTGCTTCTCCTTTCAGCTCTTGTTTCTTCCAGTCTATGTCTGGGTTTTTGTGTTCAAACCAGGGGTATCCGAAGATCATTCTATCTTCTCCTAAACTGGTTACGAAGAATTGGAAAGGAGTTTCCTCTTCTCCTCTTTTTATCCATAATTGGCATGTTTCCATCATGGTGCCATCTTTGTTTAGTGATCCATCTACGTTTCGGACCAATCTGGGTGGTTTTAGAGGAGTAGTTCCTAGCCCAAGTTTTTGGATCAGATTTCGGTCGATTAGGTTATCTGTTGCACCGCTGTCTAGCAGCACATTTATGCGAGCTTCTTTGTAGTAAAGGCAAACAAGGACTTTGATTGTCATAGCACTATCGTGAATGTTACACCCTAGCAGGGGCATGGGTTCTAAAGGTTTCTAATCACACAAGTATCAAGCGAAGACTTCTGTTGTCTTATTGCTATGAAATACAAGTGGCAAAAGTGTGGCACAGGGTGCAGCACTACTCTGCAATGTAGGACTCCTCGTCCGAAGTGTCTGACACTTCTCTACACTTGATCTTGCTAGTGCACAGAGTATAACAGGTGTGACGCGTTGATATAGTTCAACTGCAAAGACTTCAAAGTGTCCTGGTTAGGGACTGAGGTAGGGGATGCACAAGAAGAGGGGAATAAGACGAGGTCACACCAAAGTACGGAGGCAAGGTTGCTAGATTGCAAATGAAGCCAAGTCTGGCTTCCTACGGTCTATGGTACAGGTTTATATAGGACAGGGTTCCAAACAACATGAACACAAGTCCACACAATATCAAAGAGACTAAACGGAGCAAACAGAAGTTCGGATCAAAAGAAACAACGCCACTAGTAGCAGTAGCTCCTTTGGTAACAAGGTATAATACAGAAGGGGAAAGGTGGGGTGGAGACATACTGTGACTGAGGTCCAAAGCATCGGATCATAACAGTGAACACTATACATTGAATTGGCCTCCCTGTCAGCTCTCACAGGTCAGCATTGCAAACATCCTGGTCTAAGGCATAGTAGCATCTCTTTTCGTCTTCAGTCATGCCTTGGACAAGTGCATGGGCTTGTCGGACTTTGTCTTCAGTTGCAGTAGTGGCCACCGATGAGGTGCTTGCTTCTGGGGTGTATGGGGGTGCAGTGTCCGCTTCTTGGGTGTCTGTGGCTCTGGCTTTGGTTATGTTGGTGATATTTTGTCGTTGACAGTTCCTAGCCATGTGTCCTTGCTGTCTGCACTTGAAGCAGCGGCCTTCTTTCATGAGGGCTTTCTTTTCTTCTTCGGTGAGCTTCTTAAAGGGGGTGGAGGTGGTGGCATCTACATCCATCGCATTTGGGTCTCGCTTTGGTCATCCTTGGTGGACGTTCTGGGTTGGCCCTGGGTTTCTATTCCCTGGTCTGGCTTTTAGCAGCTTCCAGCGTTGGTGTTCTGCTCTGGCAGTGGTTTGCCACTCGTCCATGGTGTTTGGAATAGTGGTTCGCATAAGGCAAGCACAATACAGTCCTGTGGGTAATCCTCTTTTGAAGAATTCCACTGTTCCAGGGGCATCTCTTGCCCATACTGCTATTCCTGCAAGGTGTTTGAAGTCGAGGATGTAACTGTCCAATGCTCCACCCTGCATTGTCAGACTGATGAGCTTCTGATAGGCTCTTTCTTTGTTTAGAGTGTCGGTCCAGTCTCTGTTGAAGGTGCTGAGAAAGCCATCCCAAAGGTCTTTGCTGTTTTTGGTGAGGGCTTTGGTGGGGTCTGCTAGTGCCGCTTCCATGTAATCTTTGGTTTGGTTGACCCATAGTTGTACACTGGGTCCTTTGAACATTGTAAGGGCGAATAGTACTCGTGCATAAGGTTCTTTGATAAGTTCACATTACAGAGTAGTGCTGCACCTTGTGCCACACTTTTGCCACTTGTATTTCATAGCAATAAGACAACAGATGTCTTCGCTTGATACTTGTGTGATTCAGAACTTCCAGAACCCACGCCCCTGCTAGGGTGTAACATAAGCCAAGTCTACAACTTCCTACACACCCAAGACACTACTGCCACACAGCAGAGTGGGCAACGATCCAAGAGGACACATCAGCCAACAACCAGACACTCCACAGAACCCAGAAACGATGGCACAGCTGGGCGACGGATCCTCCCTGACACAAGAGGCTGCTTCAGCCATCCCCTTACACAAACCAGCACCCAAGACAGACCACAATTGTGGCTAGCATCAGTGTCACCTTTGAATCAGACAACGATTGGACTCCAGTCACAACCAGAACACAAGATGACCTCCCACACCACGTTAAAAGCAGTCAACTAGGAAGAGGAGCTTGCTGGGCCACAACACCAAACAGACCACCTTGTTACAAGTGCCTCATCAAAGGTGAACTCAGACCAGTAGAATTCATCAACAACAACTGGTACATCCTCCGATACTTTCGGAACACATACCACACCAGAGCCATAAACATCACACCACAAAGATTCACTGAAGGACTAGGCTGGTGGAACGAAGAAGATGAACAGAGCCCAGAAACACCCATACAACAATCATCCTCAGCACCAAGAAACACTAGGGGAACATACGGACTACAACAAGACTCATCAGAAGAAGAACCCAGCTCAGACAAAGTGGAATCACACTTAGAACTATCTCACTCCTCAGAACACCGCCTAGACATCACAGTACCCACACAAGCTTCATCACAAGCCAGCCCCACTATCCCTATTTGGATAGAACCATCCCCAGCAGAAGAAGGATTCCCAGTCCCACTACCACCAATCAGATTTCCTTCCCCAGTCAAATCACCCCAGATCCCCATCACACCACAGCCAACACTCATCATGTCAGCTATAAACACCACAGGCACTGGCACAGGTACTGGCTCAAGCACTGGAACAGGGGGAACACCAACAACAAGCTCAGGAGGACTCAAAGGAGCACCTCCTACTCCGTTCACTGGAGATAGAACAGAGAGTGGTCAGTTCAAAAGAGAACTACTGTGATACATCAAGTTAAACAGTGAGAATGAACTTATTAAAGAACCTTATGCACGAGTACTATTTGCCCTCACAATGTTCAAAGGACCTGGTGTACAACTATGGGTCAACCAAACCAAAGATGACATAGAAGCGGCACTAGCAGACCCCACCAAAGCCCTCACCAAAAACAGCAAAGACCTTTGGGACGGTTTTCTTGACACCTTTGACAGAGACTGGACCGACACTCTAAACAAAGAAAGAGCCTATCAGAAGCTCATCAGTCTGACAATGCAGGGTGGAGCATTGGACAGTTACATCCTCGACTTCAAACACCTTGCAGGAATAGCAGTATGGGCAAGAGATGCCCCTTGAACAGTGGAATTCTTCAAAAGAGGATTACCCACAGGACTGTATTGCACTTGCCTTATGCGAACCACTATTCCAAACACCATGGACGAGTGGCAAACCGCTGCCAGAGCAGAACATCAACACTGGAAGCTGCTAAAAGCCAGACCAGGGAATAGGAACCCAGGGCCAACCCAGAACGTCCACCAAGGACGACCAAAGTGAGACCCAAATGCGATGGATGTAGATGCCACCACCTCCACCCCCTTTAAGAAGCTCACCGAAGAAGAAAAGAAAGCCCTCATGAAAGAAGGCCGCTGCTTCAAGTGCAGACAGCAAGGACACATGGCTAGGAACTGCCAACAACAAAACACCACCAACCAAACCAAAGCCAGAGCCACAGACACCCAAGAAGCGGACACTGCACCCCCATACACCCCAGAAGCAAGCACCTCATCGGTGGCCGCTACCACAACTGAAGACAAAGTCCGACAAGCCCATGCACTTGTCCAAGGCATGACCGAGGACGAAAAGAGATGCTACTATGCCTTAGACCAGGATTTTTGCGATGCTGACCTGTGAGAGCTGACAGGGAGGCCAATTCAATGGATAGTGTTTGAGATAGTGCTATGACAATCAAAGTCCTTGTTTGCCTTTACTACAAAGAAGCTCGCATAAATGTGCTGCTAGACAGCGGTGCAACAGACAACCTAATCGACTGAAATCTGATCCAAAAACTTGGGCTAGGAACTACTCCTCTAAAACCACCCTGATTGGTCCGAAACGTAGATGGATCACTAAACAAAGATGGCACCATGATGGAAACATGCCAATTATGGATAAAAAGAGGAGAAGAGGAAACTCCTTTCCAATTCTTCGTAACCAGTTTAGGAGAAGACAGAATGATCTTCGGATACCCCTGGTTTGAACACAAAAACCCAGACATAGACTGGAAGAAACAAGAGCTGAAAGGAGAAGCAGTCACCATCCTGACAGGAGGGTACCGCTTCCGAAGAAAGCGACACCAAGAAGCAAAAGCGGCAGCAACTAAAACAACCTTTGACCCAGTAAAAGAAACCACAATCCCAGAAGAATACCAGCACCACAACAAAGTGTTCTCAGATGAAGAAGCACAGTGTTTTCCCCTAGAAAGAGAAGACCATCCCATCACACTGCGTCCAGATGCGCCTAACAAGATCAATTGCAAAATCTACCCCTTGACTCCAGAAGAAGACAAGGAGCTAAAGGCATATCTTGACGAGAACATAGCACAAGGATACATCTATGCATCCCTTCTCTTCCTTGTACCACCATCATCTCTTTAAGCGCTGGTGCTGGTATAGCTACTCATCGTTCAATACATCCCCTGTAAACAGACAAGGAACACGCCTGGTGTCCTCGCGACCCTTGTCCAGCAATGATCCATCCGGATCCACCTCCTGAACTCCCCCCCCGACGCTCTCGACGAGAGTAACCTCTACTTTGACCATTTCTCAACCCCCCCTCTCCAGAACCCCGACCCTTACAACCCGGTGGGCGTAAACGACCCACCTACCACAATGCCTCCCGCAGAAGGGAACCCTGGAACCGCCCTCAACACAATCTCAATCCCTAGTTCCACTCCCCCATCCGCTGTAGACCAAGACTCGAGGATGAACTCCCCTGAGTCCGAAGAAAGCACACACCCTGCAACCCCACCTGCAGGACAACACGCTGCCCCCGATCTTCCAGATGCTCCGGAAGAAATCATAATCAGGGGCCGAAACACAACCAGAATGCCTCGTGCAAACACACGCCGCCTCTCAAACGCCTCCGTTTGGTCCCACATTTCGGAAGAACCTGCATCCTCCCACTCCCATTCACCCACCCGCTTCTCCTCCCCCCCGCCCGCACATGCAACCACTAACATCACCCAGGCAGTCGCTGGGGGGGCTATGCCACCCCCAATGTCGATCCAAGCCTCCAACGCTAAGTATGGCACTGAACTAACCAGCTCACTTGACATCAACCACGAGGATCAAATCGTGGGCTTTGAAGCGAACGATCAAACCCTCAAGGAAGAATTCTCCCGAGAGATCAATGACGTAGTCATGGGCTTCTCTCAATATTACCTCACCGGTCCACTTCAATTTAGGTTCGATAATGACTTCTCCTTTCGGCAAGAGAATCTCCAAACCGCCGCTCTGCTCACCCTCCAAGCCCTTGACACCGGTACCGCCTTCAAAGAAGGCGAAACCGCTGTTTCCATTCTCACCCCCCAAGCATGGCACCGCCTTGTAATGGCTACCCTTGTGGCCATTATCAGAGGCCACCTCCACTCACCCAACAGGGCAACCAACAGTAACAAATCCCTCAACTGGTCCATCAACTCTTTTGTCGTTAGCCCTGATATCCCTAAGCCGCTCTCTGAAGGAGGCACAATCCGTTCCATGTCTCTGCAACTGGCAGGATATTACGACACCAAACGCGCTAACCCCCTTCACACGTCCCCAGAGGAATTCTTCGCTTCTCTCGTTGAAAAGCAAACTAACACCCTCCAGCGCATCACCAACCGCACTGCTAAACTTGATCAGACAGTCCACTCTGAAATCACACAGAACGAGCAAGAGATGGCTCAAATCCGCAACAGAGTCAAAGAATCCATCTTCAACTCACTCAACGCCGAAGCTCTCAACGACCTTGACACCTGGCGGGACATTTACCACGAAGAGTTCAAGATTGTCATGCAACACTGGATCGCCTCCAACAACTTCTCCTCCCCTGACGCATGTTTCATCAAACCGGACCCCAAGAAGAAGACCCGAGCTAAATCGGTCACACCTGAGCAAGAGCTTAACATTTCCCAAATCGAAACTCTGGTCCGCACAGGATTGCCAAGTACAGATTGATGCGATGCGGCAAGACCTCCTCAAGGACATGAAAGCCACAATGGAAAAGGAAATAGCTGACCTCCGCACTAACGAATTCACCCGTATGCACGCAGAAGTACTTGCCGGCATCCAAAAGGAAGCGACATCCTTCAAGGCAACAGAGTTTGAACGCCTCAAGACCATCGCCATACAACAGGTAGATGCTGACATTGCAGCACTAAAGGCCCAATACACAGCAGAGCACGAGGCATATGTAAGAAACAAACGGGACCGCGTCCGCAAAGACCTCAAAGCATGGAAAGTACGTCATGCTAGCTCGAGAAACCTTACTCTCCTTCGGGTAGAAGCCAAGAAACTAGGCTACGACCTAGTCGCTAACTCCCCAAATGCCTTCAAACCCAATTCCGACCCAGAACTCGCGGAAGAGGATTGGCTGCCGTCATCACGCGCCACCTCACGTGCCTCTTCCAGGGCCCACTCTGTCGAACGGCAGGCACCCATCACACCGCCCCCTGCCCCTCTTCGCACAGACCCCAACGTGACGCCCACCCCTGTTCGTGTCAAACGCGTCCGAACAGACGACTTACAAGAACCAATGTCTGACGTCACTATCGAACTTCCACCCCTTCCCGACACTCCTACTATCCCCACCAAACTTTTCCCCACATACGCCACCCCTGAACCAGACCCCCTCCACACGGCGGAACGCATCTCCATCGCTACCGTCGACCATATGATTCAAGACCATCCTATTGACGTCCTTCACGACCGACTAACAGATAATGGAGGGGTCAAGGCGTCTATGCACGCGATCTCTCGCGACACGGACAACCCCCCTCCCCCTCCGCAAGGTGACCCGACCCCTTCTACGCTGTTCGTAGCACCTTCTCCACCCGCTGCCCCGCCTGCGGAGGAAAGTGAGCTCATGGCTATGATGAAGCTGGTCATGGGCACAATTACCCGCTTGGAGTCTCAGGTCTATGCGCAAGATCAGCGCATCTCAGACCTCATCACAGGCAAAACCCCCAGAGCAGGACCGAAAGCAGCTAAACGCTCCGAGGCGGTGACAGCCCCTCCCAGCGCCAACACTGCGAGTACGTCGGCCGGTGCAATGGATGAGGCTCCGAGTCGTCAGACCCGAGCTGATGACCCTGCGCACTGCCATGCCCGCTGCGAGCACACCCAACCCACCTCCCATCAACCGCTCCACCAGACCTGGTCCTACAGCCCTCGTGCCCCCATCATGGTCATCTGTCGTTACTAAGAAGGCCGTTACCCAACAAACCAACAATTCTTCACTATCTCGCCAGATCACCTCCACAACTGGGCGCAACAGTGCCGGGAAGAGCGGCGGAGACGCCGCGGCCCGACGGGCTAAATCCAACACGACCGAGGTCACGGTTATCCGTGGAGAGGGTTTATCGGACTCCCAACTAGAAGCCACCATCCGTAACACTCCCCCCTCTGTTATAGTCAACACAGCGCGCTCAGAAATTCGAATGCCTCACCTCTACTCCCATCGTGCTCCTTGACGGATGTTGGTCTCTTCATCAAACCTTTAACAACTTCGTCTACCGGATTGCGGGCTCCGTCTCCTTCCGTAGCATCCTCAAATTCTCCGCTGCCCTTGTCAACCCCCTTAGATCGGGCAGACTTATCCCCAACGACGGGTGGACCTACGCACAAATACGGAAGACCCCTACCGCGGACGCTGACGGCGCCATTCATGACTCAGATCAGCTCACCGATGAACTCCGCCGCAATCCGGCATTTAAGGACGCATGCTTCTGCATCCCACCCCATTGGCAAGCAAGCCCCCATAATCTCCCAAACGTCACACACTCTACGGTTAAGGTCGCCTACGTCGATGAAGATGGGACTATAGCCAAACAAGTCAAGCGGGACGGACTCTTCATGTTCAGCGAACCCGTCCAACTCATTATCACGGGAGATAACCCGACCCTCATCATGTGCGGCCGATGCCACAAGATAGGCCACGCCACCGACACCCCAGCATGTCAAGTCCCCGGAACTCCATCATCTGCCATATATGCGGTGGCTCTCACCCTGCCAATCAACACGCTTTCCACTGCCCACGCTCCAACGAGCACAAAGAGGCTGGGAAGTGCTACTGCCGGTTCCCTTGCCTCAACTGCAAAGCACCCAACCACAACGCACGCTCCATGCAATGTCCCGAGAAACGCCACTTCTCACCTCCGGCCTTAGCGTCTATTTCCGACACCCCCGCCGCCCCCTCCGGCCCCTCTGTCAAGGGAAAGGAGAAGGTCTCTTCACCCCCGGTCGCAGGCCCCTCGGGCACGACTGACTGTCTGCAGGTGCTGAACCCCAGGCCAGGGTGGACGAAGTAGATAATACCCCCTTCATCCCAGTCACCAAAAAACGCAAACATCGCGGTGTTGTCGCTCAACATAACACAAACGTCCCCGGATCGGCGTCCTTCGTAGCCAACAAGGGACGCATCACATCCAAAGTTCCCGCCCGCCCCCTTACCTCCAACTCCGCCCCTCCTGCTGCCCACACAGTTGGTGGCGCCTTCCAGACAGCACCAAGCGGTCTCCCAGACTGGAAAACAGCCCCAGTTCTTTTCGACCATCACCTCGCCTCCATCCAAGACACCCAGAAAGCTTTCCGCTCCCTTATACCCCCAGCAGATTATGACGAAGAACTTGAGATCCTAAATGCAATCGATGTTGAGTGGAATGGTAAGGGAGATGGCAAGTTTGTTGGCATTGACAGTGTTGAGGCTCGACTCGCTGTTAAAGCTAACTTCCCCCTCCTGCTCTTCTCACATACTGCGACCACTACCGGCTCCTCCACCCGGAAAAGGACGCTGACACTGAACTTGAACTCATAGCTGAACAATACAGGATGGACGAGAATACTCCCACACCCCTTACGGCTCGGATGTACCTCCTCCACTCCATCCCAAGGGAACAACGCTTCGCCTTTGCAGACGAAGTATTCGTCCCTGAGCCCTCTTCTGAGGAACTCGCTCGGCAGAAAGAGCTCAAGACGAAACTCATTGACGTCCTCTTCCTACTATTTGGGAAGGACGTCATCATCTCACCCGCCATTTCTGAATTCCTCGTAAACGCTATTGACTTCCGATACTTCACAGCGCTCCCCTCCCAACAGGAGCAATGGAAAGTGGTCGAAGAAATCCTCTCGTCCTTCAACGACATCAGCGCTAACCCCCATAACATCGTTTAATATGCATAGCACAACCATACTCTCTGTCAACATGCGCCGTCGTAACACGGCTACACACGCTCTTTTACAGGACAACTCTCAACACGACATCATATGTATCCAAGAACCATGGTTTAGCTCCATCGGTACCGCCCGCAACGACAAATCGAAAGACGGCATAGATGTCCTAGGGGGAGCCAAGAACCCCCGCTGGCATATCTTTTACCCGTATTTCACTAACGACAAAAGAGCCAAAGTCATGATATACGCTCGCAAAAACGATCGTATAGCTTCGAAGTATCGCATTCACCCAGCTCACATCATCCCACGCCTAGACATATGCCACCACCCGTCACTCATGATAGTTGACGTTCGCATACATAACCATTCTTTCCGTCTTATTAACTTCTACAACGACACAGCTGACGCTTCAGCACTCCGCTCCTTACTCTCCCTTGATATTGATCCCTTAGTCCCCACAGTTCTAGTCGGAGACTTCAATCTCCATTCGCCCCTCTGGTCTCCACCAGGATGGGCACGATCAACCAACTCTCCCAAACTAGAACAATGGACCGAAACTAACCTCTTCACCCTAGCCAATCAACCTGGAGTCGTCACCAGACGAGGCTTGGAAGGGGAACGCGAAAGCATCCTTGACCTAGTCTGGCTCAATGATGCCGCTCAACTCCTCGCTTTCACACCACCACTAATTGACTGGGAAGCTTCGCTGGGATCAGACCATGCGGGTATCTCCTTCTCATGGAACATATCAGGTACCCACAGAGGCGACAAACAAGCCCCCAAGCAATCCTTTTCTCCCACCTTCCAGTCAGGAGGACGCCGAAAAACGGTGGCGCGATGACATCACTGCACACCTCCCTCCTCCTTGTACCTCCGCTAACCCCCTTGACGTTGAAAATGCAGCCATCGACCTCCAGAACGCTATCACCACCGCCTGCCTATCCCACATGAAAATCAAGAACCCCCACTCCCCCAAAGGCAACCCGTGGTGGGACCAAGAATGCCGAGAAGCGGCAGCCGAAGTAGCCAAGACAACACATGACTCCCCGGAACGTAGAAAGCGGGTCCAACAGTTCCGCAAGATCACCAAAACTAAGAAAACCGCCTTCTACAACAAGACAATATCCGAGTCCCCAGTCTGGGAAGTCGCCAAATGGAGACACGGCCGCCGAGAAACGGGCATCCCGGCCCTACTCGATACTGACGGTTCCCTAAAATTCTCGCAGGAAGAAATAGGCAAAATCCTCGCCCGCAAATTCTTCGTCGAAGACCTGGGCGACATAGCCCCCAACCAACCTGACGACCCCCCAGCCATCAACACCCGCGACTTCTTCAACATCAATGAAGACGAAGTAGAGCGACTGTTAAGGGACTGTGACAATCACTCAGCTCCCAGAGAGTCAGGCATTTCATGGGCCATCCTGAAAATGGCATGGGGCGCCATCGCCTCACATATTACTTCCCTCTTTAATGCTATACTAACTGCCCAATGCCACCCCTCTGCATGGAAAACGGCAGTGGTCGTGGTCATCCCAAAACCCAACAAACCGAGCTATCTCGTCTCGAAAGCGTATAGACCCATCTCACTAATCAAATGTGTCAGCAAACTATTAGAAAAAGTCGTTGCCAAACGACTTACCTATTGCGCTGACAAATTCTCTCTCCTCCCAACCACACAGTTCGGCACGCGCGGCTTCTCGTCGACCATAGACGCTGGCCTAACACTTATACATGACGTCAACGCCTCTTTCCGCCTCAACAGGAAGTGTGCAGCTCTTCTATTCGACATCAAGGGGTTCTTCGACCACGTCCACTGCGGTCGCCTTGTAGCCACCCTTAAAAACCTCGGCTTTCCCCCACAAATATATGGCTGGGTTCAATCTTTCCTGTCCTGACCGGAAAGTCAAACTCTCATTCAACAGTAAAATGGACGACATACGCCCCCAACCCATCAGCACCCCTCAAGGATCGCCCATTTCGCCCATCCTCTCGGCCATTTATACATCCACACTCCTTAAGCTCGCACCACCCCCCACTTGCATCAACTCCACTATTGGTATGTATGTAGACGACGGAATGATCTTTGCACATGGTAACACGTGGGACTGAAGTCACCACCGCACTCCGTGACCGATATCGCATTTGCGAGGACTGGCTCAGCCGCTCCAATCTGGAGTGTGAGCCAGATAAAACTGAACTAATCTTCTTCCGCAAACCCTGGTCTAGGTCCTCGGAACCGCCCCCAAATAAGCTCTATCTCCCCGACCCCGTCCACAACACGTACTACACAGTAACGGCGTCCGACAATATACGCTATTTGGGCTTCTTCATCAACCACAAATTAGACTGGAATCCACACGTCGATATCATGTGCAACAGAGCGCGGGCGTCAATCAAATCCCTCCAACTCCTGGGAAACTCCAGACGCGGTATCACCTCCGCGAACTGGCAACTCCTCTTCAATGCCATTTGCCTCCCCGTCTTATCCTACGGGTGCCAACTCTGGATGACAAAGAAGTGCAAGCAGGGACTGATTAACAAAGTCCAGAAGGTAATAAACGACGGAGTCAGATTAGTATCGGGCTCATTCCACACCGCACCCCGCGGACCACTCCATGAACTAACCTGCATACTCCCAGCGAAACAATACCTCACTAAACTAACCTCCTCTTCCTCCCTCAGACTGTTCCGCGTCCCCTGGACCTCCCAACTCCTGACCCGTCTTGGGGAAGAGTGGGGAGGCGAGGTCCAGAGCAGCCCACACTCCAGCAATGGAGGGGTGGTGTGCAACAGCATTCTACGGGTTAGGTCTGGACGTACCCAACAGCACCCCACTGCCTTGGAGGTTCTCACGAGCTCGGTTGACCCTCTGTTAACCGAACACGTCGACGTCACAGCTATAGCTCCCTGGGAGGTTCCCAACTGGGGTCGCTATGTGAACTGTGAAGGCAAGGGTGACCCCAAGCCCCGGAAGAAGTGGACCAAAGCGCTTTACAGCCGACCCGCTTCAGACCGCATGGTCATCCGAGTAGTCTCCAAGATCACAAACAAACACCGTTTTGATAACAAACACGTGGGAGCGGCGTCCATACACGTATCACACGGGACGCGCCCTACTTTCACAAAATCGTGGGCTATGGGCTCGGAGGTGGAGGACAACGATGTTGCCCTGTTTGGCCTTGCCAAGACAGCGGAGTTCATTTCAGCTGAGTGCTCACATGCGGACATATGTCACATCTACATACTATCCAACGACGAATCTTCTCTCACACACATCTCTAATTTCCGTTCCCTTGAAAACCAAAAAGAAATACTTACGTGGCATCGCTCCCTCACTTCATTTTTCTCACAGCCCAGGGACACGAGGATCTCCCTTGTGTGGTCGCCTGTTGACCGGAAGAGAGCTCCCGACTCCGACGCCTTCAAAGCTGTCGCTAATATGTGCAAGACTGCCTCCCCTAATGCCGCCAAACCCATACGATCCGTCACCTGGGTCCGCAAATATCTACGCGGCGCCGCCTTCCGCTCGTGGGCAGAGGACTGGCGCTCCTCTCTATCATCCCTATCCACCCCACGTGCATATAACCACTCCATCGACACCACTCGTCCCCCAGATGGACACAACCACCCCTTATGGTCGGTCGCCATACCCCCCAAAAGACCCAGTGACGAACTATGAGCCCATCACACGCTGCCGCTCATACCACTGCCATGCAACTCGCTACCCTTCACTCATTCACATCAGACTACACCCTCCGCCACCGCCCCGACCTCCCTATCGAAGAGTCCATGTGCCGCACATGCAACATCCCCTATTCATTCACACACATCATCCACCACTGTCCCCTATACCGGAGACAACGCGCACAAGCCTTCGAATATTTCCTTGACCACACCACCAACTCTCTAAGGCTTTTCAACGTCCTCGAGGGCCAACTATGCCGTTTTCTGCATCTCACCAAAGCAGCAGCAAGACCTAGGCGTCCAAGAAAACCTGGATGAAGGACCTCAACTCGCCACCCTGTGCCCAGCACAGCCCCGTAAGTGCTACCCCTTTGTGTTCCGCCTCCCTTTTAAGAGAGCCTTGCGCTTGCGATCATTACCTAATTACCTGCTTTCCCGTGATCCGGCCTCCTCTAGTCTGAGGGTGCCTTTTGTATGAGCCTCGGCGATTACTTACTAACCTTTATCATCCCGCATGTGAGCCTCGCTTACGTCTAACTGTACCTATTTCCCACTTCATGTGTCGAAGACCGGCTTTGTATCCTTTCATACTGCACCGGAATATAAATTCATTCAAAAAAAAAAAAAAAAAAAAAAAAAGGATACATCTATGAAGGAAGCTCCCCTTATGCTTCCTCCTTCTTCTTTAGAAAGAAAACAGACAGAGGGTTGCGTCCCATCCTCGACTACAGACCCTTAAACACTTGGACAATAAAAGACACTTACCCATTACCTCTCATCTCCAACATCTTGACCAACTTAAATGGGAAAACACTGTTCTCAAAGTTCGACATTAGATGGGGGTACCACAATATTCGCATAAAAGAGGAAGACCAGTGGAAGGCAGCCTTCAAAACACCAAGGGGACTGTTCATTCCTCGAGTCATGACCTTCGGCCTCACAAATGCGCCAGCCACCTTTGCAAGAACCATGAGCAGAATACTTCGACCACTCATGGACAAATAATACCCCAGAGAACTATGTGTGTACATGGACGATGTCCTAATAGCCACAGAAGAAGACACAGAGCGCCACAGGCAAATTGTACATGAGTTCTTAGAAATCTGTGAAAAGGAGTCTTACTTTCTCAAAGCATCAAAATGCGTGTTCAAACAAAGAAAGATCCATTACCTAGGCATTGTCATTGATGGATCTCAAATCAAATCGACCCGAAAAAGGTAGAAGGACTAAAAGACTGGCCAAGAGACATCAAGTTGGTGAAACAAGCAAGAAGCGCGTTGGGGACACTAAGCTATCAGTGACCCTTCATCCCCAACTTCGCTCACTTAGCAAGACCCATCACGGACACAATAAAGACATCAGAAGGACCCTTCAGGTGGACAAAAGAAGCAGCAGAAGCCCTGGAAACTCTCATCACGCTTGTGTGCAAAGATCCCATCTTATGTCAACCAGATATGGATGAACCCTTTGAACTAGAAGTAGATGCCTCCGCCTTCACCACAGGGGCAATCTTAACACAAAGAGACAACTGAAACAAACCACAAGCTGTGGGATACTTCTCCAAATCATTTTCAGAAGCAGAGCGCAACTATGACATCCATGATAGAGAACTCCTGGCAGTAATCAGAGGATTAGAACACTGGAGACACCTTCTTTTAGGGTCCCCCCACGAAATCACAGTGTTCACAGACCACAAAAACCTAGAATACTATCGCCACCCTCGACAAATCAATAGGAGAGTAGCGTGTTACATCCCCAGACTCGCAGACTACCACATCAAACTTCACCACAAACCCGAACCCCAGAACCATGCAAATGCCCTGTCAAGACACCCTGACCATGACACCGGAGCAGGAGACAACACCGATGTAGTGGTCCTGACCCCAACTATCTTCACAAACTCTGCTCTCTCCATAAGGATAGATGACCGGGTCATGGCACACCAGTTAGACCACCAAGACACTCTGGATGAGTGGGCTGCCCCCTTCCACCTAGTAAAACAAGGCAAACACTGGTGGAAAGGTGACAAACTGGTGGTTGTGGACAACACACTGCTAAAGAGGGGGGTAATTTCCCTGTTCCACAACACAAAAACAGCCGGACACCCCAGAATAACAAAGACCTTGTGGTTGGTGTCACAAGACCTTTGGTGGCCAAACATGAAAGACAACATATCTGCATATGTAAAGGGCTGTGCCACATGTCAATCAAACAAGAACTTCCCTGGGAACCCGAAACCACCGACATTCCCCATCAAGACTTACCCAGAAGCACTCCCTTTCAAAACTATCACCCTAGACTTCATCACAAAACTACCCCAATCAGAAGGCAATGACACAATTCTCACCATCATGGATCATGACTGGTCCAAAGCAGCCTTCTTCATCGCATGCAATGAAACAATAGACGCAGAAGGAGTGGCAAAACTCTATGCCAAAACTGTCCTGCCACACTACGGGTTACCAAGAAGGGTCATCTCCAATAGAGACCCCAGATTCACAGCAAAGTTCATCAAAGAACTATGCAGGGTGCTCGACATAGAACAAAACATCAGCACAGCATACCACCCACAAACAGATGGACAATCAGAACAAACAAACCAGTGGTTAGAGCAGTACCTTCGAATGTTCATAAATCACCAACAAGATAACTGGACGGAGCTACTACCACTGGCATAGTACACCCACAACTCTTGGCCAAGCGCAACCACTAAAAAGGCACCCTATGAGCTAATTCTCAGGTACATCCCAAGAGTACACCAACCAGAAAGAACGGCCACAGTACCAGGAACACAAGAAAGACTGGAGCAGATCCAAGAAGCCAGAAGGACCGCTCAAGCAGCAATTACCCATGCACAGTCACTCTACAAAGGATCCTCTCACTTTGAACAACACACAGAAGGAGATAGTGTGTGGCTGGATGCCAGGAACTTGAAAACAACGCACCCTAGTTTCAAGTTAGCCCCAAAAGATATGGACCCTTCAGGGTCACAAAGAAGATCTCTGCCACCACATATGCCCTGAAACTTCCCCATCAGTGGCGGATCCACCCAGTATTCCATGCGTCCCTCTTGATGCCATACAAAGAAACCTCCATACATGGAAAGAACTTCACAGAGCCACCCCCAGATCTAGTAGATGGAGAACAGGAGTGGGAAGTCGAGAAAATACTAGAAACAAGATGCCACAGGAACCAGTTACAGTTCCTAATCAAGTGGAAAGGATACTCTGATGCACACAATAGCTGGGAACCAGAAAAGAATCTCAACACCCCAGAACTCATTCAGGAACACTTTGAAAGCAACCCCAGAAGTGAAGGAGCGAAACAATGGTTAAAACGAAAGGAAGTAACAATATGAACAGTAACCACCTTCCCCACTAGCTTCTCCACCATGCCCTCTCGCTCCTCCTCTGTAGAACGCCTCATTGCCTATGCCATGGAAAGAGGCTCCTTTGATGAAACACCCTCTGTCACTCCTTCCTCTGGCTAATTCCCCTTTCCCAGCACGACCCCCTTCCCTACCTTCACTCATCCAGGAACCACAGCCCATCGATCCCACCATGCCCAGCGTCATAGAAACAGAAGGAGGAGGAATAGCCCTTCGTGTTCCCCCTCCTGGACACACAGCTCCCCCTACTCCCAAGATACACCGACCTACCACCTCCCCCCCTGATCCTAGAGTGACTATAGCTCGCCTCAGCGAAATAGTTAACGACCCAATCATGGATGCACTCCCCATTGACTATGAAAGGATGCACATCACTGCTGAAGAAGATAATGACCCGGGCTACCCCTTCTTCTTGAACGACCCCTGGAGCAGCCGCTATGTCCACTTCCTCATCCCTGATGACGCTGACCCAACCTCATACATCTGAAAGGATGCTAAATGGATCAAGATCAGCGAAAGCAAAGAAGAGGCCATCGGCACCATGGGCAAAAACCTCCCTCACTATGGTCTCCCCCTCTTCCTCCTTTCCAAAGATGATGACCCCCACAATCAAGTTCCCCCCATCACCCCAGCTCAGATGCAGAACTTTGACGAAGCTTCTCCCACAGCCAGACAAGTCGACAAAGTCCTAGAAGACCTGAGAGATGACCACCTCACAGCAGAAGTCTCCAGGACTCACCAATTCTTGCGAAACCAGAAGGCCCTCCGAAAGGAGATTGAAGGCCTGTACAAGACGATGGAGCCCCTCAAAAGGCACCTCCTCAACATGGACATGCAACTACCCAGCACCCGAAGGAGGCTACAAGAGCACAAGGCCTACGTCCGAATTGCAGACCAGTGGCTCACACTACACCCTCCTCCTCCTGAAGAAGAAACTCACCCCTTTGGAGTCCACCCCATTCCTGCCCCTGCTCCACCTCGCTACCACTCCATGCCAAGACTCCATGACGAACCAGAAGGGCCTACTCCTTCCGCAGAAAGAAAGAAAGGGCACAAGCGCAGGCCCAACAAGAAGGGGACTGGCACCATCCAACTTTGTTACAGGTGCCAGTCTGAAGATCACCTCTCCTTCACTTGCCCTCAAAAACAGAAGTACTGCTGGAGGTGTTCTAGCACTGACCACTTCCCCTACCAGTGCCTTTGGCCAGCCCCAGAAGAACGCACTCAGTGGTGTGGCAAGTGTTTCACCAGCAACAGTCACGAAGAAATCAAGTGTCCCAAGTACAAAAATTGTTGCAAGTGTGGGGCCCATGGTCCCTTCAACTTCCTTCACCAACATCAATGCCCCCTCCCTTGTGAAAGCGCTCCAGCCAATGATGTGGACAATGACGTTTTCAATCTGATGGACTTCGAAGCACTCTAGGGAGAGTTGACTTAGAGAGGGGCTCATGTTATGATTCGACGCTTCAGACCCCAGTTACAGTGTGTTCTCATCTTGTTCTTTTCCCCTTCTGTTCCATACCTTGTTACCCGAAGGAGCTACTACTGTTAGTGGCGTTACTTGTCTTGATCCGAATGTCTCTTTACTCCATCTAGTTCCTTTGCTTCTGTGTGGGCCTGTGTTCATGTTGTTTGGAACCTTGCCCTATATAAACCTGTACCATAGACTGTAGGAAGCCAGACTTGGCTTCGTTTGCAATCTAGCAACCTTGCCTTCAGACTTTGGTGTGACCTCGCTCTATTTCCCTCTTCTTGTGCATCCCCTACCTCAGTCCCTAACCAGGACACCTCGAAGTCTTTGCAGTTGAACTATATCAACATGTCACACCTGTTATACTCTGTGCACTAGCAAGATCAAGTGTAGAGAAGTGTCAGACACTTCGGACGAGGAGTCCTACATTACAGAGTAGTGCTGCACCCTGTGCCACACTTTTGCCACTTGTATTTCATAGCAATAAGACAAGAGAGGTCTTCGCTTGATACTTGTGTGACTTGAAACCTCTAGAACCCACGCCCCTGCTAGGGCATAACACCACCACTGTCCTTCCTAATACATTCCTTCCTTCGTATTCGTCTTGCCATACAGGTATGGCACCCTCCACATGGTGGCAGCGCAAGACTGCAGATACAACATTGGTGGCGACTTCCACTGAGACAACAGCACATTCTGTGAGCTCGAAAAAAAAGGGAGATGGCACCAAGACGCACCCTAAGTTGCCTCCGCTGGTGATTAAGCAGCCAACCAAAGCTGGAGGAGGGTCAGGAGGTATGTGCCTGGTCATTATCGTGCTCAGTCAAGGCGACTGTGATGACTTACATATGGGTATCATAGTCCCTGTCCCCTTCAGAAAGCACACCTTGTCTCCTGACGAGGGCCCAACCACCAATGCTGAGGGGCTTCCTAAGAGGCCAAACTTGGTGCCAGAGGCCCCAAGACAATTTGCTGAGCGAGCGAAAGTGGGTGGTGAGTTCAGCAGTGAGTTTGTTAAAATCAGCATTGAGATCACTTACATCTAAGGATCCAAATCTTAGGTCTAGGAGGTGCCCATCCTCCTCGTCTTGAACTGTTGGATGATAAGGTCGAACCCATGCCAGCAGGTGTGGGCAATGTTCCACCAAACAGCACGAGAAAGCTGAGACAATGTGCATGTCATGTTTGGACCTCGTTGCATCGCTAAGTCACATTGCTTACTTTACCACCCCAGCGGAGACTCTTGTTCACAGGGACTTTGAGAACGGGAATTTGTCTTTAGACAACAACATTTCTCACTCTAGTGTCACAGGCAGCAAAGATGAAGATTCCGAGCCAGTTGAAGACAAGGAGTATGACGATATGGTTGCGTTCATGCAGACAGCCAGATCATCTCAATGGATGGCAGTCGAGGTACGTATTTCTCATCGTCATGACTAGCATCACATCTCAAGACTTTTTAGAGACCCTCTTGGCTCAAGGGTGCCACAGAAGATGCTGCTGAGGCTGGTGTACCCCACCTAAATGGACCTGACAATATGCCACTGTCCATACCCTCAAGCTGCAGAAAATCGTTGTTCCCTGCTCAAACCAGCACGCATGTCTGTTCTGAGCGCCCCACAGGTGTGTCTGCATTCTTCTTCATCTATATCTATACTAAATCACTTCGTGCACCAGGCAAACATGTACGATTCAAGGACCAACAAGACTCAGAGATTTCTGGTGAGCCCATACTCATCTCGGTCGCCTTTTCCATTAACCTGCCACAGGTACAGCTTCAAATGGTCAATGAGTGACATGTATACATTCCACGTGCCCTCAAGATACCGTTTCAGGACTCGCAGGTAAGACCACTCTGCTTTTCGGATGCACAATACTTACTCCAGTGATCAATGTAGACACCGTTTCTGATGGTCAACAAGTGGTGCATGTGCACTTGACTTGGAGAGCCATTCTGAGGGTCAACAACTAGCACAGGCGCATTTTGAGCGCCATTCCGAGGGTCAACAAATGGCACTGATTCATTCTGAGTGCTGTCAAGTTGTTGCCACAGGACTCGAAGGTGAGCTCCACAATATCGCCCAGTTTGATGTTGTGCACTGATATATCAACATAGGCACCACCTCCAAGGGGCAACAAGCCATTCTTTCATATCCCAGTCAGTATCCTCAAGCCGTGTCCTTAACTTCACAGGTGAGCCCAGTGGCTATTGGTTTAATAATACTTACATGCTGAGTTATGTGTCAACGCAGGCACCACTTCCGAGGGTTGATGAGCAGCAACTGCACGTTCTGAGTGTTGATAAGTGACCCTTGCACACTTAGCGGCTCTAACAGACCGGACTTACAGATATGGACTGCTGTAGATTAATTAGGACCGCTTTAGATTAGATTCAATCTGTACAATCTCGGACACCTTGTATTTTCTTATCTATGACATCACTGTACCATGACATCATACGGACTCCTCTAGAACTGTCATTGTACTACGCCTTTGTTCTCCCTTTAGATATATCCTTATTGTGATGTCACTATGATATCATCCTAGTCTGAACTTTCTTTGTTCTTACGCTCCTTGTTCTCCATTTGTACATCCCTTTTGTCCACATGTAGAACAACGTCTCTTGTACTATGTGACTCTATGTTACATCCCTTGTAGTAGTGTCACTCCTGTAAACAGTATAAGTAGTGTACCATGTACGCTCCTGGTCCACATCAGTTCTCACTGTTTGTGTGCCAGGTATGTCTTCTATTCTCCAATGTATAACATTAGTTCTCACTGTTTGTGTGCCAGACACCTTCTGCTTCACTGCTTGACATTCCCCTCTGCTGCTAACCAGCTTGCCACTAGTATCTCACCACAGACTCTTTGCCTCTGTGAGTACCAGTTATGTCTATGCTGTTCATCACTGAGCGCACTCAGTGTCACCACCCCAGGATTCACAGGTAAGCCTGTACTGTTGTACATCACATTTACATTGTACACTGACACAACAGCACAGCTACTACTACACGAGAGGATTCAACTCACTATGGACACCTGAGGAGCACTGAGGTCCCGCAACTATGGCCTACTGAAACTGATCTTATCAATGCTTTGGGGAAGCTTAGGCTCAGGGATCAGTTGGACATCGTACGATCCACCATCACAAGCTCGTTCAACTTTTTGCATGCTTCCATTGTGTTGGAAAATGCTTTCCCTGAAACTGTACAAATTGCCAGGTTCATATGGGATACACTTGGCACGGCATCACTCCATGTTAAGGGTGCTGAAGATGTACATGCCCGCATTCTCAGGGACAACACCTATTGTTGGAAAATGTCTGCCCTGGTATGCTGTCCACATACTTCCAGAAAAACTGCTTAAAAACAGAATGTAGCCCTGAGTGCGCATCAGCGTCTTCTGTGCAGAAGTCAAAGTGCGCTGCATGGTAACTGTTTCCCTGTTGCTTAGTGCCCATGACCCAATCGCAATTGTGGACCTCATCAAGAAACTGGATGCAGACTTCAATTATATTTTCCCAAGGCGTTCAAAAACAAATGTGAGTTGTTGAAGTGCCTAAAGTTGGACTTGCTAATATTCTACTTGTAGAATGATGCCCATGTTGGGTCACCAGATCTCCGCCGCCCATACTGTAGCTCTGTCATCATTTCTGTAATTCGTGACCTCTATTTTTCGGGGAACACTCCATTTGTCACACTCCATCAAGATCAGTTCCCGTGTCGCCATGGACCTGATGGAGATGTTATTTAGGAAGTTCCAAAGGCAATGCTCGTGTTGGTATCAACTGCAGTATGTTTTTTCCTTTATTTCTGGTTTATTATCTAATTTTTTTTCGGAATCTATGCCAGTACTATGCAGCTCTTCATGAGTGGTCCACAGGCGAGTGGAAACAACATGACTTCACAACAAATACATTTGTGGAGGCTTATGACTGTCATATTGTCAGTCTGAACTGGATTGAAAGTGAATGCAAGACATCCTACCACAAGATGATGGCAGAAATTTATCAACTTGCAGCGTGAGTGTCTCATTCACATCTCTCAACTAATTTCACTCATTATTCTTAGCAATGGTGGCTCAAGGACAGATCCGTCTCCCCCCTCAAATTCTGTGCTCAATCTTAGTATGCTGGAGGATTGAAGACATGCCATGGTGACAACCTACTGATACCTGAGAATAATGGCTCCCAATATCTTATTTACATTTCTTTAATCATTTTTTACTGCTCATTACCAATTGTTACCACTTGTTTAACACTTCTTTAACTTACAGTTTAGACCAATGACAAGCCATTTTAATTTTTCTGAACAATAAATGAGCTGAAAATTAACAAGCAGTTTGTGGATTAGTTCAAACTGAAACACCAATTATCCTTAATTAATGGGGGGGATAATTAAAACGGAAAATGGGCACTTACATGTTAATTAATTGTAATTAACGTTAATTTATGGGGAGGTAATTCCCCAATGTCGCAATCCTTCTGCCTCACTTGCCTGCTTTCCCCATTCCCGCCAATATATCCCCTCCCATCTCCTTCTCCACTCCTCCATTCCACTACCTTCCACATCCCATACTCCTCTCCACATCCACCCATTCATCTCCCCATCAGCCCCATCCAAACCCCACTCCCACACCCTATCTACTCTGCTACATCGCTTACCTCAGTATCCAACTATACACTACTCTCTATCATTTCTTTCTCCACCCACCCCATTTGTTACGCCCTAGCAGGGGCGTGGGTTCTAAAGGTTTTGAGTCACACAAGTATCAAGCGAAGACCTCTGTTGTCTTATTGCTATGAAATACGAGTGATAAAAGTGTGGCACAAGGTGCAGCACTACTCTGTAATGTAGGACTCCTCGTCCGAAGTGTCTAACACTTCTCTGCACTTGATCTTGCTAGTGCACAGAGTATAACAGGTGTAACGCGTTGATATAGTTCAACTGCAAAGACTTCGAAGTGTCCTGGTTGGGGACTGAGGTAGGGGATGCACAAGAAGAGAGGGATAAGGCGAGGTCACACCAAAGTACGGAGGCAAGGTTGCTAGATTGCAAACGAAGCCAAGTCTGGCTTCCTACGGTCTATGGTACAGGTTTATATAGGACAGGGTTCCAAACAACATGAACACAAGCCCACACAATATCAAAGAGACTAAACGGAGTAAGCAGAAGTTCGGATCAAAGAAACAGCGCCACTAGTAACAGTAGCTCCTTTGGTAACAAGGTATAGTACAAAAGGGGGAAGGCAGGGTGGAGACATACTGTGATTTAGGTTCGAAGCGTCGGATCATAACATGAGCCCCTCTCTAAGTCAACTCTCCCTAGAGTGCTTCGAAGTTCATCAGGTCATAGACATCGTTGTCTACATCGTTGGAGGGGGTGCTTTCGCGAGGGAGGGGGCAGCGATGTTGGCGAAGGAAGTTGAAGGGGCCATGGGCCCCACACTTGCGACAATTTTCATACTTGGGGCACTTGATTTCTTCGTGGCTGTTGCTGGTAAAACACTTGCCACACCACTGGGTGCGTTCTTCTGGGGCTGGCCAGAGGCACTGATAGGGGAAGTGGTCAGTGCTAGAACACCTCCAGCAGAACTTCTGTTTTTGAGGGCAGGCGAAGGAGAGGTGGTCTTCAGACTGACACCTGTAACAAAGTCGAATGGTGCCAGTCTCCTTCTTGTTGGCTCTGCGCTTGCGTCTCTTCTTCCTTTCTGCAGAGGGGCTAGGTCCTTCCGGTTCGTCGTGGAGTCTTGGCATGGAGTGGTAGCGAGGTGGAGCAGGGGCAGGAATGTGGTGGACTTCAAAGGGGTGAGTTTCTTCTTCCGGAGGAGGGGGGTGTAGGGCGAGCCATCGGTCTGCAATCCGGACATAGGCCTTGTGTTCTTGCAGCCTTCTTCGGGTGCTGGTTAGTTGCATGTCCATGTTGAGGAGGTGCCTTTTGAGTGGCTCCATCGTCTTGTACAGGCCTTCAATCTCCTTTCGGAGGGCCTTCTGGTTTCGCAAGAGTCGGCGAGTCCTGGAGATTTCTGCTGTGAGGCGGTCATCTTTCAGGTCTTCTAGGACTTCATCGACTTGTCTGGCTGTGGGGGAAGCTTCGTCCAAGTTCTGCATCTGAGCTGGGGTGATGGGGGGAGCTGGATTGTGGGGGTCTTCGTCTCTGGGAAGGAGGAAAAGGGGGAGGCCATAGTGAGGGAGGTTCTTGCCCATGGTGCCGATGACATCTTCTTTGTTTTCACTGATCTTGATCCATTTGGCATCCTTTCGGATGTACGAGGTTGGGTCAGCGTCGTCAGGGATGAGGAAGTGGACATAGCGGCTGCTCCAGGGGTCATTCAAGAAGAAGGGGTAGCCAGGGTCGTCGTCTTCTTCAGCAGTGATGTGCATCCTTTCATAGTTAATGGGGAGTGCGTCCATGATTGGGTCGTTGATTATCTCACTGAGACGAGCCATGGCCACTCTAGGATCAGGGGGGGAGGTGATAGGTCGGTGTATCTCGGGAGTAGGGGGAGCTGTGTGTCCAGGAGGGGGAACGCGAAGGGCTATTCCTCCTCCTTCTGTTTCTATGACACTGGGCATGGTGGGATCAATGGGTTGTGGTTCCTGGATGAGGGAGGGCAAGGAAGGGGGTCGTGCTGGGAAGGGAGAATAGCCAGAGGAGGGTGTGACAGAGGGTGTTTCGTCAAAGGAGCCTCTTTCCATGGCACGAGCAACAAGACGTTCTACAGAGGAGGAGCGAGAGGGCATGGTGAGGAAGCTAGTGGGGAAGGTGGTTGCTGTTCGTACTGTTACTTCCTTTCGTTTTAACCATTGCTTTGCTCCTTCGCTTCTGGGGTTGCTTTCAAAGTGTTCCTGAATAAGTTCTGGGGCGTTGAGGTTCTTCTCTGGTTCCCAGCTGTTGTGTGCATCGGAGTATCCCTTCCACTTGATTAGGAACTGTAACTGGTTCCTGTGGCGTCTTGTTTCTAGTATTTTCTCGACTTCCCACTCCTGTTCTCCATCTACTAGATCTGGGGGTGGTTCCGTAAAGTTCTTTCCATGTATGGGGGTTTCTTTGTATGGCATCAGGAGTGACGCATGGAATACTGGGTGGATCCGCCACTGATGGGGAAGTTTCAGGGCATATGTGGTGGCGGAGATCTTCTTTGTGACCCTGAAGGGTCCATATCTTTTTGGGGCTAACTTGAAACTAGGGTGCGTTGTTTTCAAGTTCCTGGCATCCAGCCACACACTATCTCCTTCTGTGTGTTGTTCGAAGCGAGAGGACCCTTTGTAGAGTGACTGCGCATGGGTAATTGCTGCTTGGGCGGTCCTTCTGGCTTCTTGGATTCGCTCCAATCTCTCTTGTGTTCCTGGTACTGTGGTCGTTCTTTCTGGTTGGTGTACTCTTGGGATGTACCCAAGGATTAATTCGTAGGGTGCCTTTTTAGTGGTTGCGCTTGGCCAGGAGTTGTGGGTGTACTGTGCCAGTGGTAGTAGCTCCGTCCAATTGTCTTGTTGATGGTTTATGAACATTCGGAGGTACTGTTCTAACCACTGGTTTGTTCGCTCTGATTGTCCATCTGTTTGTGGGTGGTATGCTGTGCTGATGTTTTGTTCTATGTCAAGCACTCTGCACAGTTCTTTGATGAACTTCGCTGTGAATCTGGGGTCTCTGTCGGAGATGACCCTTCTTGGTAGTCCATAGTGTGGTAGGACAGTTTTGGCATAGAGTTTTGCCACTCCTTCTGCGTCTATTGTTTCACTGCATGGGATAAAGAAGGCTGCTTTGGAACAGTCATGATCCGTGATGGTGAGAATTGTGTCATTGTCTTCTGATTGGGGTAGCTTTGTGATAAAGTCTAGAGCGATGGTTTCAAAAGGGAGTGCTTCTGGGTTAGTCTTGATGGGGAATATCGGTGGTTTCGGGTTCCCAGGGAAGTTCTTGTTTGATTGGCATGTGGCACAGCCCTTTACATATGCGGATACGTCGTCTTTCATGTTTGGCCACCAAAAGTCTTGTGACACTAGCCACAAGGTCTTTGTTATTCCGGGGTGTCCAGCTGTTTTTGTATCGTGAAACAGGGAAATTACCCCCCTCTTTAGCGGTGTGTTGTCCACAACCACCAGTTTGTCACCTCTCCACCAGTGTTTGCCCTGTTTTACGAGGTGGAAGGGGGCGGCCCACTCGTCCAGAGTGTCTTGGTGGTCTAATTGGTGTGCCATGACCCGGTCATCTATCCTTATGGAGAGAGCGGAGTTTGCGAAGATGGTTGGGGTCAGGACCACTACATCAGTGTTATCTCCTGCTCCGGTGTCGTGGTCAGGGCGTCTTGACAGGGCATCAGCATGGTTTTGGGGTCCGGGTTTGTGGTGAAGTTTGATGTGATAGTCTGCAAGTCTGGGGATGTAGCGCGCCACTCTCCTATTGATTTGTCGAGGGTGGCGATAATATTCTAGGTTTTTGTGGTCTGTAAAGACTGTGATTTCGTGGGGGGACCCTAAAAGAAGGTGTCTCCAGTGTTCCAGTCCTCTGATTACTGCCAGGAGTTCCCTGTCATGGATGTCATAGTTGCGCTCCGCTTCAGAAAATGATTTGGAGAAGTATCCCACAGCTTGTGGTTTGTTTCGGCTGTCTCTTTGTGTTAGGATTGCCCCTGTGGCGAAAGCGGAGGCATCTACTTCTAGTTCGAAAGGTTTGTTCATATCTGGTTGGCATAAGATGGGGTCTTTGCACACAAGCGTGATGAGAGCTTCTAAGGCTTCTGCTGCTTCCTTTGTCCATCTGAAGGGTCCTTCTGACGTCTTTATTGTGTCCGTGATGGGTCTTGCTAAGTGAGCGAAGTTGGGGATGAAGGGTCGCTGATAACTTAGTGTTCCCAACACGCTTCTTGCTTGTTTGACTGACTTGATGTCTCTTGGCCAGTCTTTTAGTCCTTCTACCTTCTTTGGGTCGATTTTGATTTGAGACCCATCGATGACAATGCCTAGGTAGTGGGTCTTTCTTTGTTCGAACACACATTTCGACGCTTTAAGGAAATAAGATTCCTTTTCACAGATTTCCAGGAACTCGTGTACAATTTGTCTGTGGCGTTCTGTATCTTCTTCTGTGGCTATCAGGACATCGTCCATGTACACAAATAGCTCTCTTGGGTATTTGTCCATAAGTGGTCGAAGTATTCTGCTCATGGTTCTTGCAAAGGTGGCTGGTGCATTTGTGAGGCCGAAGGTCATGACTCGAGGGATGAACAGCCCCCTTGGTGTCTTAAAGGCTGCCTTCCACTGGTCTTCCTCTTTTATGCAGATGTTATGGTACCCCCATCTGATATCGAACTTTGAGAACAGTGTTTTCCCATTCAAGTTGGTTAGGATGTCAGAGATGAGAGGTAGTGGGTAAGTGTCTTTTATTGTCCAGGTGTTTAGGGGTCTGTAGTCCAGGATAGGGCGCAACCCTCCGTCTGTTTTCTTCCTGAAGAAGAAGGAGGAAGCGTAGGGGGAGCTTCCTTCATAGATGTATCCCTTTGCTATGTTTTCGTCGAGATATGCCTTCAACTCCTTGTCTTCTTCTGGAGTCAAGGGGTAGATTTTGCAGTTGATCTTGTTGGGTGCATCTGGTCGCAATGTGATGGGATGGTCTTCTTCTCTTTCTGGGGGAAAGCGCTGTGCTTCTTCGTCTGAGAATACTTTGTTGTGGCGCTGGTATTCTTCTGGGATTGCAGTTTCTTTTACTGGGTCAAAGGTTGTTTTGGTTGCTGCCGCTTTCGCTTCTTGGTGTCGCTTTCTTCGGAAGCGGTACCCTCCTGTCAGGATGGTGACGGCTTCCCCTTTCAGCTCTTGTTTCTTCCAGTCTATGTCTGGGTTTTCGTGTTCAAACCAGGGGTATCCAAAGATCATTCTGTCTTCCCCTAGGCTGGTTACGAAAAACTGGAAAGGAGTTTCTTCCTCCCCTCTTTTTATCCATAGCTGGCATGTTTCTGTCATGGTGCCATCTTTGTTTAACGATCCATCTACATTCCGGACCAATCTGGGTGGTTTCAGAGGAGTAGTTCCTAGTCCAAGTTTTTGGATTAGGTTTCGGTCGATTAGGTTGTCTGTTGCACCGCTGTCCAGCAGCACATTTATGCGAGCTTCTTTGTAGTAAAGGCGAACGAGGACTTTGATTGTCATAGCACTATCGCGAACACTATACATTGAATTGGCCTCCCTGTCAGCTCTCACAGGTCGGCATTGCAAAAATCCTGATCTAAGGCATAGTAGCGTCTCTTTTCATCTTCAGTCATGCCTTGGACGAGTGCATGAGCTTGTTGGACTTTATCCTCGGTTGTGGTAGCAGCCACTGATGAGGTGCTTGCTTCTGGGGTGTATGGGGGTGCAATGTCCGCTTCTTGAGTGTCTGTGGCTCTGGCTTTGGTTTGGTTGGTGGTGTTTTGTCGTTGACAGTTCCTAGCCATGTGTCCTTGCTGTCTGCATTTGAAGCAGCGTCCTTCTTTCATGAGGGCTTTCTTTTCTTCTTCAGTAAGCTTCTTAAAGGGGGTGGAGGTGGTAGCATCTACATCCATCGCATTTGGGTCTCGCTTTGGTCGTCCTTGGTGGACATTCTGGGTTGGCCCTGGGTTTCTATTCCCTGGTCTGGCTTTTAGTAACTTCCAGCGTTGGTGTTCTGCTCTGGCAGCGGTTTGCCACTCGTCCATGGTGTTTGGGATGGTGGTTCGCATAAGGCAAGCACGATACAGTCCTGTGGGTAGTCCTCTTTTGAAGAATTCCACCGTTCCAGGGGCATCTCTTGCCCATCCTGCTATTCCTGCAAGGTGTTCAAAGTCGAGGATGTAACTGTCCAATGCTCCGCCCTGCATCGTCAAATTGATGAGCTTCTGATAGGCTCTTTCTTTGTTTAGAGTGTCAGTCCAGTCTCTGTCAAAGGTGTCGAGAAAACCGTCCCAAAGATCTTTGCTGTTTTTGGTGAGGGCTTTGGTGGGGTCTGCTAGTGCCGCTTCCATGTCATCTTCGGTTTGGTTGACCCATAGTTGTACACCGGGTCCTTTGAACATTGTAAGGGCGAATAGTACTCGTGCATAAGGTTCTTTGATGAGTTCATTCTCGCTGTTTAACTTGATGTATCGTAGTAGTTCTCTTTTGAACTGACTACTCTCTGTTCTATCTCCGGTGAACGGAGTAGGGGGTGCTCCTTTGAGTCCTCCTGAACTCGTTGTTGGTGTTCCTCCTGTTCCGGTGCTTGAGCCGGTACCTGTGCCAGTGCCTGTGGCGTTTATGGCTGACATGATAAGTGTTGGCTGTGGTGTGATGGGGATCTGGGGTGGTTCGACTGGGGAGGGCAATCTGATTGGTGGTAGTGGGGCTGGGAATCCTTCTTCCGCTGGGGATGGTTCTATCCAGATAGGGATAGTGGGGCTGGTTTGTGACGAAGCTTGTGTGGGTACTGTGATGTCTAGGCGGTGTTCTGAGGAGTGGGATAGTTCTGAGTGTGATTCCGCTTCGTCTGAGCTGGGTTCTTCTTCTGATGAGTCTTGTTGTAGTCCGTATGTTCCCCTAGTGTTTCTTGGTGCTGAGGATGATTGTTGTGTGGGCGTTTCTGGGTTCTGTTCGTCTTCTTCGTTCCACCAGCCTAGTCCTTCAGCAAATCTGTGTGGTGTGATGTTTATGGCTCTGGTATGGTATGTGTTCTGAAAGTATCGGAGGATGTACCAGTTGTTGTTGATGAATTCCACTGGTCTGAGTTCGCCTTTGATGAGGCACTTGTAACAAGGTGGTCTGCCTGATGTTGTGGCCCAGCGAGCTCCTTTTCCTAGTTGACTGCTTTTAACGTGGTGTGGGAGGTCGTCTTGTGTTCTGGTTGTGACTGGAGTCCAATCGTTGTCTGATTCAAAGGTGACACTGATGCTAGCCACGATTGTGGTCTGTCTTGGGTGCTGATTTGTGTAAGGGGATGGCTGAAGCGGCCTCTTGTGTCAAGGAGGATCCGTCGCCCGGCTATGCCGTCGTTTCTGGGTTCTGTGGAGTGTCTGGTTGTTGGCTGATGCGTCCTCTTGGATCGTCGCCCACTCTGCTGTGTAGCAGTAGTGTCTTGGGTGTGTTGGGAGTTGTAGACTTGGCTTATGTTACGCCCTAGCAGGGGCGTGGGTTCTAAAGGTTTTGAGTCACACAAGTATCAAGCGAAGACCTCTGTTGTCTTATTGCTATGAAATACGAGTGATAAAAGTGTGGCACAAGGTGCAGCACTACTCTGTAATGTAGGACTCCTTGTCCGAAGTGTCTAACACTTCTCTGCACTTGATCTTGCTAGTGCACAGAGTATAACAGGTGTAACGCATTGATATAGTTCAACTGCAAAGACTTCGAAGTGTCCTGGTTGGGGACTGAGGTAGGGGATGCACAAGAAGAGAGGGATAAGGCGAGGTCACACCAAAGTACGGAGGCAAGGTTGCTAGATTGCAAACGAAGCCAAGTCTGGCTTCCTACGGTCTATGGTACAGGTTTATATAGGACAGGGTTCCAAACAACATGAACACAAGCCCACACAATATCAAAGAGACTAAACGGAGTAAGCAGAAGTTCGGATCAAAGAAACAGCGCCACTAGTAACAGTAGCTCCTTTGGTAACAAGGTATAGTACAAAAGGGGGAAGGCAGGGTGGAGACATACTGTGATTTAGGTTCGAAGCGTCGGATCATAACACCATTCCTCTGTCTCCCTACTGTGCCCTGTCCCCATTGCTTACCATCCCCCCCACATCCCCCCCCCACTCCCTCCCTCGCCCACTCCTCACCCTCTCCTCACCTTAATGCTCCCCCGCACTTTACACACCAGTACACCTCTTTCCAGTCTTCTCACAAATATATATCACACCCCACTGTGCCCCTACCAACCTCTCCGCTTCACACAACCCACATTCTTTCTCACCTATCACCACCCTTCTCACCACCCTTCCTCACATATCCCTTCACTTCCCACTGTTTCACAACCTCCTCTGTCTAATCATACCAAATATACATCTATATAATCCTGCCCTCTTCCCCACCATCCCATCCCATTCAACATACATCCTTCATTGTCCTCACACAGTGCTCCTCCCCCCCAATTAATCCTAACCTCCCTCACAACCACTTTAATTCACTCAACCACACCAACATCTATATGTAAGAACTAGAACAATCCTCAGTCACCCTAGGATAGAAACAACTATTATGTTATACCTAGAACAACCTAGTCATACGGTTAGTCAGGCGGTAAAGTAATTAGTGAGTGTCATATCTACCCTCAGTCGCCGTAGGATAGAAACAACTGAGGGGGATAGTTCACACACCAACACCTATATACAACATATCACCTGGCCCTGCCACACAGTGGCGTGACCCCAACTTCACATTAACACTATATTCACCTTCTCTTCACAACACTCCAACCAACCACTGTGCCCTTGACCTCCAGCTGAATATACCACTCACCATTCCAAATCATTTCAGCTCTTTTTCCACATACACACTTCAACCAATACAAATTGTAACACCGTCACAACATTAGCTCAACTTGAGCTCAATGATAAGGCAGCTCGACTTAGTGAATATGATGCATGAATGCACATGATGTATGCAATGCTCAAAGGCATGCAAGGCAAGCAATCTTTATAGAGCACTCCAAGGTCTCCTGCACTAAGGCAACAAGGAAAGACAAAGATGGAAAAGATGGAGATGAGAACACAAGTGACAATTCAAGAAGACCAAGATGGCATCTCTTGGTCTTTGCCTACTACCTTAAATACACATGATGTTACACTCCACTGGTGTTGGTCCAACTTGGACCCCTTGAGGGCATAAATGACTTGGCAGAGATTAGGCAAATGTGGACCTCGTGTCAACCCAATGCAAGCTGAACAGGGGCTCTCTTGGCACATGCTGCCACAAAGATGGAAGAAGGCCTATCTCTTGGATAGCTAAGCAAAAGTACTCTTAGTCAAAGACTAAGGCAGATGAAAGACAAGTCAAGATAGTGGATTGAAGAAGACCAAGATGGAGACTCTTGGTCTTCCAGAGCAACTACTTATACAGATACGCGCAGGCTTTGAAGTGCTGCTGAAACAGTAACTAACCAATAGTGTAACTAGCTCAAACCCTAGTACAGCTATTGTAACGCCATCACGACGTTAGCTCGACTTGAGCTTTGATAGAGGGCAACTGGACTTAGCAGCATGTCTGGGACATATGGCACAAAGGCGATGCTAGATGTTCAAAGACACTAGTTGGTGGTTGCACTCTCACTATAGAGGTGAGGATGAGATATTAGGGAGAAGACAAGTGATGATTGAAGAAGACCAAGATGGCGTGTCTTGGTCTTCACAAGCCTTGTTAATACAAGTCGAGCAGGCTTTCAAGCGCTGCTATGAGTCACAGTATAGTAGCATCCAATGTATTGCAGAAACCGAGCAAACCCTAATACTACTACTACTAGTATTAGGGTCAAGTCTTACCATAACGCCTACCTCCTATCATAAAGTCTGAGTCTGTGGCTAATATACCTTACAGCCATAGCCACAACTGGTACAGTAAGGGTCCAACGTGCACAACTGTAACAGCTATCCTAGGAATGAGTCATACATGAGTCATGAATCACATGCGAACTACATGCTGACTGATACAATGTAAGAGTCCATGACTAATACTGAGTCAGACCATAGCCATAACTGGCCATGAGTTGTACACAATACACAGTGAAGTTCATATTGTAACACATAAGGGTGGGCTTTGAAGCACCACCCATGAAGCGTACAACAAGTCACATAAGTAGAGCAAACCCTAGTACACCTACTACTAGTACTAGGATCCAGTAAGAGATATCGTACACGTGTCGTATTCACCCTAGTCTGTGACAGATTACACCTTACCAAAGGAGTCACAACCAAGTAGGTAAGTGTCCACAACTCAAATTGTAACAAAGTCCTGCCATCCTTCTTAAGTATCCCCATATCCACCAATTCTTTAGTGTCCCCAACTGTTATGCCCTAGCAGGGGCATGGGTTCTGGAGGTTCTGAATCACACAAGTATCAAGCAAAGATGTAACGCCGTCACGACGTTAGCTCGACTTGAGCTCGATAAGGCGACTTCTGTGACTTAGCTGATCACGCGCAAAGGCGTATGGCTTCGAAGGCGGGTTCTAGATGTACGCAGACACTAGGATCTTGATGAGGCTCTTCCCTCGATGGAAGACACGTCTTAGAGAGATGAGAATGAAAGAGCTTTTAAAGGTGACGATTGAAGAAGACCAAGATGGCGTATCTTGGTCTCCCGCAGCTACCTTAAATACAGGAAGAGCAGGCTTTCAAGCGCTGCTATGAGTCACCGTAACGTATCGTCCAACGTATCGCGTAAGTACCGCAATCCTAATACTACTACTACCTGTACTAGGATCGAGTCATCCTCTGACGCCTAACTCCTATCGTAAACCCCGAGTCCGTGACTAATATACCTTACAGCCGTAGCCACAACCGGTACAGTAAGGGTCCGATACAGAAACCGTAACATCACCCCCTTTTCAGCGTGAGTCCCCAGACTCACCGAAAGTCCCTCGCCATCCATGTAGACTGCTCGTCGCTAATCCGCTCAAAAACGTTAGCCCTCTCCAGGCAGTAGATGCAGTCTCGCTTGTCGTCCCTTGCCGACAGTCGCATTGCCTGGAGCTGGCAAATGCGGGCCGCAAGCCGTTCTTCTTCGTACGTGGCTGCTCGATAACGCGTCACCTCCGCAACCAGGGACTCGTCCCCAATGCGGTTCAATGCGCGGTCCGTGATCTTGTCAGAGGCGAGGATCACTAGATCCTCGTGGGCGATGAAGGCGCGTCCCGCAGCCGATAGCATCGGGAATGCGTAAAGGGGTTTGCCGTAGAGATGGGGAGAGCCGGGGATAAGCCCCAGTACAAAAGGATTCGCACCTCCGACAATCTGAACATGACTGGCGTCCCTCTCTATGCTGTCGGGTCCGGTGATGGGGAAATGAATGTAATGGGGCTGTCGATTCGCCCTGAACCCTTCAGGCGCAAGGACCTGCGCAGGGTCGTCGTCGTGCGTAATGGGGGTGTGAAATGCGACGCCGGGCAGTCGCACACGTCCTCGAGACATGGGGGTTCCATCGGTGTGAACGAGCCATGGGGTGATTCGGGGATTAGTAGGGTGGCTGTGCGTTCGAAGGAGGGGGTGTCTGACCGGGTAGTAATCCTCGTCGTCAGCGTGAGCTTCGTCGTTAGGGAGCGCTGCCTGCACTGCCTGCAACTCGCTCAATCTCCTCTGCGCTAAGCGCAGTTGTTCGTCGGCCCACTCCTTCGCCATCCTCCGCCAGTCCTCCGCTGCTTCTAACTCCTGTTGGGTCTTCGAGGGGACGGTCGGCGGGGAGAATTCCCCTTGTGCCGATGAGGTCGTCACCTGGGGGGATAATGGCAACGGGTTCCCGATTGCCGTTGTCGTCTCTGAAGATGTGAGCGACGGCATGCTGCTGCTCGTCGTCGGGCTGGTGAGTCGGGTCGGGGAACCTCTGTAGGACATTAGCCCACTCTTGAGCGGTGATATGCCCCGCTCGTATGTTTGCAGGTGTGTATGGAGTGAGCTGGACCTGTTGAACCACAGGTTTCTTCGTCGTCTTCGATGAGGTTGGCGGCATCTTGTGCGACTTGGTTGAGGAGGATCGCCGTGGTGACATGTCTGAGAGGAGAAGTGGGCATAGACGTCTGAGTGGATCGGAGGTAAGAGGGATACTCTCCTTGGTCGTTCATGGGCTGGCTTTTAAGAGATCGCACATCCGTCCGGCCCTCTTGATACGCCTTGATCGCGTCTGGTGCAAATACGTCATCTTTGTTGACCCACTGGTTCTCCGAGTCCGGATAACCCTTCCATTTGATGAGGTACTGGAGCTTTTTGCGGCGGCCGAAATGCCGCGAGTCTAGAATGGCCTCGACTTCATATTCCTCCTCTCCTTCCACAAGATCCGGTGGTGGTCGTGGAAAGTTTTCACCGTGAAAGGCCGTATGTTTGTACGGCGTGAGAAGATCGATGTGAAACACTGGGTGGATGCTCCACTGCGTGGGAAGTTCAAGACAGGTAGTTGTATGGGGACATCACCTGTACTACTTTAAATGGTCCGTGGCGTCGCGCCGCTAATTTCGCTGTGGGTTGATTGGTCTGTAGATGCCTTCCTTCCAGCCACACTTGATCACCAACTTGATAGCGTGGAGTATCTTTGTGCCGAACCCAGCTGTCTTGTGCCTTTTTGATGAGGTCTTGGGCAAGCCGGCGCGCCTCCTTTAATTGTGTCAGTCTGGTGATTACGTTTGGGATTGGAGATGGCTTATCCGTCCAATCGGCTGTCGGGTTGTACCCCATCAGAAGCATGAATGGCGATTGTTTCGTGTGTTCGTGGGGCCAATTGTTGTGAGCGAATTCTGCTATCGGGAGATACGCCGCCCAGTTATCTTGACGCTCGTTGGCCCAGAATCGTAGATATTGTTCGAGCCATTGATTGGTCCGTTCCGATTGCCCATCCGTGCGTGGATGATAAGCCGTGGAAATGTTCTGTTGGATGCCCAGTATGCGGCATACTTCTCGTGTGAATTTGGAGGTAAACCGGGGGTCTCGGTCGCTAATAATTTTATGCGGTAATCCGAATCGTTTGAACACGTGATTGACAGTACAGAATGGCGGTCCCCTCTGCTGTGATCTCCTCGTTGCAGGGAATAAATATGGATGCTTTGCTACAGTCGTGATCAGTGACGGTTAAAATGCTGTCGTACGACTGTGAGATCGGTAGTTTGGTGATGAAGTCAAGGGCAATGGTATGGAAGGGAGGGGCGTCCTTGGCAGCGGTGATCGGGTGTAAAGGTGCACGGGTTGGTCTTGTATTGACTTTGATTCGCTGACAGTCAGCACATCCTGTAACGTACTCATACACGTCCCGGCGGATACTCGGCCACCAGTGGTGTTCGCTCGACGATCCGTTGTGTCCTGCTTATTCCAGGATGTCCGTGTACTGGTGGGTCATGGTGGTCTTGTATAATGGCCCGGTACGTCGTCATGGGTCCTGTGACTACCAGTCGTCCGTCCTTATACCACTCTCCTTCTATCTTTTTGAGGCGATGGGCATCGACCCAGGTTTTGATTATAGCGGGGTCTTGTCGTCGCCTCGGCGGTTGCATCATCGGGTGTGTTTCCAACGTACGCGCAGCGTTAGTGGCTCGTATAAATACCTCCGGAGGTAAGACGACCACACCTTGGTTGTCTCCTTCCCCTTGGTCGTAGTCTGGCCGTCTTGATAGCGCATCCGCTCTGCCATTGTTCTTCCCTTTGATGTGATGGATCTCGAAGTCGTATTCCATCAATTCTAGTACCTCTCGAGCGACTCTTCGGCTGATCTTTTGCGGAGTTTTCCAGTATTGGAGATTTAGGTGATCTGAGAATATTTTGATCTTGTGCAGAGACCCTGCGAGCAGAGGTCTCCAATGGCGAAGGGCTTTGACAATGGCGAGAAGTTCTAGGTCGTAGATGTCGTAATTCCGCTCTGCTTCATTCAGTGTTGCCGAATAGTATCCTATAGGATGCTTGCGACCGTCATTTTTCTTTTGTAGGAGTACTGCGCCTACCGCGAATCCTGACGCGTCGACCTCCAGCTCGAACTGGTCTTGTAAGTTGGGGTGTGCTAGTACTGGTTCTTCCGTTACGAGTCGTTTGAGGGTCTTGAAGGCCCGCTCTTCATCATCTCCCCAGTTCCACTCGGCATCTTTCCTCGTTAACCGGTTGAGTGGTCGTGCGTGGGTTGCGAAACCTCGGATGAAAAGGCGGTAAAAGTTACAGAAACCCAAAAATGACCGTACGTCCCTGACCTTGGTTGGTGTCGGCCAGTCTCTGATGCCGCGAACTTTTACCGGGTCCATACGCGTTACCCCCTTTTCAAGGATTACCCCCAGGTAATCCATCCGAGGTTGGTGGAAAAGGCATTTTTCGAGCTTGAAATAGAGGTCGTGTTCCTGAGCGACGCGGAGAACGTCCGTCACCGCGGCTATGTGGTCAGCGGATGTAGCGCCCTCCCGTGTGGCGATGCCAATGTCATCCATGTAGACACGGATGATGGTGCCGCGGAGTTCGTGCTTCGCGATGGTATCATGATAGATGTGGTTCATCATTGTTTGGAAGGTGGCCGGCGAGTTTGTGAGACCGAAGAACATTACTGTTGGCTCAAAAAGGCCAAACTTGGTCTTGAAGGCCGCCTTCTCCTGATCACCGTCTCGTATTCGGATATTATTATATCCCCAACGGATGTCGAGCTTCGTGTAGATGTGAGCGTTACTGAGGTCGTAAATGAGGTCTTGAATTAGGGGGAGTGGGTACTGATTTCGTATGGTATATGAATTGATGGTGCGATAGTCCTGCACAGGGCGTAGTTTTCCGTCCTTCTTTTTGACAAAGAAGAATGATGATGCGTACGGGGATATGGAGGGTCGTAGATATCCCTGCTTCAGTTTCTCGTCTAGAAATTCCTTGAGTTTTCCTTCTTCTTCTTGCGTTAATGGGTATATCTTGCAATCTATTGCCGAAGGGGTACCAGGCTTGAAGTCTATTGCGTGGTCCCACGGCCTAGCGGGGGGGAATCAGTTGTGACGCCTCTTCGTTGAAGAGTTGTTGGAAGGCGTGGTAGACTGCCGGCAGTTCTACGGGCTTTTCCCCTCCTTTGGCCTGGATGGCCAATTCTGTGGACGTAGTTGCTCGCAAGTACGTGTCTTCCTCGTCTAATTCGAGGGCTATCGCTTCCTTCTCATCGTTAGTCAGAGCGGTCGCGATGATGGTGTGACGATCCAGACTGTCCTGTGTGCTAATCACGACTGGCATGACCTTTTCATGTATGACCGCATCTCGCCAATTAATGGTCGGTTCGTAGGTCGCCAACCAGGGATAGCCTAGGACAATCTCTTCGTTTCCGAGATTTGTGATAAGGAATCTCATGGTCCTGTGATACCCGTTGGCGTATACGTCCAGATCGGTGAAGTGAGTGATAGACCCAGCTTTATTCTCCGTACTGTCTATGTTCCAGACCTTCCGTGGTCGGATCAGTTGCTGGATTCCTATACCCATTTTCTTGATAAAATTCGGGTGTATGAAGTTATCGGTGGCCCCTGAGTCCACCAGTGCTTTTATGTCGGCCATTCGGTAATTCGTTCGAATCGAGACTGGAATTCGGAGAGAACGAAAGCATGTCATGATTACAGAATTACAATTTAAAGCCCTCACCCAGGCCGATGGGTTCAGGCGCTCCGAAAACCCTCTTTTCCCCACAGATCCTGCAATATCAGGTCTTTTACTTCGTCGGGTGCGTTTGCGACTCCGGTGAGCCATTCCTTGGCACGTTCTTTGGCTGTTTTGCTGGTTGAGGCAGCCTGTATTTGGGCTGGTGGCAACTCTTGCGTGTAGTAGTCAGTTTCCGTCATCCGGACACTGGAGGGTCCGGGATTCTGTGGTTGCCACTGTCGCGGCTGCCTAGGATGGGGGCAATTTCGTGAGAGATGACCTGGTGCGTGGCAGTTATAACACAACACCGTCCTTAGGTCTCGTCGCGACCCTCCCCTTCCTCGGCCCCTGACTCCTGGCCCCCCTCTCGGCGGGAAGGGAGGTGAGTTAGTATACAGTGGTTTGTTATAATCGATCTCTTCCGACCCTGCTAGTCGCGCCTTGGTTCGGTCAGCGGAAGTGTCCATTGCCCATGGGTTGGCAAGATTCTGGGGAACGGTCCATCCGGCGTTTCCTGTCTTTTTGGGCTTGTTGTCTTTATACTCATCCACTCGCACACGGATGTGGATGTAATTGCGTTGCCTACGGAGCGTCGCTCGTTTCCATTCGTCGAACGTCTCTGGCTCATCCAGATCGTAAGTCTTTTCGTAGAGTTTCTTGGGTAGTCCTTTGGTGAAGAGGTCGATTGTTTGGGGGTCATTGAGACGATATCCGGCCTTCCTGGCGGCTTCTTCGAACTCGTTGACGTACTTGTCAATATCCCCGTCAACCATTTTGAGCCCTTTTCTAAGAAGCGCTTGAGCTTGCTCGCGTTCAAGGGTGTTGACGAACCTTTGGTTAAATCCCTCCGCTACCGCGTTCCATAGATCGCGCGTGTGCTGATCTATTCCTCGTTGTATCTGCCGGTTGAGCCATTTGAGGTACGAAAGTACCCATTCGCTGACTGATACCCCTTTTATATAGGACAGAAATAAGAGGCTTCGTCGGTAGTCGTTGCGCATAACAGGGGTGTCGAGGTTCATCCCCCAATAGACGTGCCATTGCGTGAGGAACGAGTCTACTTTAGTGCTGATCGCCGTCAAAGATGGTGGGAGGTTCACCGGTTAGTTTTTCATGTCCTTGTCCTCCTCCTCCTGCACCCCCTCCACCACTGCCTCCCCCCCCTCCCGGGGGTCCTCCTTCCGGTGGGTTATTCGGGAGGTCAGGTGGGTTTCCTCCTCTTCCGGGGCGTCGGGGAAAGTCGTCTCCAGGTGGTCCTCCCCATCCCGGTGGGGGATCTAGTGACATTCCTCGTCTTCCTCCATCCCCTGACTGGGGATCTCCTTGGTCGGGCCCAATGGCTCGAAAGATTGCTGCGTCGTCTGCAGTCATACGGTGCCCTGTTTCAGGGTTGATGGGCATGAGGTGCCGCTGTGATTCTTGTCTAATTGCTTCGGCCGCTTCTCGCGCCGCTTGTTCTCTGACGGTTATGATCTCCTCAGCTGTCATAGTGGTGGTTGCCATTTCTGCTGCCAGGTGATCGTACGTGAATGACTTCTGGCTGGTCTGAAATATGCAAGGACTCAGCTTGTTGGATGGTGTATTGTTCGATAGGCCCGACACTTGCAGGTCGGTTTTCTTCGCTTTGTTCGTCTTCTTCAGTTTCCTCGCTGACTGCTTCTCCAGTGGAGTGTTCTCGCAGTTGGCCGTCAATAGGGCCCCAGTCAGGCCCGTGAATTGAGTTCGCAGTGCGTCGATGTCGCACTGGTATTGTCTTCCTGCTGGCCTGATGACGTCCCAGCGATGGTCTATGGGGTTCCACGTAACTTCTACCCAGCACAGATGGTCGAAATTGAACTCAACAGGTCTGAACCTCGTAGGTCCGTTGAATTCCACGAAATACCCGGTTTCGTCTCCTTGGTCTCTCCACCTAGCTGCTCCTAGGAATCGGGTTGGTACGTTACGGTCTCCTCTTCGGTCTAGATGATAAGGACGGAAACTCGTCCACTGTTCTCTGGTGTTGACAGTCGCCACAATGGATATCTTGGTCTTAATGTAACGCCGTCACGACGTTAGCTCGACTTGAGCTCGATAAGGCGACTTCTGTGACTTAGCTGATCACGCGCAAAGGCGTATGGCTTCGAAGGCGGGTTCTAGATGTACGCAGACACTAGGATCTTGATGAGGCTCTTCCCTCGATGGAAGACACGTCTTAGAGAGATGAGAATGAAAGAGCTTTTAAAGGTGACGATTGAAGAAGACCAAGATGGCGTATCTTGGTCTCCCGCAGCTACCTTAAATACAGGAAGAGCAGGCTTTCAAGCGCTGCTATGAGTCACCGTAACGTATCGTCCAACGTATCGCGTAAGTACCGCAATCCTAATACTACTACTACCTGTACTAGGATCGAGTCATCCTCTGACGCCTAACTCCTATCGTAAACCCCGAGTCCGTGACTAATATACCTTACAGCCGTAGCCACAACCGGTACAGTAAGGGTCCGATACAGAAACCGTAACAAAAGACATCTGTTGTGTTACACCCTAGCAGGGGCGTGGGTTCTGGAGGTTCTAAGTCACACAAGTATCAAGCGAAGACATCTATTGTCTTATTGCTATGAAATACAAGTGGCAAAAGTGTGGCACAAGGTGCAGCACTACTCTGTAATGTAGGACTCCTCATCCGAAGTGTCTAACACTTCTCTACACTTGATCTTGCTAGTGCACAGAGTATAACAGGTGTGACATGTTGATATAGTTCAACTGCAAAGACTTTGGAGTGTCCTGGTTAAGGACTGAGATAGGGGATGCACAAGAAGAGGGAAATAGAGTGAGGTCACACCAAAGTCTGAAGGCAAGGTTGCTAGATTGCAAACGAAGCCAAGTCTGGCTTCCTACAGTCTATAGTACAGGTTTATATAGGGCGAGGTTCCAAACAACATGAACACAGGCCCATACAGAAACAAAGAAACTAAACAGAACAAAGGGATATTCGGATCAAGACAAACAACGCCACTAACAGTAGTAGCTCCTTTGGGTAACAAAGTATGGGACAGAAGGGGAAGGGACAAGATGAGAACATACTGTAACTGAGGTCCGAAGCGTTGAATCATAACATGAGCCCCTCATTAAGTCAACTCTCCCTAGAGTGCTTTGAAGTCCATCAGATCGTAGACATCATTGTCCACATCATTAGAGGGGGTGCTTTCACAAGGGAGGGGGCAGCGATGTTGGCGAAGGAAGTTAAAGGGACCATGGGCCCCACACTTGCAACAATTTTTGTACTTGGGACACTTGATTTCTTCATGGCTGTTGTTGGTAAAACACTTGCCACACCACTGAGTGTGTTCTTCTGGGGCTGGCCAAAGGCACTGGTAGGGGAAGTGGTCAGTGCTAGAACACCTCCAGCAGTACTTCTGTTTTTGAGGGCAAGCGAAGGAGAGGTGATCTTCAGACTGGCACCTGTAACAAAGTCGGATGGTGCCAGTCCCCTTCTTGTTGGACCTGTGTTTGTGCCTCCTCTTCCTTTCTGCAGAGGGGCTAGGCCCTTCTGGTTCATCGTGGAGTTCTGGCATGGAGTGGTAGCGAGGTGGAGCAGGGGCAGGAATGGGGTGGACTCCAAAGGGGTGAGTTTCTTCTTCAGGAGGAGGAGGGTGTAGTGTGAGCCACTGGTCTGCAATTCGGACGTAGGCCTTGTGCTCTTGTAGCCTCCTTCGGGTGCTGGGTAGTTGCATGTCCATGTTGAGGAGGTGCCTTTTGAGGGGCTCCATCGTCTTGTACAGGCCTTCAATCTCCTGTTGGAGGGCCTTCTGGTTTCGCAAGAATTGGCGAGTCCTGGAGATTTCTGCTGTGAGGCGGTCATCTCCCAGGTCTTCTAGGACTTCATTGACTTGTCTGGTTGTGGGGGAAGCTTTGTCAAAGTTTTGCATCTGTGCTGGGGTGATAGGGGGAGCTGGGTTGTGGGGGTCGTCATCTTTGGGAAGGAGGAAGAGGGAGAGGCCATAGTGAGGGAGGTTTTTGCCCATGGTGCCGATGACCTCTTCTTTGCTTTCGCTGATCTTGATCCACTTAGCATCCTTTCAGATGTATGAGGTTGGGTCAGTGTCGTCAGGGATGAGGAAGTGGACATAGCGGCTGCTCCAGGGGTCATTCAAGAAGAAGGGGTAGCCAGGGTCGTCATCCTCTTCAGCAGTGATGTGCATCCTTTCATAGTTAATGGGGAGTGCGTCCACGATTGGGTCGTTAACTATTTCGCTGAGGCGAGCTATAGCCACTCTAGGGTCAGGGGGGGAGGTGGTGGGTTGGTGTATTTCAGGAGTGGGGGGAGCTGTGTGTCCAGGAGGGGGAATGCAAAGAGCTATTCCTCCTCCTTCTGTTTCTATGATGCTGGGCATAGTGGGGTTGATGGGCTGTGGTTCCTGGATGAGTGAAGGCAAGGAAGGGGGTTGTACTGGGAAAGGGGAATAGCCAGAGGAGGGTGTGACAGAGGGTGTTTCATCAAAGGAGCCTCTTTCCATGGCACAAGCAACAAGGCATTCTACAGAGGAGGAGCGAGAGGGCATGGTGGAGAAGCTAGTGGGGAAGGTGGTTACTGTTCGTATTGTTACTTCCTTTCATTTTAACCACTGCTTTGCTCCTTCGCTTCTGGGGTTGCTTTCAAAGTGTTCCTGAATAAGTTCTGGGGTGTTGAGATTCTTCTCTGGTTCCCAGCTATTGTGTGCATCGGAGTATCCTTTCCACTTGATTAGGAACTGTAACTGGTTCCTGTGGCATTTTGTTTCTAGTATTTTCTCGACTTCCCACTCCTGTTCTCCATCTACTAGATCTGGGGGTGGTTCCATAAAGTTCTTTCCATGTATAGGGGTTTCTTTGTATGGCATCAAGAGGGACACATGGAATACTGGGTGGATCTGCCACTGATGGGGAAGTTTCAGGGCATATGTGGTGGCAGAGATCTTCTTTGTGACCCTGAAGGGTCCATATCTTTTTGGGGCTAACTTGAAACTAGGGTGCATTGTTTTCAAGTTCCTGGTGTCCAGCCACACACTATCTCCTTCTGTGTGTTGTTCAAAGTGAGAGGATCCTTTGTAGAGTGACTGTGCGTGGGTAATTGCTGCTTGGGTGGTCCTTCTGGCTTCTTGGATCTGCTCCAGTCTTTCTTGTGTTCCTGGCACTGTGGTCGTTCTTTCTGGTTGATGTACTCTTGGGATGTACCTGAGAATTAACTTGTAGGGTGCCTTTTTAGTGGTTGTGCTTGGCCAAGAGTCGTGGGTGTACTGTGCCAGTGGTAGTAGCTCCGTCCAGTGGTTTTGTTGGTGATTTATGAACATTCGGAGGTACTGCTCTAACCACTGGTTTGTTTGTTCTGATTGTCCATCTGTTTGTGGGTGGTATGCTGTGCTGATGTTTTGTTCTATGTCGAGCACCCTGCATAGTTCTTTGATGAACTTTGCTGTGAATCTGGGGTCTCTATTGGAGATGACCCTTCTTGGTAGTCCATAGTGTGGCAGGACAGTTTTGGCATAGAGTTTTGCCACTCCTTCTGCATCTATTGTTTCGCTACATGGGATAAAGAAGGCTGCTTTGGACCAGTCATGATCCATGATGGTGAGAATTGTGTCATTGTCTTCTGATTGGGGTAGTTTTGTGATGAAGTCTAGGGCGATGGTTTCAAAAGGGAGTGCTTCTGGGTTAGTCTTGATGGGGAATGTCAGTGGTTTTGGGTTCCCAGGGAAGTTCTTGTTTGATTGACATGTGGCACAGCCCTTTACATATGCAGATATGTTGTCTTTCATGTTTGGCCACCAAAGGTCTTGTGACACCAACCACAAGGTCTTTGTTATTCCGGGGTGTCCGGCTGTTTTTGTGTTGTGGAACAGGGAAATTACCCCCCTCTTTAGCGGTGTGTTGTCCACAACCACCAGTTTGTCACCTTTCCACCAGTGTTTCCCTTGTTTTACTAGGTGGAAGGGTGCAGCCCATTCATCCAGAGTGTCTTGGTGGTCTAATTGGTGTGCCATGACCCGGTCATCTATCCTTATGGAGAGAGCAGAGTTTGCGAAGATAGTTGGGGTCAGGACCACTACATTGGTGTTATCTCCTGCTCCAGTCTCATGGTCAGGGTGTCTTGACAGGGCATCTGCATGATTCTGGGGTCCAGGTTTGTGGTGAAGTTTGATGTGATAGTCTGTGAGTCTGGGGATGTAATGCGCCATTCTCCTATTGATTTGTCGAGGGTGGCGATAGTATTCTAGGTTTTTGTGGTCTGTGAACACTGTGATTTCGTGGGGGGACCCTAAAAGAAGGTGTCTCCAGTGTTCTAGTCCTCTGATTACCACCAGGAGTTCTCTATCATGGATGTCATAGTTGTGCTCCGCTTCTGAAAATGATTTGGAGAAGTATCCCACAGCTTGTGGTTTATTTCAGTTATCTCTTTGTGTTATGATTGCTCCTGTGGCAAAGGCGGAGGCATCTACTTCTAGTTCGAAGGGTTTTGTTATGGACTGGACTTGTTTTCAACTTTACCTTAATTTCTTACTTACACTTGCATTCATGGGAAAGTCTTTCCTTTCTTGGCTTTCCCTTTCTTGGACTTGCTGCGCACTAGGAGCCTTAAGATTCTCTCCTAGTGCAAAGTGAGACAATGAGACACTCATTGTCCTTATAAGTCTTTATTACTACTATACTTGGGCTAAATGCACCCTTTTATGGCAGGTGTCTCATTTCTATTTTTAACTTTGAGACATGTCTCACTTGCCTTTTATATCCTTGTTTCTTCTCACACTTACTGCAGATAGCTGTGCACGTCTTCTTCTTTTTCCCATGCTTGCTGCAGATTGCTGTACTTTCTTCACACGCTTGCTGCAGATTGCTGTGTCATTTCTCACGCTTGCTGCGGATTGCGCCATTTGTTTGTTCCACACACACAAACCTTTTCTATATAAGTTGTGGCCCTAAGTAGCTTGTATCCTTAGACTCGACTTCTTTACCATCACAGTATACATTGTTTTCCCATTCCCTTGGGGTAACTCTCTGCTGAACCGTCGAACCTCTTGAACCCCCTTGAACTCCACTCACATCTTGAGTATTGTGTCATACTCTGAGATCCTTGTTAACCACTTAAACCTTGCCATTACCAGCTGAACCCTCGCTCATTGACATAGAAAGACCAGACTTGCTCACACCGAGCTGAACGTTCCTACTGTAACATTACAGGTTTGTCCATGTCTGGTTGACATAAGATGGGATCTTTGCACACAAGCGTGATGAGAGTTTCTAGGGCTTCTGCTGCTTCTTTTGTCCATTTGAAGGGTCCTTCTGATGTCTTTATTGTGTCTGTGATGGGCCTTGCTAAGTGAGTGAAGTTGGGGATGAAGGGTTGCTGATAGTTCAGTGTTCTCAACACGCTTCTTGCTTGTTTGACCGACTTGATGTCTCTTGGCCAGTCCTTTAGTCCTTCTACCTTCTTCGGGTCGATTTTTATCTGAGACCCGTCGATAACAATGCCTAGGTAGTGGATCTTTCTTTGTTTGAACACACATTTTGATGCTTTGAGGAAGTAAGACTCTTTTTCGCAGATTTCCAAGAACTCATGTACAATTTGTCTGTGGCGCTCTGTGTCTTCTTCTGTGGCTATCAGGACATCATCCATATACACAAATAGTTCTCTGGGGTATTTGTCCATGAGTGGTCGGAGTATTCTGCTCATGGTTCTTGCAAAGGTGGCTGGCGCATTTGTGAGGCCAAAGGTCATTACTTGAGGAATGAATAGTCCCCTTGGTGTTTTGAAGGCTGCTTTCCACTGGTCTTCTTCTTTTATACAGATGTTGTGGTACCCCCATCTGATGTCAAACTTTGAGAACAGTGTTTTCCCATTCAAGTTGGTCAAAATGTCAGAGATGAGAGGTAGTGGGTAAGTGTCTTTTATTGTCCAAGTGTTTAGGGGTCTGTAGTCGAGGATGGGGCACAATCCTCCGTCTGTTTTCTTTCTAAAGAAGAAGGAGGAAGCATAGGGGGAGCTCCCTTCATAGATGTATCCTTTTGCTATGTTTTTGTTGAGATATGCCTTTAACTCCTTGTCTTCTTCTGGAGTCAAGGGGTAGATTTTGCAGTTAATCTTGTTAGGCGCATCTGGGTGCAGTGTGATGGGATGGTCTTCTTCTCTTTCTGGGGGAAAGTGCTGTGCTTCTTCGTCTGAGAATACTTTGTTGTGCCACTGGTATTCTTCTGGGATTGTAGTTTCTTTTACTGGGTCAAAGGTTATTTTGGTTGCTGCCGCTTTTGCTTCTTGGTGTTGTTTTCTTCGGAAGCGGTACCCTCCTATTAGGATGGTGACCGCTTCTCCTTTCAGCTCTTGTTTCTTCCAGTCTATGTCTGGGTTTTTGTGTTCAAACCAGGGGTATCCAAAGATCATTCTGTCTTCTCCTAGGCTGGTCATGAAGAATTGGAAAGGAGTGTCCTCTTCTCCTCTTTTTATCCATAACTGGCATGTTTCCATCATGGTGCCATCTTTGTTCAGTGATCCATCTACACTTCAGACCAATCTGGGTGGTTTTAGAGGAGTGGTTCCTAACCCAAGTTGTTGGATTAGATTTCAGTTGATTAGGTTGTCTGTTGCACCGCTGTCTAGCAGTACAATTATGCGAGCTTCTTTGTAGTAAAGGCAAACAAGGACTTTGATTGTCATTGCACTATTGCAAACACTATACATTGAATTGGCCTCCCTGTCAGCTCTCACAGGTCGGCATTGCAAAAATCCTGGTCTAAGGCATAGTAGCGTCTCTTTTTGTCCTCAGTCATGCCTTGGACAAGTGCATGGGCTTGTCGGACTTTGTCTTCAGTTGTGGTAGCAGCCACCAATGAGGTGCTTGCTTCTGGGGTGTAAGGGGGTGCAGTGTCCACTTCTTGGGTGTCTGTGGCTCTGGCTTTGGTTTGGTTGGTGGTGTTTTGTTGTTGGCAGTTCCTAGCCATGTGTCCTTGCTGTCTGCACTTGAAGCAGCGGCCTTCTTTCATGAGGGCTTTCTTTTCTTCTTCGGTGAGCTTCTTGAAGGGGGTAGAGGTGGTGGCATCTACATCCATCGCATTTGGGTCTCGCTTTGGTCGTCCTTGGTGGACGTTCTGGGTTGGCCCTGGGTTCCTATTCCCTGGTCTGGCTTTTAGCAGCTTCCAGCGTTGGTGTTCTGCTCTGGCAGTGGTTTTCCACTCGTCCATGGTGTTTGGAATAGTGGTTCGCATAAGGCAAGCACAATACAGTCCTGTGGGTAATCCTCTTTTGAAGAATTCCACTGTTCCAGGGGCATCTCTTGCCCATCCTGCTATTCCTGCGAGGTTTTCGAAGTCAAGGATGTAACTGTCCAATGCTCCACCCTGCATTGTCAGACTGATGAGCTTCTGATAGGCTCTCTCTTTGTTTAGGGTGTTGGTCCAGTCTCTGTTGAAGGTGTCGAGAAAACCATCCCAAAGGTCTTTGCTGTTTTTGGTGAGGGCTTTGGTGGGGTCTGCTAGTGCCGCTTCCATGTCATCTTTGGTTTGGTTGACCCATAGTTGTACACCAGGTCCTTTGAACATTGTAAGGGTGAATAGTACTCGTGCATAAGCTTCTTTGATAAGTTCATTTTCGCTGTTTAACTTGATGTATCACAGTAGTTCTCTTTTGAACTGACCACTCTCTGTTCTATCTCCGGTGAACGGAGTAGGAGGTGCTCCTTTGAGTCCTCCTGAGCTTGTTGTTGGTATTCCCCCTGTTCCAGTGCTTGAGCCAGTACCTGTGCCAGTGCCTGTGGTGTTTATAGCTGACATGATGAGTGTTGGCTGTGGTGTGATGGGGATCTGGGGTAATTTGACTGGGGAAGGAAATCTGATTGGTGGTAGTGGGGCTGGGAATCCTTCTTCTGCTGGGGATGGTTCTATCCAAATAGGGATAGTGGGGCTGGCTTGTGATGAAGCTTGTGTGGGTACTGTGATGTCTAGGTGGTGTTCTGAGGAGTGAGATGGTTCTGAGTGTGATTCTGCTTCGTCTGAACTGGGTTCTTCTCCTAAGGAGTCTTGTTGTAGTCCGTATGTTCCCCTAGTGTTTCTTGGTGCTGAGGATGATTGTTGTGTTGGTGTTTCTGGGCTCTGTTCATCTTCTTCATTCCACCAGCCTAGTCCTTCAGCGAATCTTTGTGGTGTGATGTTTATGGCTCTGGTGTGGTATGTGTTCCGAAAGTATCGGAGGATTTACCAGTTGTTGTTGATGAATTCTACTGGTCTGAGTTTGCCTTTGATGAGGCACTTGTAACAAGGTGGTCTGTTTGGTGTTGTGGCCCAGCAAGCTCCTCTTCCTAATTGACTGCTTTTAATGTGGTGTGGGAGGTCGTCTTGTGTTCTGGTTGTGACTGGAGTCCAATCGTTGTCTGATTCAAAGGTGACACTGATGCTAGCCACAATTGTGGTCTGTTTTTGGATGCTGGTTTGTGTAATGGGATGGCTAAAGCAGCCTCTTGTGTCAGGGAGGATCCATCGCCCGGCTATGCTGTCGTTCTGGGTTCTGTGGAGTGTCTGGTTGTTGGCTGATGTGTCCTCTTGGATCGTTGCCCACTCTGCTGTGTGGCAGTAGTGTCTTGGGTGTGTTGGAAGTTGTAGACTTGGCTTATGTTACGCCCTAGCAGGGGCGCGGGTTCTGAAGGTTCTAAGTCACACAAGTATCAAGTGAAGACATCTGTTGTCTTATTGCTATAAAATACGAGTGGCAAAAGTGTGGCACAAGGTGCAGCACTACTCTGTAATGTAGGACTCCTTGTCCGAAGTGTCTAACACTTCTCTACACTTGATCTTGCTAGTGCACAGAGTATAACAGGTGTGATGCGTTGATATAGTTCAACTGCAAAGACTTTGGAGTGTACTGATTAGGGACTGAGGTAGGGGATGCACAAGAAGAGGGGAATAAAGTGTTGAAGCGCAGAACTAACAAGCAAAGAATAAGCTTGGACAGCTAGGAGGACAAGTTAACTTCAGAGGTGAAGGGAACTCTATTACAACTGCATACCTAGGAGGACAAGTTACTATAAAGAAGCAACACCTATGAGTAAAGGTATTAAGAGAAGTAAAGAGAAAGGAAACTTACACTTCAGAGGTGAAGGGAACTCTGAAGTGTAGAGGCGAAAACAGCAGTCCTTATATACAGGACGCTTAGCTAATAATGGTCTGTGCACACTGGTGACTCAAACACAATACAGGTGGTCTGTGCACCAGAGGGAGAAATGCCATTGGATGGCAGAGAACAATAGCTGCCTAAAGCAGACAATACCGGTATCTTAACAAATAGAAAGAACAATAAGAACCATATATGGTTCTAGCAATAAAGATAAACAAAAGTGGTCCATATGAGTCTGGAGTGTCCATAAGTCCATAAGGGACAGATACCATATATAGTATGTGGGCTGACTCAATCAGATCCCACGAGACATGTGACTTTTACAGTCACGTCTCAACATAAAGTGAGGTCACACCAAAGTATGAAGGCAAGGTTGCTAGATTGCAAATGAAGCCAAGTCTGGCTTCCTACAGTCTATGGTACAGGTTTATATAGGACAAGGTTCCAAACAACATGAACACAAGTCCACACTATCAAAGAGACCAAACAGAACAAGGAGATATTCAGATCAAAGGAAACAGCGCCACTGGTAGCAGTAGCTCCTTTGGTAACAAGGTATAGTACAAAAGGGGAACAGCAAGGTAGAAACATACTGTGACTGAGGTCCGAAGTGTTGGATCATAACACCAACCTCATCCCACTCCCATTTCTCCATAAACATCTCCTTTACATTTTGTACTAGTGTCCTATCATTGCCCATCAAGACCCCATCATTTATATACACTCTTACAATTCAAGTCGATGTTGTGAACACTTACTACTTACCATGTGGTATGGGTAGTAGGGTGTAATCTGCCATGGACTTGGAGTGTGTCAGTCACAAGTAGTAGTTAATGACTCCATCCTAGTAGTAGTTGTACTAGGGTTTGCTGTATTTACATGACTCATTGGATGCTTTCAGACAGTGCTTCAAAGCCCATCTCTACTTGTATTTAGGATACAGAAAGAAGACCAAGACATGCCATCTTGGTCTTCTTGAATCGTCACCTGTTTCTAAAATTCCTCTTTGCCTTTTGTCCAAACCACTTTTGTGATAGGTGCCTGCAAGCGTCCTTTGTGCCTTCAACCATTACCCTGAGTCACATGCCTTCAAGCTTTGTACATTTTCTAAGTTGTGCTGCCTTATCATTCAGCTCAAGTCAAGCTAACATCGTGACAGCGTTACATGCACTCTTACCACTACCTTTAGTCTCATCTACTCAATCCTGGCTGAGACCAACCCAGCTTGTCCCCCACAGTGTCTTTCCACTCATGTAGCTGCTCAACATCCTCATATTGCTATATACCCTGCCTATCTTCCCCATACACATTCCTAGGTTGTCAACCCACTCTTCTTTCCCACCCACACCAACAGAGAGGTTGTAATTCCACTACAGGGGCATTAGGTACAACCTGTACCAAGTCAGTCAATACATGGTAGTACAGGCTCAAAGGCCCAACTTCAGTAAGACGATGCACAAGAGTCACAAGGACGTGAGTCACTTGGACTATAGAGGAAGGCTAAGGTGTAAAGACCTAGAAAAAACAGGGGGTCGCAAGACAGTGAAAGGCGTAGAGGTGTTCCGCGTTTAGATGAGTGTAGTATTACACAAGAAGTCTAGTCTACTGTACAAGCTATGTTACGCTCCACCGGCGTTAGCCCGACTTGGACTTAGAATAGGCATAATCGACTTAGCAAAGATAAGTGAATGGGGACCACGTGTCAACCCAACACAAGCTGAACAGGGGCACTACTGGCACACGCTGCAGCCAAAGGATGAAGAAGGGTATCCCTTGGTGGATACAAGTGGAGGCACACTTAGTCCGAGACTAAGGCAGAACAAGAGACAAGTCAAGTGGTGGATTGAAGAAGACCAAGATGGAGACTCTTGGTCCTCCGAGGTGTCTACTTATACAGATACACACGGGCTTTAAAGCGCCATTCGAAACAGTAGGTAACCAATAGCGTAACTAGCTCAAACCCTAGTACAGCTATCCTAGGAATGAGTTATACATGAGTCACAATCACATGCGAACTACTATGCTGACTGATACGGTGTAAGAGTCCATGACTAATACTACTATCGGGTCGTAGTCATAACCGACCATGAGTCATCCACAACACATAATAAGTCCGTACCATAACAAGCTAGGTAGAACTCGGCTTAAATACAAGTCAGGCCGTTTGGCAACTGCAAACAGATGGCGCCATCACCAGATTGAGGGATAAAAGGAAGTGCATAAAGGGAACAAAGTATAGGCATAATAGGAATAAGGGTGAATCACGCGGGTCTGTGCATGAGTGGGAAGGAGACAGAAACTAGCACATGTTGAGCTTTATCAAAAGGGATCATTGATAAGCAGGGTGCGCGATAGGAACCAGTTAATTGTAAAGTCCATGTAATTGTACAGGGCTTGTATAGTATCAGGAGTGGAATAGTAGAAAGGAAAGAATGAGTCCAATAGAAGTGAAATCATAACATTACCCCCCGTTTAGTCTGAAGTTGCCACGACTTCAGGACTTGGGATCAACCAAGTCATAGATGTCCACATCCAGGTCATTCTCCAGCCATTCCAAAATGTCAGTAGGGCAGTAATGGGTCCAGAGAAAGAAGAGAGGGCCGCATGCTCCACATTTGTGGCACATCTCATACTGTGGGCATTGGATTTCATCGTGGTTAGCATTGGATTGGAAACACCATCCACACCACCTTCCTTGGGTGTTGGTGGCTACTGTTGGTGGAGATGGTGCAGTGAAGGATGTGGTTGCATTGGGAGACATCTCCCTTCATATCTGTTCTTCTGCTTGCTATGTGGTGATGACCTCAGTGACCATCTCTGCACATCAGAAGATGCATTGGTGTGATTGATGCTCTGGGCTTTGACAGTGGTGGCACGCTGGTCGAGGCCTTGTGGGGCAGTCCCTCACAATATGGTGAGGGCTATTGCAGTGGTAGCAGCATCACCAGTGGTGTCGATCTTTGAGTTGGGGGAATTCAATGGGTCCTCCACATCAGGGAGTGAAGGGGATGGTGTAATGGGACTGTCATAGTGGGATGGGAAGGGCTGTCTGTTGATAAGTAGCCTGTGCACACTTAGTGGCTTTAATGGACTTGTAGATGATGGACTACAGTAGATTAGATTATTCATTTTTGATCTGTACAATCTGGACTATGACATCACATGTATATGACATCATATGGACTATTCTGGACTTACTATTGTACTGCGTTTCTTTGTTCTACTTTTGTTCTTATCTTTATTATGATGTCACTATGATATCATCCTGCTCTGGACTCTTCTTGTTCTCATCGCCTTGTTCTCTTTATATCCACTCCTTTGTGTCCTGTATAGAACAATGTGTCTTGTATTCTGTGACTAGGTGTTACTCACCTTGTAGTACTGTTACTCCCTGTATGAGTATACATAGAGTACCATGTATGCTCCTGGTCCACATCAGTTCCTCACTGTTGTGTGCCAGGTATGTTCCCTCCTCTCCAATGTATTATCAGTTCCTCACTGTTGTGTGCCAGACAATCTCTTGCTTCACTTGCTTGCACCCCTGTTGCTGCTTCTAAGACACCCTATCATATCTCACCACAGTCCTCTTGTCCACTGTGAGTATGATCTCTTTGTGTACTGTTCATCACTGTCAGCTGAGCATATTCATCAGTGATGGTGGTGAGAGCTCTGGCATACTGCATATGCCGTTTGGTGCTGGCCAGCATTAGATCCACCATAAGTCATTCAGCTCAGAGCTTCCAGGCATCTTCCTCCAGCTTCTGGTGTTTTTCATATATCTCCTTCATAGCTGCAAGCCCCATGTGGAGTCGTGTTACTTTGGCTGTGAGACATGGGGAGTTAAGCTCGATAAGAGTCTCATTGAGCATGCAAGCACAGATGTTGTTTGGGTCAAAGAACTGGAGCTGCTCTGCCAAGAAGGGAGGAGCTGAGACATTAGGCCTTACCATAGACAAATAGACCACTTTGCCATAGTAAGGCTGCCTAGCCCCCATTGTCCCCACTACCTTGGTGAACCCCTTGTGATAGTAAATATACTTCGCAATGTTGAATCCACCCTCCAGTAATGGGATTTGCAGTGGGTAGTACTTAGGTGAGCTAGGTATGTTCATGAAGAAGGGGGCTCCTGGGTTGTTAGTCTCTTCTTCGGGGGTGTGGGGGCGGTCATAGTTAATGGGTGTGTGAACCCAAACAGGGGTGAGTGGTGTAGGTGGGGATTCTAGTGGTGGTGGTGGGGTAGAGTGCTTCAATGATGGGGGTGACAGCGTGGGTTCTTCTGGTGGTGGTGTAGGGTTTCAGGGAGGAGGGGTCGGTGAGCACTGGCCCTCCAGGTGTAGATGGGGTAAGCTCTCCTGGTTCCCATTCAGGAGAGCAGGAATAATGGGTACTGGGTCAATAGTCATGGTGGATTGGGGGGAGTTGGCAGTCGATGGTGGTGGCGACAGTCGGGGGATGCCAGGGATGGTGAATGATAGGTTGGTAATGGCGATGGTCTCTCCGTTGAAGAGAGCTGTGAGGCGGGGGTCCATGTTGAGTACGTTGACAAGGGTTGTATCAGAGACTGGGGTGGTGGTCATGTCGTTGCATTGTTGGGGTTTTCTTGGTGTGCCAGTTGATACTTTATATCTTTCGTCCAGCCCCTATGGTGGATGGATATAGGCGATAATAATCTCTGATCGTGTCTTTGGTGTGTGTTATGTTGGTTGCAAGTTCCCACATATTGTCACTCATGGGGAATCCCTTCCACTCTACTAGGAAGTGGAGTTTACACCCTCAGCCTTGTTCCTGGGTGTCTTCGATTTGCTCCACTTCATACTCCTCTTCTCCATTGATAAGGTCAGGTGGAGGCCAGGTGAAATTTGTGCTGTGTATCTCCATCTCCTTATACGGTGTGAGAAGGTTTGCATGGAATATGGGGTGGATCTTCCATGACGCCAGAAGTTTGAGTTTGTAGGAGACATCTGATAGAATTCTTGTTATCTTGAAGGGTCCATATCTTTTGGGGGCGAGTTTACTTGTTGGGTAGAAGGTATGGAGATTTGTCCCTTCTAGCCATACATGGTCTCCTTGTTGATAAGGTGTGAATCCCATCTTGCCTCGTTGCGCCATGGGGCATTGTGCATGCTTGATGCTATCCTGGGCATGTTGTCTGAGGATTAGTAGATCCTCCAATCGCACATAATGACGCAAATAATTAATGATACATTCGTAAAACCCCATGTGCAAATGACCCTAATACATCAGTGAAACCCATGTGGGCCTACATAGTAAAGGCAGATGTAAATCACGAATGGGCCTATTAAATAGAACTGCCAAATTGTTCGGATGGGGCCAGTGACATCAGCTGGAGATACCTTACCATGATAAAGAGATGGGCCCACTACACAGAAAGCACTTCACAGGTGCTGCCGATAGTCTCAAATGGGCCCAATGTTATTCCTAAGTGATACTACCAAATTCCTTGAATAGGCCCAGTGCTGCCCCTGAGACACGCCGCCGACAGTCTCAAATGGGCCCAGTACTATTCCCCTGCAATGCTACTGAATGCCTTGAATGGGCCCATAATGGCTCCTTAGACATGCTGCTAATAGGCTCAAATGGGCCCAGAATTGATCCTTGGTGAAATTGATAATTGTATCGAATGGGCCCAGTGCCAATCATAAGATATGCTGCTGATAGTCTCAAATGGGCCTGGTATTTTCCTAAGTGACACTACTGATTCCCTTGAATGGGCCCAGCGTTGCTCTTAATAAATGCTGCCGATGGCCTCAAATGGGCCCAGCATTGATACTTGGCAAAATTGGAATGGGCCCAGTGTCAATCATAAGATATGGTAATGGTGGTCTCAAATGGGCCCAATGTTTTCCTAAGTGATACTACTGAAATCCTTGAATGGGCCCGGCATTGCTCTTAGTAAATGCTGCCGATGGCCTCAAATGGGCCCAGCATTGATCCTTGGTGAAATTGCTGATTGTATTGAATAGACCCAGTGTCAATCACAAGACATGCTGCCGATAGTCTCAAATGGGCCCAGTGTTGTTCATCAGTAATACTACCGATTACCTTGAATGGGCCGAGTGTTGCAAATGATTCATGCTGCTGATGGTACCCCATCAACCCAGTGTCATTCCTGAGTGTCACTACCAATTGCCTTGAATGGGCTCAAAATTGCTAGTGAGATATACTGTCAACAGGCTTAGATGGGCCCAGCATTGCTTGTGAGACATGTTGCCAATGGGCTCAAATGGGCCCAGCATTGCCCCTTGATGACATCCCTGATCAACTCAATGTTGCTCATGACAAGTTATAAGGGAAAGCACCGATGGTCTTGAATGGACCCCATGTTGTTTATGAGGGATGCTACTGACAGGCCTAGCATCACTGACAAACCATATTAGGCCCATTTGAGACCATCGGCAGCATTTCTTAAGAGCAACTCTGGGCCAATTCAATCTAATCGGTAGGATATCACTTCGGAACAAGACTGCTGACTATGTTGGCTGGGCCCAGGCATGTTCCTGTGATGCACAGCCAACAACCTTCAATAGGCCCAGCCACCCATGGTCAGTCCTGAAATGTGTTGCTGATAGCTTTGAATGGGCCAAGAATCCTTTTAAGGGCCACCATAGATTGCCTTTAATGGCCTGAGCCCTTCCCTCCAGAGTGCTGCTGATGGTCCTGAATGGGCCCAGAATTCTATGGGAAGCACTGGCATATTTGCCTTGACATGTACTGCCTGAATGATCCCAGTGATACTCATTGTTGTCCATCGGCAGCCTATCATTCCCTGCATTTTTGGCCAGCAAGCTATTCTGAGTGCACTCATATGTTTTCCAATCAGAAGCTTTAACATTTGGACTATATAACACTTGATATACTACACGAGGTTCTGCACCTCAGTATTGTCCAACTCCTCGATTATTTCATCTATTACCTCACTCATTTCCCTCTCCTGCTGATAGATATTCCATACCTGGGCATGGATTTGACAATTCCTTGATCCTTCAGCATGTAAGATGGTGGCCCTGGTGCTGAGATCAAACTCTTCTTGCTGTTGTAAAGCAGAATAGATGATCAGTGTTGCAAAAATCAGTAGTGGAATATACAGCATACCAGTACCTGCTTGGGAGGATGCTGTACTTGCATGTGAAGCACCTCCATGCTTTCATCACCATGACCTACTGGCACCTGTGAGTTGGAAGGAGATAGGTCATTCCCACCAAAAGTTCTGACTGTATATGGTGAGCAAGGTATGCTTCATAATCAGTCAAACTGGTACTCACTGTGTGCTACCAAATGGATTCCAATGCACTCTCCAGCCTCGGTAGGCAGGGCCAAGTCTGCCCTAATGTCTTCATTTGGCATCCCATCCTGTCACAATGGTGCATGGGTTGTCCCCTGAGCACAGGGCCCCAGGCGAGACTGGTGAGTCCATCCCAAAGTTGTCTTGAGCCATTGGTGAGGGTGGCCCATCCATACCAAAACTGTCCAGATCTTCGACCTCATGGTCTGTATATGTAGAGTAAGACATATTTTATAATTAGTCAAAATGGTACTCACTGTGTGCTGCCGACGAGATTCTTACACTCTCTCCAACCTCGGCAGGTAGAGCCAAGTCCATCTGGTACTCACCACATGCTGCCAAAGGGTTTCCTACACACTCTAACCTCAGCAGGTAGGGCCAAGTCCATCCCAAAGTTGTCTTGAGCTGTTGGTGAGGGTGGCCCATCCATACCAAAACTGCCCCCATCTCCCACCTCCTGAGGAGCCTCTGAGTTGGTGACATCATGGCCTTTTGGCACCTCCGAGGCACTGGAAGGTGGGGCATGCTTGCCCCATTCCCAAACTGTACATGCAGAGTTAGGGGTGAATGGAAATCAGTGAAAACGACACTTACCATGTGCTGCCTTGGGGCTGCCGATGGGCCAAGTTAGCAGAGTAGGTGGAGGAGAATCCATTCCAAAGTCAGCTGGAACTGTAGGGGAGGGAGATCCACCCATTCCAAAGTCGTCCTGAGCTACTGGGGATGGAGACCCGCCCATTCCAAAGTCATCCTGAGCTACCAGAGATGGCAATCCATCCATCCCAAAGCTGTGTTTACTTTCTGGGGATGACTCCCAGTGGGAAGTCCGTAGATAATTTCGTTTGTTTTCGGCTTCTATAGTTTACATAATATGTTTTTGACTCAGAGCGAGTCGCCAAGTTTCGAAATCGATCTGTATCGATACAATCTATACTGTTTCCCTTCAATGTATATGCATTTCGACTTGACTCCTGGTGTTGCTCTGTGTGTCTCTGGTGCGTGCGATTACTTCTATCAAATGCCAAGATGCATAGCGGTGCTTGAGCGCATTGCAGGCTATCAACTCGCAAACTATCTGCGTGCTATTGGGGATGATCCAGACTCTTCTCGGCCTAGGGCATCACCTGTGCACGAGCGTCAAGTTTCTCGGGAACTGGCACGCAGACAGGTCTTATACTTCTGTTTGCTATATTTTCTTGTGGATTGACCAGATCTCAGCCCTCTAGTTGGCACCGAATGCCTTGCAGGACGGTGACGTGACTTCGGGTCAGCCTTCTCTCGGGGAACCCAGCGGCAGTACTTCCACCACTGGCAACGGACCAGCTAATTCGGAAACTCGTGGCGACTCACATAATGACTCGGATACTGGGGACTTCTCTGGTGCTAACCCAGACTCTGACGCTATTGGGGATCAGGCCAAGCAACGAGACCATATACAACCAGAACCTCTCCGAGTCGAGGAAGAGAGCGAAGAAGAAGATCAAGCAAATGTTATACATCTTCCAGACCTGCAGACGACTCAGCGATTTATTCAGCTGCTTGGGGCTGCTACTCTGGAGAAATCCGGCATGCAACCTGATGACATCACAAGTTTGTGGGATCCTGCCCCAGTCGATCTCGAAGAGCTGTCCCCTCTCTTGAGAAGTTTGCGGCACTTTATCAACAATGCCGGTTCATCTAGAGCTCACTATGACAACATTCGCGAAATTGAGCTGCTTGATAACCCAGCAGGAGTATTTCTGTCATTCGATCAAGCAAAGCACCATCTCCGCTGGCTATCTGGGGTTGTGCCACTGGAACACGACATGTGCATCAAATCATGCATTGCATACACTGGGCCTTATGATGAACTTGACGCGTGTCCGCATTGTGGTACATCTCGCTATGTCCTAGGTACTACAGACCCTCGTAAACATTTTGCGACGATACCCGTTGGGCCGATAATACAGGCCTTTTATGGCTCTCCTGACATAGCTGAGAAGATGCATTACCTGGAGGAACGTCTTGCTGCAAACATTGCTTACGCAGAGCGTAATGGGGGCCGACTCGATAAATTCAACGACACGTCTTGCGGCAAGGACCTACTTGATGCCTGGAAATCTGGGTCTTTTCGAAAATCTGATGTAGCTTTGCAGCTCTCTATAGATGGTGCGCAGCTTCATCCCGACCGGCCCTCTGAGGCATGGGTATTCGTCTGGATAATCCACAATCTCCCACCTGAGATTCGTTACAAGAAAAAGTTTGTCATTCCTGGCGCCATCGTCCCTGGGCCAAACAAGCCAGGGGATATTGATTCGTTTCTGTTCCCATCACTCTTCCACGTGGCTGCACTTCAGCGCGAGGGTCTCAAGGTCTATGATGCTTTCCTGGAAGCTCACGTCGCTTGCTCCGTACCTAGTATTATCTTCGGGACAGCTGATAGCGTTGACAGTGCTGCTATGACTGGAATGGTTGGGCATAGCGGGAAATATGGTTGTCGCCTGTATTGCAATATGCCCGGTCGGCGTCGCTCGCACGATGGTCATTATTATCCCGCTATGACCCAAGTTAGGTACCCACACGATTATGACGTTGCTGGGTGTACCCATTCTGATGTGGGCGTCGACGATCTGGGCCTCTATCGCAGCGAACTCCCTCAAAAGTACACCAGAAATCTAAGGTACTTGCTTTCAGCTACTGCTCGACTGGAATACCAGACTCGTCGCCTTGAAGTCGGTCTTTGCAAGCAGACCCTATTTAGCGGTCTCCCCCATCAGCCGCTTCCTATTCCGAGCATATTTACTATGGATATTATGCACCTGACCACACTGAACGATCCCGATTTACTTTTGAAGCTTTTCACCGGTAAACTCAATGTCTTTGCACCAGACGATAGGTGTTACGGTTCTGAGGGACCGTACGTTCACTAAGTCACGCGGAGCTGAGCTCAACGCAGTCGGAGAGTCGGGACTTATGTATCTGAACACAAGTTGAGTTTCGGGGATACCTTGGCTCAACTCAAAGAGTATCGCAAGGGAGAGGGGGATGTTCGCGGGGTTCTGAAGACAAGACAAGTCGACTCGGATTCAAGAACTAAGAGTAGACAGGGAATTCCGTGCTACTCTGTGCTACGCTTTATATGATGAACAGACACATAAGAACTATACTCACAGTGGACTGATAGTACTGTGGTGAGATATAGAGGGTGACTGGAAGCAGCACAGGGGTGTCAAGCAGAGTGAAGCAAAGTGGAAGTCTGGCACACAAGCAGTGAGAACTGATATTGTTACATTGGAGGAAAGGAGGCTTACCTGGCACACAAGCAGTGAGAACTGATGTGGACCAGGAGCGTACATGGTACTCTACTTATACTCCTACAGAGGGTGACAGTAGTACAAGATAAGTAACGCTAGTCACAGAATACAAAGGTGCTATTGTTCTACAAAGGGACAAAAGAGTGGACGCTTTGAGAAAAAGGGAGAGGAGAACAAGAAGAGTCCAGAACTAGATGATATCATACTGACATCATAATAAAGATAATACTAAGTAAAGAACAAAGGAAAGTACAAAGGTGTTATACAACGCAGAGTCCGGATGTATGATGTCATAGAAGTACAGTGATGTCATAGATGACGCAATGGTAAGTCCAGATTGTACAGATCAAACAGTATCTAATCTACAAGTCCTGTATGTCTAATCTAAAGCAGTCCATGCTGCAAGTCCGGTCCGTACGAGCCACTAAGTGCGCAAGGGTCACTTATCAACATTATACTCGTACAAACTGGTGTTTATCAGGACTGTTTTCTTAGGCCACGTCACAGAGGCTGACGCATCGTACTACGTGTCAAATGGCACCATAAGGCGTGCTTGTTGCGATACCAGAACTTCTACAAAACTTTCAGGGTCGTAAGTGAGACCGCGCGTGACGTGATGTCACGATGTCACGTGATCGTGACATAACCCCCCTACTAGGTCAAGTCGTCTCGACTTGCGTCTCTGGTTGCGTGTGTGAAATTGTAATCGTGTCGAAAGATGTAATGTTCGGGACGTCTGTATGGGTCCCCGCGTCGCTGTGCTCGAAGTCATGCGGTCGCTTGCGTGGCGCGTTCGCGGTCGACAGCTCGGCCAAGTACCACGAGCCACGCGCAGTACGTATTAGCGTGGGAGGCGGTAGGGGAGACATGGCAAACGTGACGGTCGGCGCACTTCGCGTGTGGTGTACAACACTCGAACATGAGGTGCTCTGTACTGTCGCACCACGTACAGGCTGGTAGTCCGGCACGGCTGTGTATAGACGCTTGTTGATCGGCGACTGATGTGCCACTCGTAATTGTGGTCGCCTTGGTAGTTACCTCGCCGTCCTCGACTTCGTGTAACTCGGGTGAGACCGATCGCGCGGGTTCGTCGTGCAGCTGGGGGTAAGTGAGTCGTCGCGGATTGGCTACCACAGCTTTGGCGAATGTACGTGGCAGGACTCGAGGGGGGATAGGGAGGATCTGTTCGGCCATCAGTACTGCGCGGTGATGGCGAAGGCATGGGTCAGAGAGTCCGTCGTGTGTGAATACAGGAGGCCAGGGCAGTGGGCATGGGTTTTGGGAGGTATGGCGATAGCCGGGTTACTGCGCAAGCCTCGATGATGCGTGTGTCAATGGCGGCCGCGTTTGTGGCCCAATCCACCATACCGTATTCGGCTTCTCGTAGTCATTGTACGAGTAGTTCTTGTTGGAGAACCGATTCTCTGAGACGATGGACGTCAGCACTGAGACCGGGGTCTGCAAGTCGTCCTAGTGCCTTGTCGACCTCAGTACGAGCCGGGTGTTCGGGACGGAAGATGTCGATAAACTCTTTCTCCAAGATACGAGGTATGATGTCGGGGCGCGGCCGCGCCATTAGTTCGGTATAATAGAAGGGTTTACCGCGCCCTTCCGTGGCGATAACGATAGGTTGCCTGCGTGGATTGATAACGAACTGGAGATAGGCCGCGTTCTTCGTTCCCCGTCAGAATACGGTATCTCTACCTGATAGGGGTGTTCCGGCAACGTCTTTTGCCAGTCACCGGGAGGTGGTAGGTCGTTAGTGATGGGTCGTGCCGGCAACGGGTGGGGCTGTCATTGTTCCTGCTGCACCGCGATTCCCTCTAGTGCTTCTCTACGCAGTCGCTGTTGTCGTCTCTGTTTTGCTTGTGAGTGACGATAGTGATACCCGTCGTTGCCGATATGGGTGCTTAACCCCCACATATCTTCGCGCGAACGAGGCGAGTTTAGTAGGGCATTGTAAGTGGTCCCTACTCTGGCCCACTCAGTTAACCTCTCTGTCGATACGTCGATTGATGTCATCGGGGAGGTCTCAAGCAGCGATGAGTGGATATTGAGGTGGGTGTCGTTGCATAGCTAGCGTGATGCAATTGATGGTTGTTTTGGCGCGTTCTTTATACCGTTGAATCAGGTCAGGGGCGTGTATGTTATCGAGGGGTTCCCAGCTATCGTGAGCTGCGGAGAATCCCTTCCATCTCACTAGATATTGCGGCGTCTTCTTTCGTCCGGTGGTACGATAGTCGAGAATTTCTTCGATTTCCCATTCGAGTTCGCCGTCTATGAGTTCTGGTGGGGGTGCCTCTTCTCTTTGTCCATTCATGGTGGTTTCGCGATAGGGCGTGAGTAGGCTGGTGTGGAATACGTCATGTATTTTCCACTGTACCGGTAATTGTAGGCGATACGCCGTATCAGAGACGCGTTGGAGGACTATGAACGGCCCGTAGCGTCGGGGTGCTAACTTTGCCGATGGATGGGTGGTCCGCAGATTTGTGGCGTCGAGCCAGACTTTATCACCTAATCAATAGGGCTGATACGTCGGCGACTCGATTACCCACTTCTGTTGAGCTCGATACATGGCTTGTTTTGCGTTAGTCCTAGCTTCCGTGAGTTCAGATAGTTGTTGGTCGGCAGTAGGTGATGAAGTGGTGCTTCTTGGTTGATGTACTGTGGGTATGAAACCCATGATTAGTTCAAATGGTGCCTTCTTTGTCGTGTCGGATGTCCACGCGTTCAACGTGTACTGGGCGATGGGCAACATGGGTGCCCAATTGTCTTGTTGGTAGTTAGCGTAGATACGAAGGTACTGTTCTACCTTCTGATTTGTACGCTCGGATTGCCCATCGGTGCGGGGGTGATAAGCCGAGCTAATATTTTGTTGTATTCCTAACGCTGAACACCAAGCTCGTGCCAGCGCAGCCGTAAACCTGGGGTCGCGGTCCGATATGACCTTGCTTGGTAAGCCATAGTGGGGAAGCACGTGTCGTATATACGACTGGGCTACCTGTTCTGTTCCGTTCGTTTCCTTCCAAGGTATGAAAATGTTCGCCTTTGAGCAACCCTAATCGGTAATTGTTAGAATTGTGTCGAAATTTTGTGACTTGGGTAGTTTAGTGATGAAATCGAGTGCGATAGTTTTGAACGGAAGAGGTGATTCATCCGGGTAGATGGGAGATAACGGTACACGCGGTCAGGTGGTGAGATTTTTATTAGCTTGGCACTTTGTGCAGCCGCGGATATAGTCGATGACATCGGTTTTCATGTTTGGCCACCAATAATGTTTTTTGATGGCTGTCAGCGTATTGGACTGTCCTGGATGACCGGCAGAGATAAGGTCGTGAAATGACCAAATTACCCCCCTCCTCAGGGAGGGATCGTCCACGATCACCAGTCGTTCGTCGTGAAACCAAAGACCGGCCGCGTCGCGGGATAATGGGGGACGTGCATCAGTAAAGAAGGTGGTGCGGGAAGTTTGCGCGGCGCGACAGAGGTCATCAAGGGTGGTGGAGCGTGCGACATTGACGAAGAAAGAGGGTGGGAGGACGGTGACGGCGGAATTGTCAACCTCAGTAAGGGCAAGGGTCGGATGTCGTGAGAGGGCGTCGGCGTGGAGGGTGGTGCCAGGTACTGTGTTTGAGCACCAGATTGTAATCAGCGAGGACGTTGACGAGTCGCGCAACGCGTCGATTAATATGTTGAGGGGAGCGGTAATGGAGTAGGTTCTGATGATCGACGAGGACTGTAACAGGGTGAGAGGCGGCAACAAGAAGGTGGCGCCAGTGTTCGAGTCCACGAACAAGAGCAAGGAGTTCGCGATCATAAACATCGTAATTTCGTTCAGCGGGAAGACAGGGATTGAGAGAAGTAACCGACCGCTTGTTGTTTTCCATGGGGGTCAGGCTGCGTTAGTATCGCACCAAGAGCGAAGAGGGAAGCGTCCGTTTGAAGTTGGAAGGGTAAAGTGAGGTCGGGTTGGCGTAACGCGGGACATGAGCATGCAATAGAAAGTAAGGCGTCCAGAGCTCTTGTACATTCTGGAGTCCATGAGAAAGTTGCGTCTTTCTTTAAAAGGTCAGTAAGAGGACGTGCAATGTCGGCATAGCGTGGTATGAATGGTCGTTGATACCCGAGGACCCCGAGTGTGCTACGTACTTGTTTGATAGTTTGTAGCGTACGCGGCCAGTCGCGTAAACCCGAGACTTTGTCGTCGCCCATTTGGATCGTACGATTAGCGATGGTCATTCCGAGATAATCGATCTCAGTTCGTTCGAAGGCGCATTTCGACAGTTTCAGGAAATAGCTTTCGTCCTGTAGGGTTTGTAGTACCTGTCCAACAATGAGACGATGACGTTGGTAGTCCAATGTTGTGGCGATAAGTATATCGTCCATATATATGAACAATTCCGCAGGGTATTTTTGGAGGAGTATGCGAAAAATTCGGTTCATTGCTTGGACAAATGTAGCGGGAGAGTTGGTTAGTCCGAAATACATGACCATTGGTTCGAATAAACCTCGCGGTGTCTTGAATGCTGCCTTCCATTGATCGCCGTCCTTGATTCGAATGTTATTATACCCCCACCGTATGTCGAACTTTGTGAACAAGGCTTTATCCCCGAGCTGATCTAATAAGTTCGAGATTAGGGGGATCGGGTAAGTGTCTTTCAGCGTTATCTGATTTAGGGGTTTGTAGTCTTGGACTGGTCGTAACTTGCCATCCTTTTTCTTTAAGAAGAAAAATGACGATGCGTATGGCGACTTCGATTCTCGTATATACCCCTTCTGGAGATGTTCTTGCAAGAACTCGTCGAGGTGCTCTAATTCCTTTGCGTTGAGTGGGTATATTTTACACTTCAAAGTGGCCGGTGCTGTCGGAAGGAGTGTGATCACGTGATCATCTTCTCTTTCGGGAGGGAAGCGCATCGCAGCTTTTTCCGAAAACACCGTGGCCCATTGTTGGTACTGTTCGGGGAGTTCTTCGTTTGGTTTGTTCTGTCGTTCCACCATTTCTTGGGCTATAGTCCCAATACTCGTCCTTCGATCGATACTCATTGTCCTTTGACCCCCCTGTAGCCGGTTAGTAGGCCAGTCGATCTGTGGGTTGGTTTTTGTAAACCACGGATGACCGAGTATCATGCGAGGATGGCCCAAACGCGTGACGTATAGCATTGTGTCATATTGCTGTTCGTTCCAACTAATGCGGACCCGACAGGCTTTGGATATGCTACCATGTTCGTTTCAGGGTTCCATCGACGTTGTATACCAATCGGTTATCGACGGTTGTAGTCTGGGCGTTGAGTTCCCGAACGCATTCTTTGTTGATGAAATTATCGGAAGCCCTGGAATCGAGTAGTGCTGAGATTTTATTTGTGGTACCCACTATTGGTATTTCAATGGTGAGTGCGTCGTTCGAGGTACTGTGGATAGCATTAATTTCGACTGTTTCATCGTCCATGTCGTCTTCGTCGAGGCTAGCTTCCATCAACAGTTGAGAGATCATGTCCTTTCAGCTGGGCGACCGATAACCCCAGTACACCCGTCATCAGGGTTTCGACGGATGTTTCTTGTTTGGTGGGTGTCGGTGTGGCTACGACAGTGGCCTCGTTGACGCGTGCCGGAGTTTTCTTGTTTGGGCAATCTCAAGAGAGGTGTCCGGTCTTTTTACAACGGAAGCATAAGCCCTCCTTTCGACACCGGTCCATTTCTGCAAGTTCTTGGGGGGTACGGATGCGAGGGGTGTACGTTTGCAGTGGCGTCCACCTCCATTGGTACTACCTGATCGTTCCGATTTACAGGTTTCGATGGTCGGGTGTTCTGGACCGGGATCACGCTTGTCTTCCCAATTTGTGCGATGCAATTAGTGATTCGTTCGGTAACGTTGGACCTCTTCTCGTGTCGCTTCTCTCCAGTCCTGCATCGTAAGTGGCATTTTCTGCCGTTTAAGGCAAGATACTAGGAGTCCTTTCCGCAGTCCACAGCGGAATAGATCGACTGTTCCTTTCGCCGCTAGGTCCCAGTCTGCTGCTTCGGCGAGTTGTTTGAAGTTCGCGATATATTCATCGATTTCTTCGCCTTTCATGGTGAGCGTGGTCAGCTTAGAATAGGCATTTTGCTGACTCAAGGTGTCTGTCCATGCGTTCTGGAAGTCGGTTATGAAGTCGGTCCATAGTGTTTCGCTGGTCTCGGGGATGGGGTTCGTGGTTCGATTGATCTTTTCTTCGAGTTTTTTGTCTTGCGCTTGATTCCAACTTTCGACAGCTCGTCCTCGAATAAGCGTAAGCGCAAGGGCCACTCGTTGGTAAGGGACAACCATTCTTTCGTTCGTACAGTTGACTCGTCGATATTGATTGAACTCGTGTAGAAATTGTCGACTCCTGTCTCGATTGCCATCGAAGAACGCTGGTGCTGCCCCTTGCAGAGGGCCCGTAATAGTCGTCGTGCTACTTCCGCTTCCACTAGCCATTGGCGTACTTGATAAAGCGGGGATAGGTGTGACGATGGGTATGGGTGCCAATTGAGGTGACTTTCTTTTCCCTTTCTGTTTCCCGAGTTGTCAGCTTATGTTCCGTCCAGTTATAGGCAGGGAACTGCGTTAGTCGTTGATCTGCGTTTCAATCCCCAAAGATGTGGTCCGTCGACGTGAGCGTTTGTATAGGTGTACCACCCGGTGTTTTCGATGAAGACTTCGTACCAAGCGTCTTCTGTCTCGTCAGTATTCAACGTCGAGGGCTGGGCTGGGGTCTCGTCGTACGATATATCCCCGGCCTTGGATCCAATTGATTCCCCCGGTTATGATATCGTTTAGATTGTTGGTATCTCTTCTAATGACAAGTCGTTTTACTGTCGGGTCACCGTCCTCTGGTGCTGGTTCGAAGTAGGCGTGCTGCAAATCGAGCGCCACTATGACTACGCGTCCGCCGTTGGACTGTCCGTGTCGTTCGTTGTCTGGGAACGCTTTTCGCCTCGTTCAGTGGCAGAGTAGTGGTCTACTCTTATGTTACGGTTCCGAGGGACCGTACGTTCACTAAGTCACGCGGAGCTGAGCTCAACGCAGTCGGAGAGTTGGGACTTATGTATCTGAACACAAGTTGAGTTTCGGGGATACCTTGGCTCAACTCAAAGAGTATCGCAAGGGAGAGGGGGATGTTCGTGGGGTTCTGAAGACAAGACAAGTCGACTCGGATTCAAGAACTAAGAGTAGACAGGGAATTCCGTGCTACTCTGTGCTACGCTTTATACTCGTACAAACTGGTGTTTATCGGGACTGTTTTCTTAGGCCACGTCACAGAGGCTGACACGTCGTACTACGTGTCAAATGGCACCATAAGGCGTGCTTGTTGTGATACCAGAACTTCTACAAAACTTTCAGGGCCGTAAGTGAGACCGCACGTGACGTGACGTCACGATGTCACGTGATCGTGACAATAGGTCGACATGGGATTGGGCCATATTTTACAAGAACAGCGCCCTATGGAACGCGCATGGGGAAACCGTTGTGAAAGCGGTGCCCTTCATCCCCTCGTCATTCGGAAGAGCTCCTCGAGACCCTGCCAAGAAGCTAAACACTGGCTATAAGGCCTGGGAATTCCAGCAGTATCTCTACGGACTGGGTCCTACTCTGTTCCGACATCTCCTCCCTCGCAAATACTGGCTCAACTTCTGTAAGCTAGTTGCTGGTATTCGTATACTCCAGCGTCACTCCATAGGCTACCAGGACCTTCTTCGCGGTCACCAGTTGCTCATGGACTTTGTCTACGAGTTCGAGGAGCTTTACTATCGGCATATGGAGTCGCGTATACACTTTGTGCGGCAAAGTGTGCACCTCTTGACTCATATCAGGCCAGAGACTTTCCGAGCTGGGCCTCTGGCATGTTACGCACAATGGACGTTGGAAACTGCAATTGGTAACCTTGGACAGGAGATACGGCAAGATCATGATATCTTCGCAAATCTGACTCAGCGGGCCATCATACGTACACAAGTCAATGCACTGTGTGCTCGATTTCTGCGTATCAAATTCGAAGTCGGCGGAGGGGCTTCTCGGTCAAACAACACACGTGAGTTCGAGGAAGCGATTGGATATGTCTTCATGCCACGTTGTGAAGAATATCCCTCCCCACTCACTGACGATGAGTTCACCGCTCTTAAGGTGTATTGGAACGAACAGGGCTGGCCCAACAGAGACTCGTGGCCAAACGCCATCTGTCGATGGGCAAAATTACAGCTTCCTAATGGGCAGAAGGCACGATCTATTTGGCACGAGTCTAATATCACTGTCAAGCTTCGTCGGACATCTTGCGTTGAGGTGAGGTCACTTTCCAACCAAAATCGATTCCCGGTGTTAATAATCACAATGCAGATCGCTCATGGTGGTAGCACACGCATAGGGAATGTTTGGTTTTATTTCTGCATTCGCTTCGGTGATACTCGGCACCCCTTGGCCATGATATCATTGTTTTCTCCTCCTGATGCCACTATCCTTGCGGATTCCAGTGGGACGGTGTACCTTTGTGATCCGATGATGGGTCCCGAGGGGCTTCTTGTCGTTCCGGTCACATCTGTCTTGTCTGTTGTTTCTATGTTCCTGGACATGCATGTAACTCAAGACGGTCGTATTTCGGAGACTGGAAAGTTCTCCCTCATGTGGCATGCATATATTGGGCTCGCACCCCTATCCAACGGTGGTCTATTTGATGATGATGACGACGCTGTGTAATAGTACATGCCACTTCCGCTTCCTTTGTCCCTCTTGTATATATCGCATGCTAATGGAATTCATGGTCAACATAAAATAAAAAGAACTGGTAGCATAGTCACAAAAGTCGTATGCCTTGTGCACGCGCAGGAGAGCGCACTCTTTCCAGCTCGAGGGAAGAGCCTCGGTGCCACTGGCACGCGCGCCTACGCTTGCATCGGACTTTTCAATATAAGTGGATGCCGAAGGACCAAACTCTTCCTCATCCGTTGGAGAATGGGACCCACAGAGCCCCGCGCGGCCATGCCTTTTGAATATCTAGAGACTGATCCTGGAGTCAAAGGTAAACAGGAGGGACACGAAGAGGAGACTGTAGGACGTACCAATTGAAAGGGAGGACCAGGGTCCTCCATGCCATCCAGGCAACATTGGCGATCAAAACACCCTTGGCATATCCAGAAAGTGCGCCGGTGCTTTTGTTGAAGAAAGTTCCATCGCAACACGCAATACTCTGATCAACGTTTGAAAGCGATGACTTACCGGGGAGATGCACGGAACCGAAGAACGAGAGGAGCGCGAGGGCCAAGCCTGTGCGCAGGAGGGTCACGATGGTTGGAAGGCTCTGGGCATAAAAATGGCAAGTCTCTGCGAGCACGTCGCGCAGCGAGCCCTCGGCTGACGGGAGGACGGCATTCAGGTTGACACGGAAGAAGGCTGAGTTGCGGATGTGCTAGAGGAAGTGAAAGCGGTTGTAGGATGCCATGGAGATGAAATTGAAAGTCGGAGACGAGAGGTAGATTGGGAGGACGAGAGGGCGACCTGATGAAAGTTTGAGATGAGTCCATGTGGGAAAAAATAGAAGGGGGTTCAGTCACGGAAGCACCAACGGCGGTAGAAAGAGTAAAAAGGTTCGTATCCAAGAAAGATACCGAAAATCCAAACAGCCCAGGATGCGATGTAGGCGGTGGCGCCCAAGACCCAGTTGCGACCAGAACCGGGCACTCCGGGGGCGTGTAACATGCCCGTGCATCTAATGCCAAAACCCACAATGCGACCGGTATTCTCGTCAGCAAGAATCCAGGCGGAAAGACTGTGAACGGGGACTCACAGTATCAGGAATAGACCAGGTTGACAGTGTCCGACACCGGTCGACCCTCGGATGTTGCCAACAATCCGAGAGGCGCTGTTTGCCGATGCAAAACCATTGTCGTGGTCAAAGCCTACCAGTCACTGTGATGAAGGGCTCCCCTGGTGGGAGAGAGGACCATCTCACATGCGTCGTCCAAAGCCAGCCAAATGAAGTGGAAGTGACACCGCGTGTTAGCGAAGCGTGTGTTACTGACCACGTGACCATCCGTATGTGTCGACCGCAATAGTTCGCCCACCAGAGGTTCAGGAGAAGTTCCCACTTGTAAGACGCATTTGTATTGAGCTTGCACATTTCTTGTAGTAGTACATTTGATGACGACAATAAGTAATAGAGGCGCGTCTGTAGGCACGCGCGTGTCTACTCTGAAATCTTCCTCTTTTTATCTGTGTGTTCCTTGCGACGAGCCCCACAAAATTCCTTGTCGTCATCCAGGACAACCTGAGCCACAGAGTGTGACTTTGAGTCAGACGACTCGTTCTCCACCATGGTCACATTGGCGTCATTAGTTCGCGTGTTGGGATTAAACTGGCAACTCTGTATCACATTAGCATACTATACCAAGGAGAAATTACTGAACGCAATGCTTACTTTGATAGGTTCGTCGAGAACCTGCTCCTCGGAGCATGACGTCGATTCAGATGCGTCAACCTCCACTGGAGTCGTGTCGGCATTTTCAGTTTGGGTGCTCGCGTCGAAGCGACGTCTCTGTATGATATGCTACGTCGACTTGAAGGAAAATTTACGGAACAGAGTACTCACGTCAACTGGATACTGCGCCCACGAAGGCCTAACCCTACGGAAAGGGAGGACACGGCATTCGTTATTGATCCACAAGGCCATGTACGGAAGTGTACTGTCGTCGCTGGGTGGGTTGATGTAGTCGTACTTGGGGAACTCAACGTCGGTACCAAGTATCGTGTTTCTACCGTAGGTCAAAGTCAGAACATCATGGAGTCTAAGACAGACAAAAGAAATACCTTTCGCGCATGAGTTTGTTGCGCTCGTGTATAATTTGCAACAAGGGGTAGTTCCTTGCGCTTATGAGTTCTTGTAGTGTAGCTTCGTGCAGGGTACAGATAGCCAGACCCTCTTCGGGGGTTGGGAAACGAGTCTGAGCCTTATTTTTCGAGGACATGGTACAGAGCAAACTTGGGGGGAATTGTGAGAACGGCAGCGATGTCCCGACTAGGAATATTTATCCGAGAAAGACCAGAATGGCCAAACTCACCACTCTCATGCATATTGGAATCCATCCCCTCCTTTTTTTTTAATGCCCACCATGCCAGTGCCTGCGCCTTTTTTCACAGGTAGCATAGACCCTGCACTGACACAGGACCAAGGAAATAATTCTCGTGGTCAGTGGCAGTTTGGTACCGCAAATACGGAGATCGGACTACGATACCCCGGCTCTGGTACACACGGTGGCCATGTGCGTCCTCCCCCGGGCACCCTATGGAGATTACTGATAGATCGTCACAGTCTCCTGATCTCCTAGACATAGTTTCAAATGCATCAGCAAAGACACTTGAGTCAAACGGACATTTTGTTCACGTTAAGGTGATCGCCGACCAGAGAGCCACAGAAATTGAGCAGCTACAAGAAGCTCTCACCAGCAAGATGAAAGAGAACGACGAATTGACTAAAGAGAACGACCACTTGAATGTGGAAGTTAAGACCCTCAAGTAAGCATTTTCATGTGGACTGTCGATGTATATGCGTGACGTGCACCACCCAGGGAAGCACTTGGGCTCTTCGCGAAAGACTATCACAGCAGACAAACAGGCACCGATGGAAAGGTCACGAGCATCACATCGGAGATCCTGGACCTCCCAGTCAAGCAAGCGCTTAGAATCCGAGAAGACAACCCAGGAGTCGTTTACTGGGTGAAGAAGGAATACACCCGCGCAGCACGAAAAAAGAACCGAGGGGAGACCGACGGCAATGCAACGTCGGTACAAGTCAAGCGGAAGCGAGGGCGTCCGCCTCAAGACAGCAACGATGAGGAAGACCACTCGACGCACTTTTACCTGGAGACCTGGGACGGCATCCCGGTTGACAAATCCGTGATTGCAGAGATGAGTAGGAAGGCACGAATGCTGTGGTGCACCTTGGACAAATGTGGATTGGCGCCAGAGACGTTCGGCAAGATAGAGAACAGGGCCTGGGATTACTACTCCCGGACGCTCCTCGCTGACAAGGCCCACGATTTTCTTCTTCTCTGTGATGATGGAGAATGGAAGCTCCGAGAATGGTCAACAAAATCTTACCCTTCTTGGTATCGAAACCGACACCTGCCAGTGACAGCAAAGACTGAGAAGGATTCCACCGGTTCGGACAAGGACTTGGACCTGAACTCGGATCGCGACAATGACCCCCGTAAAAAACTCCTTGAGGACCCCAACCTTATATGCATGAACTCACATGATGGTTCACAAGACAAAGGCGGCGACGATCCCGATGCAGGAGAACACCACACCACGGACAGCGACGACGATCCCAGTGACTCAGAACGTGCCAAGAACAATGGCGATCCTGATTCAGATGCCGAGGGTGGCAATGACGATCCCGGTGCAGGAGTCTCAGAGCAGCATGCCGAGAGTGGAAACAAAACCACCGGTTCTGAGGCGGATGGCCCCACCACAGGGGGGACGACGCAGAGTTCATCCATGTCATCGATGGTCTCAGTAAGTCCCGTCCGCTTAGCTTGCTATTTCCTTCTGATTATAGCAATCCCGCAATCCCCTCCCAGACCATAGGCGTACACTCTTCAACAACATCAGCGCTCATCGACCCATTGTAACACTTTTTCTCTATAGCGCTGGCCATAGCTCACGTGAGACCAACCACAGTGCCCCTGCACCGTCCGACTCAGTCAGCCCTTCTATGGGCACCGGTGATACAGGAGAAACACTAAAGTCCACAAACAACACGACGCCGACAACAACTACTGGATTCCGAGTCAAACTAAAAGTACGTGCTCCTAGAAATCCATCGTCCGTTGCGGTGGACAAGGAAACTCCTACCCCGGCCCCAACAACACACGGAACCACGGCGACTAGTAGCACTGACCCCACTAGCGTCGGTCACAACACCAGACCCCCTCCTGACACGCCTCCCCCCAATTCACACGTCAAGACCAAAACTGACAAGAAGAGAAAACCCGAAGGTAGCAACACGACGACGACGACAAACAAGCGACAGAAATCGTCAAACGCGGCTTTAGCCATACCCACAGAGGGGAACTCTATTAGGTATGTCTCATAACCAGTCGCCTCTGTTACAATATGGTGCTGATTGCCACTCGAGAAATATTTGCATGCGTCATTGGAATGAACAACAATCTGGGGGACAGGGCCCCCTTTCAGACTTCGATATCTACTTCAAGTCCCTTACGGATGCGGACAAGGAGGTACATGACAAACTCTCAACAGGATATAATACTCTGACACCCCTTTAGCCCCTCAAAAAAGAACTGTGCATCGCACAGGTTATGGCGGTATGTCCTCTCTGCATTCATGTCAGGCCCACTCACATCTCTGCAGAGGAAGGCCAAACTGTCTGCAAAGAGGGCCAACGACACACCCAGCACGAACTAAGCAACGAGCTATTGGTTTCTCCTCCCCGTTCCCTCTCGCCACGCCCTGCTTTCGCAGTCTTATCTTCGATTTTTCTACTTCTAACCGACCCATTGTCAGCCCAACCCAGATGTTGGATCCCTCGACCGTCTGCTCTTCAAACCATCCCCGAGTTTTACTCGGTTTGTGTCACGCCAGTATCCGCTCGTACAATGAACCCGTTGCTGCATTTGTATAGTAAAAGCTGTGTAATTATGATTAACAACGGGAATCGATGCATCGTTTAAAACTATCTAACGGAAACAAAAAAAAACGAACGATTCAATAACAGTCGATTTATATCTGTCAATCAATTACAGAAAAAAAAGAATGGTTCGATAACAGTCGATTCAAATTTATCGAACAGAAACAAAAAAAAAACGAACAGTTCAATAATGTCGATTTGTATAGATCGCGACCTGTGTGCTCTGTGGTCTAATTAAATCGCTTGAGTTCGACTTTTTTCGATTGTCTGCGAGAAAAACGCTGGCAGTCATACATAATTTTTTTTTATCGCATTTTGGTATAGTATTATGGACAGAATATCGATCATCGATAGCGAGCGACAGTATCTACGACAGTCGATGTAAACCTACCCGAAACTACAAATTTCCCACTGGGGATGACTCCCCACCCATGCCATAATCGTCTTGACCTTTGGCAGATAGAAGCGAATCTTCACTGATCCTGAGCTGTTGAGTGCTGACCAATGTCGAAAGGGGAGAGTGAGATTGAGACATGAAAGTAGAATTTTCTGAGTGGAAATGGTCTGCATGGAGTGGTCTGATGATGTAGTGATAAGTCAAATGAGTCGGCAGTATCTTGATTACTTATTATGCAAAGAAGAATCCATGTTCTGCTGAGTCAGGTTGTGAATGGATATTTTGGCAGCTCAGCAGCGGCACCACCTGTCGCTAGCACAACCTCAACTGATGTGGCAATTGACACTGCTGAACACATTGTTCTTTTTACTTCAACACCATGACATCCCTTCTTTCCATCACATCAGTGATAAAAGCCACTGTTGCTGCTTATGTCTCAGTCCAAGATGTACCTGACAGGGCAGAATGGAAATGCCACCTTGAGAAGGAGAAGGTAAGTCCTTGTTTAGGTTTCCATTTGATCTCATCCCCATTTGAGTTAGGCCAAGGCAACAAAAGTTTTTCGGCAGGTCAACAAGGACAATTCGGGGGGGGCGCTGTGATAACTCACTGTCACTTGACAGGGGGTCACGATGTAGGCAGAGACTGGGGGCTGAGGAGGGTGTGGAGAAGAGATGCTCGACGACAGAAGAACACAAGATACACTCTTGGCTCAAAGAGGAGTAGTGGCGCACGATGAGCGGGGCACTCGAAGGAGCTGAGAGGCAAGAGGGAGGATGTCACAAGTGGACAGTCTGAGGGACTGTCCATAGAATTGCACCAGCTTATATACTACAGAGGGTGGTCTGTGCGTAGTTTTAGGGCAGGCTTAGGGCCTGTCCACGGGTGCTGCGCAGTACTGCACAAGGGAACATTCTAGAGACATCTAACAATAGAGTCCAATCAGAAGAGGTTTAAACATAGAACGACTGCGCCGCAGTTGATGGCACAATCTTGCGTCAGGATGGCGTGATTCCGCAGTCAATGTGGAAATCCCCGAGGGGTGGTGACTTGGTTGATTATCTTCGTTGATTGATCAACAATCAACCGTTGATTAGTACACGTGTACACAACACATGGCTTGAGAGACGTGACTGATCACGTGACAGATCATGTGATCATTTGAGAACTGAATTCAAACTCCGATTCGGAATTCCCCTTTAGGAAGGTGATTACATAAGACTGGGCCGACATGGACCGGTTCCAAGCGCCCTTGAGTCACAACCGGGTTATAGGTTCGTGACAGTATCCCCTTTTTAGCGTTGTGCTATTCCACAAGCACTAGTGTTCTTTGGTTGAGGGGCAGAGGGGTTGTCTTTGTGAAATTGTCGGACAAGGTCTTGGGCGTGGGACATTTGAGAGGCAGGGAGCCAGGAATTCTCGGAGTCGGGATACCCCTTCCACTTGATCAAGTAGAGTACACCTTTCTTGTTGGGCGATATCTTTGACTGCAGGACCCTTTCAACTTCATAGTGCTCATCTTCCCCTTGGACAATTTCAGGGGGTAGTCGGGTGAAGTTAGGGCCGTGCATGGTGTTTTCTTTGTACGGGGAGATCAAGGAGTTGTGGAAGACTGGGTGGATTCGCCATGTCTTTGGGAGTTGGAGTTTGCAGTTAACTCCCCAGGAGGATAGGACTTTAAAAGGACCATGGCATCAGGGAGTGAGTTTAGCTTTGGGGTGGGTAGTGTGGATATTAGTCCCTTCCAGCCAGACTAGATCGCCTTCGTTAAACTTATGCGAGGGTGTGGTTGACTTGGAATTTTTCATTACTTCTGCAGCGACCTTGAGGGCTGCAGTGACTTCAGAGCGGATTCGGTTCAATGTGTTTAGTCTTTCTTTGGCTGCAGGTATCTTGCTATTGAAGTGGATGGGGGGAATGAACTCTGGATTGTACCCATACCACACTTCAAAGGGTGACTTGTGAGTTGCACTGTGCTGACATGCATTGTGCGCGAATTCCATGAATGGGATTAAGTCTACCCAATTGTCTTGTTGGAAGTTACAGAAGACACAGAGGTACTGTTCAAGTTCTTGATTTACGTGTTCGGTTTCTCCATTTGTTTGCAGATGGAAAGCCGTGGATAGGGTGGATTTAACTCCTAATTTGTTCCAGATTTCTTGCATTACTTTCAATGCAAACTGAGGGCCTCTGTCAGAAATAACTTGTCAGGGTAGGCCAGTATGTCTCCAGACGTTTTCCAGGTAGAGTCGAGCAGTTTCGTCTGCTGTGATAGTCTTGTTACACGGGGAAATGACTACTGCTTTGCTGAGTCGATCAACAACTACGAACAACAAGTCGTGGTTGTGGGAAGAGGGGAGGTCGGTGATAAAATCCATTGTAATGGTTCCCCAGATTTCTTTAGGAATAGTGTTAGGTTGCAGAGGTACTTGGGTTCGTGGTTTGATTTTCGTGGATTGGCAGGTGGCACATCCATCAACGTATTCTTTGACAAATGTTGACATTCCTGGCCACCAAAAGTCTCGGGAAAGGAGTTCATAGGTTTTCCATCGCCCTGGGTGTCCTGTGGCGATGTGGTCATGATACTGAGTTACAATGTCTCTTTGTAAGTTGTCATCTTTGGGTACATAGATTTGTCCTCGGAATAAGATGACTCCATCTTCTAAGTTCCACTCTTCTAGCCCCTTGGTTAAGGAACGGGGGCCATTCTTCAAGAGGGTTTCTAGGGCTGTGCTGACTTCTTTGTCATAGGTGTGTGTGTCTCGGATGCGTTGTTGAAGAGTATTATTGCCGTGAATGGTAACTGCAGTTCTTTGTACTGCATTGACCGAGAAAAATTTGGTATCCAGGAGCACTCACTTTTCATCTTCATCCACTATCCCCTTTTTATGATCTGGACGCTAGGACAGTGCATCAGACTTGTTCTGAACACCGGGCTTGTGGATGATGATGAACTGGAAACGAGAGAGGAAAAGCGCCCACTGTGCTTGTTGATGGGAAAGTTTCTGCTTCATCATGAAGTAGGCCAGGTTGTTGTGGTCGGACCAGATTTCAGTGGAATCACTACATCCCTCGAGGTAGTGTCAGAAGGCATGAAGGGCATGAATAATGGCCAAAAGTTCCTTATTGCAAATCTCGTAGTGACTTTCGGCAGGGAGGAGAGATTTCGACAGAAAGGCAATGGGGTGCCATTGGTGCAGGGCATCAGGTTGTTCAAGGACTGCGCCCATGGCGAAGTCGCTGGCATCGGTGATGAGTCGGAAGGGCTTGGAGTGGTCAGGAAGGGCCAGGACAGGAGCTTCCGTGAAGCATTTGATCAGGGTGCGGAAAGTGTTTTCCGCTGCAGTACCCCAAGAAAAAGGTACGTCTTTCTTGGTTAGATCGAAGAGGGGTCGGGTGATAGTGGAATAGTCTTTGATAAATCGCCGGTAAAAGTTACAGAAGCCTAGGAAGGCTTGGACTTGCTTAACTGTGTGTGGAGTTGGCCACTTGGTAATCCCAGCAACCTTTGCAGGATCCATGGAAACTTGGCCATTGGAAATAACAATGCCAAGGTATTCAACAGAGGTTTGTGCAAACACGCACTTCTCAGGTTTCAGATAGAGGTCATGACGCCCCAGCCGTTGAAGCACGTCGTGTGTCAATGCTGTGAGGGAGGAAATATCTTCTGTGAAGATGAGAATGTCATCCAGGTAGACTACCACGTGTCCACCGTCGATCAGAGACTTGAAAACTTGGTTCATGAACGTTTGAAATGTTGCTGGGGCGTTGCAGAGACTGAATGTCATTACAGTCGGCTCAAAAAGACCTAGGGAGGTTTTGAAGGCTGCCTTGTACTCATCGCCTTCACAGATACAGATATTGTTGTACCCCCAATGAATATCCAACTTGGTAAAATAACGTGCATTGTGAAGTTTGTCGATTAACTCGGGAATGAGGGGTAGGGGCACCGTGTTCTTAATCGTTATGTCATTCAGGGCCCAGTAATCCTGTACCGGTCAGAGCTTTCCATCCTTCTTGTCCACAAAGAAGAAGGGGGAGGCCATGGGGGACTTGGATGGTCGGATGTAACCCTTTCGCAGGTGCTTGGAAATGTACTCCTTGAGTGCATCAGCCTCTTTAGGCGTGAGTCAGTAGATGCTGCAGTTCTTCATAGCGGCTCCAGGTTTCAGATCAATTGCGTGATCCCAGGGTTGATGTTCAGGTAGTCGGTGAGAGGCATTCTCACTGAAGACTCAGGTGTAACATTGGAAATGGCTTGGAATGTGCTCAGAGGAAGGTATAGGTGCAGTCTTCGCAGCTATCTTGGTACTTGTAGTGATTTTTGCTCAGATTGCAAGGTGATCGTACTTGCAGAAACTGTGACTCCACAGCCAGGGTTCATAGGCTTCTTGGGTGAACACACGTTCAACAGGTTCCATCTCTTTGATAGTTGGGAGGCAAGCTCTTGTTGCATCTTCAGGTCCTAGCTCTAGGATGTTTATTGTAGTATTCCTCATTTGAGGGACTTGGGAAGAAATAACAACACTTGTTGTTGACAGAGTACAGGTTTTTGGGCATCTTGTGAATGCTATCTTGGGTTGATGCCAATCGATTTCTGGGTTATGTGCTTGGAGCCAATCCGTTCCTAGGATTATATTGTGCTCTCCAAGGGTGGTGGCATATAGCTCTACTATTTCGTTGTGATAAGTGTCTTCCGCTGTTCTGATCCGTAGCCTCTGGATTGTGGTGTACTTGACCGAACCCATCTTATTGGGTGACCCATCCACATTTCTAACTGGTAAGGGTCGGATTAGTGTTCTCATTGTGAGCCCGTTTGCATGCGCAAACCCATCATCCACGATGATGCCCTCCACGCCGCTGTCCAACAGGGCGCAGGCACTGATTTCTCTGCCAGACTTCTTTCCTACTAGTGTCACCTTGAGAACAATTGAAGGAGCTCTCCTATTCCAAATCGTCTCTACAGGTACAGGCTCAGCTCCAAGCGTCTCTAGTGTTACGCCCTAGCAGGGGCATGGGTTCTAAAGGTTCTGAATCACACAAGTATCAAGCGAAGACCTCTGTTGTCTTATTGCTATGAAATACGAGTGGTAAAAGTGTGGCACAAGGTGCAGCACTTACTCTGTAATGTAGGACTCCTCGTCCAAAGTGTCTAACACTTCTCTACACTTGATCTTGCTAGTGCACAGAGTATAACAGGTGTAACGCGTTGATATAGTTCAACTGCAAAGACTTCGAAGTGTCCTGGTTAGGGACTGAGGTAGGGGATGCACAAGAAGAGAGGGATAAGGCGAGGTCACACCAAAGTACGGAGGCAAGGTTGCTAGATTGCAAACGAAGCCAAGTCTGGCTTCCTACGGTCTATGGTACAGGTTTATATAGGACAGGGTTCCAAACAACATGAACACAAGTCCACACAACATCAAAGAGACTAAACGGAGCAAACAGAAGTTCGGATCAAAGAAACAGCACTACTAGCAGCAGTAGCTCCTTTGGTAACAAGGTATAGTACAGAAGGGGCAAGGCAGGGTGGAGACATACTGTGACTTAGGTCCGAAGCGTCGGATCATAACATCTAGTAGGGAAAGGCCGTGTGCAATGCTACTGGCACGAATACTTCCAATCGACAGTGCTGCGATGGAAGAGCCTAAAAATCCTCATTAATAGGCACCGAACGCGGACGCGCATCCGGGTCGTAAGGTAGTATCTCTCGATACATCGCCCCTATACTCGTGGGGTGGTCAGCAGGTACTTCCTCCTGACCATCTTTGTCACGTTTCCGCTTGTATGGACTGTACAACTCGAAACCCTTACTGTACCGGTTGCAACTACAGCGGTAAGGTAGATTAGTTGCAGACTTACGATAGGTGATACGAGTACGATAGGAGATTGCGTGCTGATTGCTGACTGAGGACTACGCCACTAATACTAGTAGTAGTAGTATTAGGATTCAAGTTACTTACGCGATACGTTGGACGCTACCATACTGTGACTCATAGCAGCGCTTGAAAGCCTGCTCGACTTGTATTTAATCTGTCTTGTGAAGACCAAGATACGCCATCTTGGTCTTCTTGAATCGCCACTTGTCTTCTCTTCTCTTTGTCTCTCGCTTTCGCTTCTAAGGGTTGTCCGACTCCGTTCGTGACCAAGATATCAGCTTGCCGGTGTACCTCCGCGTATTCACTAAGGCAAGGGCTTGGACCTCCGTGTCTTCAAGTCAGCAGACTGTTATACCACTAAGTTGTTACTGCCTCCTGCGCTCAAGTCGAGCTAACGTCATGGCGACGTTACATTAAGACCAAGATCCCATCGTGGCCGTAACAACAAGAGACCAGTGGACGAACTTTCGTCCTTATTCACTCCCAAGAAGAGGAGAACGGAACGTCCCCACGCGCTTTTTACAAGCCACCAGTTGGAGGGAAAGACAAGAAGAAACCGGATACTCCGTAGAATTCAACGGACCTACTAGGTTTCGCCCAGTTGAGTTCAACTTCGACCACCTGTGTTGGGTAGAGGTTACGTGGAACCCCATAGATTCCCAGTGGGACGCCATACGACCAGCAGGACCTAGATACCACTGCGATATCGATGCATGAGAGCTCAACAGTCGAGCCGATTGGGGCCCTATTGACGGGCAAGTACGAGAACACTCCACCGGAGAGGTAGTATCAGAAGGAGCAGAAGAAGACGAGCAAAGCCAAGAAGGGAGTGAAGGACGAGAACCAAATCAAATGGAGACTAGCGGAGGAGCAATACAAGATCTCCTTATTGAACGAGCTGAGTCCGCACATATCACAGAACCCGAGCCGATTCACATCCAATCACCAGCCATCATGGCAACACTAACGCAAGCAATGGAAGAAGTCACCATCGAAGAAGCACGCGCAATACGGGCTGAGGCAAGAGACATCCTTATGCCCATCAACCCAGAAACAGGAGTACGGATGACTGCAGACGACGCCGCCATCTTCCGAGCTATAGGGTCCGACAGAGGAGACCCTCCGTCCGAACGACGACCTGCATTAGAGCTTCCTCCGGGTATAGGAGGACCTGGCAGAGATCCGCTGCCGCCACCAGGGGGAGGTGTTCCGTTTGACTTACGAAGGACCGAACCACCAAGAAGACCACCTGCCGGACCGCCCGGTGGAGGTGAAGGTGGAGGCAGAGACGGTATAGGAGGAAGAGGAGGACACAACGAGAAATTAACCGGCGAGCCACCTTCTATTTTCGACGGCGACAGACTCAAAGTAGACCAGTTCCTAACACAGTGGCATGTCTATTGGGGCATGAACCTAGACGCCCCTATCATGCGAAATGACTATAGGAGATGCCTCCTATTTTTGTCCTACATTAAGGGAGGAGCGGTCAGCGAATGGGTCTTGTCCTTCCTGAACTGGCTCAATCGACAAATACAACGAGGGATCAGTCCCTATACAAGAGAATTATGGGAGGCCGTAGCAGACGGCTTCAGCCAACGATTCGAAAATACGTTGGAACGGGAACAAGCACAAGCCATACTAAGAAAAGGCTTCAAAATGGCAGGGGAGGATATTGACAAGTACGTCAATGACTTCGAACAGCTAGCACGGAAGGCTCATTATCGCCTCAACGAACCACAAACCATCGACCTCTTCATGTCGGGGTTGCCCAAGGAGCTGTTCAAGAACGCGTTCCAGTTCGACGACCCTGTCACATTCGACGATTGGAAGAGGGCCGTTCTCAAAAGACAGAAGAACTACATACACCTCAAAGCAAGGCTTAACGAGTACAAGAATACCCCTTCGCAGCCGAAGAAACAAAGCGGCAACGCAGGATGGACCCTCCCGCAAAACCTACCACAGACAAATCCCTGGGCCATGGACACCTCAGCGGACCGTGCCAAGGTGCGGCTCACGGGATCAGAAGACATTGACTTCAATAAATTGCCCCATCGCGACTGGCCCGTGCCCCCCTTTCCACCAAGGGGAGGACTGGGGGCGCGAGGACGAGGGAGAGGAGGATCCCGACGGGACTTAAGGAACGTCCTGTGTTATAACTGTAACACCCCGGGGCATCTCTCACGAAATTGCCCATACCCAAGGAACCAGAGGCAGTGGCCTAACCCCTCTTCCAGCAGCAGAATGACTGAAACTGCCTGGCCGCCTCAGTGGCCAGGATCCCTGGGCCCTACATCCCAGTATGAGCCGTCACTACCAGGGTACGCAACACCAGCACCCAGCGCGACACCCGCACCGCAAATTAACGTGGCAAAGACGGCGGGAGAACAGGCAAAAGAGTGGCTGACACAGGTGGCCAATAGCACGGACGAGGTCAAGGACCTCATACTCCAAGACCTATGGGGAAAGGAGGGTTTTCAGAACGCCTGAACCCATCAGTCTGGGTGAGGGCTTTGCAATGTAATTCTGTAATTGTGACAATGCGCTATCGATCCCTACAAATTCCAGTGACTGTCCGAACGAATTACCAAACGACTGAAACCAGTGCTCTGGTAGACTCCGGAGCCACTGACAACTTCATCAAACCAGGCATGGCCGCCCGGGCGGGAATCCCGATATGGCCACTAGAAACGCCCCGCAAAATATGGAACATAGATAACACAGAAAACAAAGCTGGGTTAATCACTCATTACGTTAACCTAGAGGTGAAAACATGAGGACAGAACAAGAAAATGACCTTCTTGGTCACCGACCTCGGCAGCGAAAACATGGTGCTGGGCTATCCATGGCTAAGCGCCTTTGAGCCCACCATTAGCTGGGCAACAGCGACCATACGTCCCGACATGCATCCAGTGGTACTGGCAACCACCGAAGAACTACTCACGGCACCCACTATCTGGGCCCTAATCACGGCAGAAAAGGAAGCAATTATCCAAGAATTAGAAGAAGAAACCTTCACACGGGCCACCACCTCGACAGAACTGGCCATATCAGCAAAACAACAGCAGACGGCAGCCGTGCTACCGCCAGTATACGCTGAGTTCAGCACGCTGTTTAACGAGCAAGCCTCGCATCGCTTCCCCCCAGCACGGCCCTGGGACCACACAATTGACTTCAAACCATCAGCGCCGGCGTCGATCGACTGTAAAATATATCCCATGATGCAAAAAGAGGAAGGCGAGTTAAAGGAATTCCTCAATGAGAAGCTAAAACAAGGGTATCTACGCCCCTCCATCTCCCCGTACGCCTCCTTTTTCTTCTTTATCAAAAAGAAGGACGGAAAACTACGCCCAGTACAGGATTATCGGGTCATTAACTCGCACACCATTCGCAATCAGTACCCGCTGCTGCTAATCCAAGACCTCATCCTTGACCTCAGTAACGCGCACATCTACATGAAGCTCGACATTCATTGGGGCTACAACAACATCCGTATTCGCGATGGCGACCAGGAGAAAGCCACATTCAAAACCAAATTTGGCCTTTTTGAGCCCACAGTCATGTTCTTCGGCCTTACCAACTCCCCAGCCACCTTCCAGGCGATGATGAACCACATCTACCGCGATACAATCGCGAAGCATGAACACCTTGGGACTACAATATGTGTCTACATGGACGATATTGGTATTGCCACTCATTTTGACCATGACTTGCCAGCCCACATAAAAGCCGTGCGTGACATTCTACGCGTCGCAGCCGAGCACGACCTCTACTTCAAACTCGAGAAGTGCCTGTTCCACCAGCCACGGATGGATTACCTGGGGGTAATCCTTGAGAGGGGGGTGACCCGAATGGACCCTGTAAAAGTTCAAGGCATCAAAGACTGGCCAACGCCAACAAAAGTCAAAGATGTCCGATCGTTCCTTGGCTTTTGCAACTTTTACAGACTTTTTATCCGTGGCTTCGCAACCCACGCCAAGCCACTCACCAAACTGACACGAAAAGATGAAGAATGGCGATGGACCGAGGAAGAAGACAAGGCGTTCAACACCCTCAAGCGCCTCGTAACCGAGGAGCCAGTGCTGGCACACCCGGTCCTCCAAGATCCATTCGAACTAGAGGTTGATGCCTCTGTTGATAAGTGGCCCACACGCACTTAGCGGCTCTAAAGGACTTGCAGATATGGACTGCTTTAGATAAGATATATTGAACCTGTAGATTAGATTATATGATCTGTACAATCTCGGACTTCTTAGCTTATCTATGACATCATGTACAATGACATCATGTAGAACACTCTGGACATTTCATTGTACTCCTTCCTTTGTTCTCTTTGCGGCGTTATCTTTATTGTGATGTCACTATGATATCATACTTGTCTAGACTTTCTTTGTTCTGGTCGCCTTGTTCTCCTTTGGTACATTCCTTTTGTCCTGTATGTAGAACAACGCTCCTTGTATTCCGTGACTCTATGTTACTGTCCTTGTACTAGTGTCACACCCCTGTATAGTATAAGTAGAGTACTCTGTACGCCCTGGTCCACATCAGTTCTCACTCTGTTGTGTGCCAGGTAAAGTCCCTCTCCTGTAATACTATTATCAGTTCTCACTCTGTTGTGTGCCAGACTTCCACTTTGCTTCACTCTGCTTGACACCCCTGTGCTGCTTCCAGTCACCCTCTATATCTCACCACAGTCTTATCAGTCACTGTGAGTATAGTTCTTATGTGTCTGTTCATCAGCCTCCAGATACGCGGTGGGAGCCATCCTACTACAACGAAAATCTGACGGAAAGCGACACTCCATAGGCTACTACTTGGCCACGCTCTCAGAAGCAGAGCGAAACTACGACATTTACGACTTGGAACTGCTCGCAATAGTCAAGGCCCTGCGAAATTGGAGACAGCTGCTTGCGGGAGCCCCACACAAAATCAAAATCTACTTGGACCACCTCAATCTACAATATTGGAAGTCCCCACAGAAAATCAGTAGACGGGTCACAAGGGAGGTGCTTGAGCTTTCTGAGTACGACTTCAAAATTCACCACATCAAGGGAAAGAACAACGGCAGAGCAGACGCTCTGTCGAGACGCCCAGACTACGACCAGGGGATAAGCGACAACAGCGAAGTTGTCATCCTACCCCCTGAAGTCTTCGTGAGAACTCTCAACGTTGCACGCACCTTCGTTGCGAACCCAAACTTGCTGCAACCGCGCCATCAACAAGACAATGAAATAATCAAGATGTGGGTGGACCCCCATCGCCTTAAAAAGATAGAGGGGGAGTGGTACAAGGACGGCAGGTTCGTGATAACTGGACCTGCGTCAACATACCGTGCACTAATACACGACCACCACGACCTGCCAATACACGGTCACCCTGGAATTGCGAGGACGCAACGAATTCTGGAGCGACATTACTGGTGGCCGCGGTTGCGAAGGGACATATACGAGTACGTGCAAGGTTGCGCGGAATGCCAACGGAACAAAGTGAACATGAGGCCCATACGAGCTGCACTGCATCCTATCACGCTGATACTAGAGGCCATGCCCTTCCAGACCATAGCCATGGACTTCATCACCAAACTCCCGCCGTTAAAAGGATACGACAGTATATTAACTGTCATGGACCATGATTGCACCAAGGCCTCCATCTTTATTCTGTGCCGAGAGGAAATAACGGCAGAGGAGACAGCAGCCCTGTACGTCACTCACGTATTCAGACACTTTGGATTACCACGCAAATGTATCAGTGACCGAGACCCCCGATTTGCGTCAAAGTTCACCAGGGAAATTTGCCGAATCCTAGGCATCCAACAGAACATATCCATGGCATATCACCCGCGCACTGACGGGCAGTCCGAGCGCACCAATCAATGGCTAGAACAGTATCTGTGCTTCTGGGTGAACGAGCGACAAGATAACTGGACTGCTTATCTGCCAATTGCCAAATTCGCGCACAACAACTGGCCGCATAAGCACACGAAACAATCACCGTTTCAGCTCTTAATGGGGTATAACCCACAAGCGGACTGGACTGATAAGCCATCCCCCCTTCCTCAGGTCACAATGCGGCTGACGCAACTGAAAGAAGCTAGAGAGGACACCCAACGTCTCATGAAAAGAGCTCAGGAAGCGTGGGTCCACAACAAAGATACGCCCAAGTTCAAGATAGGGGATCTCGTGTGGTTAGAAGGCAAGCACCTCCGAACCAATCAGCCTACAGCGAAGCTGGCGGCGCGACGCCACGGACCATTTCGGGTGACGCAGGTGATGTCCCCTTACAATTATCGATTAGAACTTCCCACACAGTGGAGCATTCACCCAGTGTTTCACATCGATCTGCTCACGCCATATAAACAAACCCCGTTTCATGGGGAAAACTTCACACGACCGCCGCCCGAGCTGATTGATGGAGAGGAGGAGTACGAAGTCGAGGCTATTCTAGACTCTCAGCACTTCGGCAGAGGGAGACGCCTCCAATATCTCGTCAAATGGAAGGGGTACCCCGACTCGGAGAATCAGTGGGTCAACAAGGAGGACATCTTTGCGCCTGACGCCCTTCGCCTGTATCAGGAAGCACAAGCACACGGAAGAACAGTTAAAACGAGCGAGATGGGAACGAAGGAACATCATCCCCTCTTCCTTCGCTCAATCACCTCCACTCTCATGCCCACTTCTCCCCTGCGACATGTCACCAAAGCAGCACTCCTCGACTCCCTCGCCAACGACGCCCGCGCACTCTTGGAAGACAATGCTGACACTGAAATTCCCAATACCCAAATCACACCATGGACGCCTCTCTGACCACAAGAGGGCCCCATCACCCCGCAAGAGTGGGCACACATCATCTCCAAATTCCCGGACCCCACGCAACACCCCGACGACGAACACGCCGTCGTCCACGTTTTCCGTGATGAAGCCAGTGAGCGAGAGCCCATCGCAGCCATCCCCCCAAGCGACGACCTCATCAGCGTTCAGGGAGTTTTCCTGAGCAACAACGAGCGTTCAAGCTCTCCTGGAGTACGAGCTGGAGGGCTGGAGGAGAGTAGCAGCGGAGTGGCAGAAGGAACAGTTGGACTCAGCCGCGGCCCGACTGAGGGAGATGCAAGAGCGACGGCAGCGATGGCGGCAGCTGAGGCTGGCCATGACGACTCAGATTACTACCCGGCGAGACACCCCTTTCTACAAACGAAATGCAACGCTGATAATCCCCTCATCATGCCATGGCTCGTCTACACCGACGGGTCCCCCATGTATCGAGGACGTGTGCGAGTCCCGGGCGTCGCCGATCACCGCCCATTCACCGCCGCCGAAGACCCCGCGCATGTCATTGCGCCTGAAGGGTTCAGGGCGAACCGATGACCCCATTACATTTGATACCCCATCACCAGGCCAGACGGAGTAGAGAGGGACGCATCACACGTCCAGATTATCGGAGGGGTGGACCCCATCATATTAGGGGTCATACCGGGCTCGCCACACGTATATGGTAAGCCCTTCTACACCGAACCCCACGTATCCACCGCTCTCCGCCCCCAGTATCCACACGAAGATCTCGTCATCTTCACTGCCAACAAAATCACCGACCGCGCTCTCAATCGTATCAACGACGAGTCGCTCACCGCCGAGGTCACGCGTTACCGCACGGCGAGTTATGAACTCGACCAGTTTCGAGCCCGCGTCAGTCAACTCCGGGCAATGATCGAGTGCGCACAAGACGACAAGCGCGACTCCATCTATCGGCTGGAGCGCGCCACAGCGTTGGAGAGGATTGCCAACGAACAGAGCAGTTGGCCGCCGAGGGACTTCCGGTGAGCCTGGTGTCTCATGCTTAAAGAGGGGGTGATGTCACGTTTCCGCTTGTATGGACTGTACAACTCGAAACCCTTACTGTACCGGTTGCAACTACAGCGGTAAGGTAGATTAGTTGCGGACTTACGATAGGTGATACGAGTACGATAGGAGATTGCGTGCTGATTGCTGACTGAGGACTACGCCACTAATACTAGTAGTAGTAGTATTAGGATTCAAGTTACTTACGCGATACGTTGGACGCTACCATACTGTGACTCATAGCAGCGCTTGAAAGCCTGCTCGACTTGTATTTAATCTGTCTTGTGAAGACCAAGATACGCCATCTTGGTCTTCTTGAATCGCCACTTGTCTTCTCTTCTCTTTGTCTCTCGCTTTCGCTTCTAAGGGTTGTCCGACTCCGTTCATGACCAAGATATCAGCTTGCCGGTGTACCTCCGCGTATTCACTAAGGCAAGGGCTTGGACCTCCGTGTCTTCAAGTCAGCAGACTGTTATACCGCTAAGTTGTTACCGCCTCCTGCGCTCAAGTCGAGCTAACATCGTGGCGACATTACAATCTTCATCAACAAAGGCACCTCGTGCCCTAACGTTGTTGTCGGATTGGCCTCTTTTGGCCTTCATTGCCATTGTCTTTGCTAGGCATTCCTTGAGGATGTGGCCTGGCTTGCCACAGTATAGACAGAGTTTGTTCTTGAACCGGTGGTCACGCTCTTCCTTTGTGAGCCTTCCACGGAATTTACTCGGATGGGATGAAGAAGCATTGATGTTAATGCTGTCGTCTTCCATCAGGACCGCTCGGCCTGAAGCAGATTTCTGGGACTTGTTGTACTGGTTGATAGTGTGACCCACATAAACTCGATAAACGCAGTCAAACTCCCTCGCTTTCTCTATGAGGTCGTCAAAGGTAGTGGGCAAGGGGGATACGCCGAGCAACTTCATGTTCAAGGCAGTGGGAATTGCTTGTCGGAAAGCATACATCTTTGTTTGCTCGTTGGCGCCACTTCGTTGGGCATGAGTGGACCACTCTTGGAACCACTCGTTGAATGGACGGGTGCCCATCTTCAGGGTGTACATTTTGTTCATGGCTTCCATAGCTGTATGGGCAGGAACGAAGTGTTTGTTAAAGTCAGATTTGAATGTTGCCCATGTTCCAAAGGTAACGGCGGCTCCGCCAGTCGGGTTTAAGGCTTTTTTCTGCCTATCCTGGGCCCACTCGCCCGCAGAGGTGCCCACCTTAAAATAGGTAAGGGCCGTGGAAATCTTCTTGTCGTCGGTGTCAAAGATGGAACTGTTCAGGTGGAAATAATTTGCCAAATTATTCCAGAAAGCTTCTGCTTTATCAGGCTTTCCGTCAAAAGGTTCAGGTGCTGCTCCAAGGATCTTTGTGGGAGCGGGTGCTGCCATGGTTATACTTGGGGGTGGAACAGATATGGGGGGTACGGAGGTTCTCAGGGAAACTGTTGTACTAACAGTGACAGGTGGCGATGGGAGTTGAGGAGGGGGTGTCAGGAATGGCAGACAGCTCGGACCAGGGGTACTAGGGGAAACTTGAGGGGAAGATGGTTGGGAGGTTACTTGGGAAAGTAAGCCGGAAAGGGTCTTAGTGGTACTCTCTAAGATCTGGGAAACTTCAGCTACGTCGCTGTCAGAGTCAGGGGATTTGTCTTTAGTCGGGGTTGCGAACTCTTCGCTCTTGGGTGGCTCTTCTGAGTCGGAAAATCGAACTTTTCGATTGTTGTTATAAGTCCAAAGCTCATTTACGAAGTTCCAGTGGACTACTTTTCCACAATAGGTGCCATGTAATGTGTCGTAATCAAGGTCCTCAACCTTGTCGATGTCTGGATAGACTCTCTTGAGATCTTCAAATAATATGCGTTCTTGGGTTTCAACCTTTGTCCAAGGGTGTTTTCCAGTGGGACTGGTGATATCTCGTCCTTCCCACTGAGCGTGATAAAGGTTGTCGTCATCGGAAAAGAAGGCGCTATGGAAATATACAGGGATGCAAGCTTTCTCTTGTTCCATAAGAGGTCGTTGCGTGCTCATTCACCTCTTCTGGTGAGGCGGGTGACAGTCCAACTGTCCAGGTTCCAGGGGTAGTAGACTTTGTACGCGGGGAGGAGGATAGCTCTATCCGGACGATGGGGTCTTTGTGATCGGCGGATCCAATGGTATTCTTCCCAAATACCAAAGTGGGTCAGGGTCGTTTTACTTCTCCACAAGAAGTCTTGGAAGTACAAGGGGCTTGTCGAGACCTTGCTTATACGTGTAAGTGGCTGGGAAAAGTACAGGGTTCCAAGATTGTGCCGATTTTGGTACAACAGAGAACAGTGTCTTCTGAACATGTCGAGTTCTCGGGGGGTTCGGGTTGGTAGGCTCTTGGTTACTAGGATAGCCTCAGGGAGATGACAATGGATTTCTCGGGGTTGGGTCTCGAGGTACTGAGCTTCGTCACTGCTTGTGGAATGCTGCCTTGCAGTCGGGGTTGCTTGGATACTGGGGTACACCAGTTCACTCGGACCGGCTTGGTTAATACTCAGAAGGGGAATCTGGGTGTTGGTAGCTCGGTGAGCTCTGGGGGCCCTTCTTGGGGTTACAGGGGTGCTGGGAGTAGAGACTATGGGCCGATCGTCCACTTGGAAGAGACGATGAGTTCTTCTTTGGGCAACGTGTGAGGATGCCAGGTTAATTTCCCAATGAATTGGATCCAGGGTTTGACTCGGAAAATTGTCAAATTTTACACTCGTAAAATTTATCTTGACAATCTACACTATCTAGACCTTTTCTCTATAAGGTAGATAGTTAACTCCAGGGGACCACAACACTATGTTGGGGGGTGTCAGGGGGGTGTCGGGACAATAATCGCAGGTGCAGACTTCTTGAGAGCACCAACAGGGGCCTGTGGTCAGAGTTGGTCCCCAACTGTTGTTTGGGCTAGGCGGCTGGTTAGTATCTCCATTATGCAAGGAGATGTCGGAGTCTGAAGATTTGTCTTCAGTTTCAGGGGAACTAGGGGGAAGCTGATCTGTAATTCGGCAGAGCAAGGGCGGAGTCCAGAAAGTTTCTCTAGCGTTGAGAATTGAGACTAACTCTGGGTCGTCAGAGGTAGAAGGGGGGTAATGCCAGATACTGGGGTTGATGAGGTTCTGGTCAGGGTTGGACAAGGTAGTTTCCCACACAGAGGTGGTGAAGGAGTATGTGAACTCCGAACTGTCAGAGATTACTAGTTGGGGGGCAGAGTCAGGGTGAATGACCACTCGGAGTTCTTGGAAGGAAATCTGTATTTCCTGATATGTGAGGCGGAGTTGGTCGACAAAGTGAAGAGAGAAGCCGTCTTCGAGTTGCCGGATGTAATGGTCACTATGAGGGGGAATGTGGACAAACCAAAGATAGTTGTTCTTGGCCCACACTAGGAGTTGGTCTGTTGGATGGTTGGTGGCGGAGACGGAGTTGGAAAGGTGCCAGTAAAGGAGCTGTTTGTCGGCAGCCTTGACGACTTCAGAAAGATCATCAATGAACTCATGGTAAACCCTCTCAGGGATGACTTCTCCAAAGTCAAAGAGGTCGATGAGGGTACGTAAGGCAGTGGGGGGTTCTGTCCAACAGTCAAGGTGGGGGTTATCAATGAGGTCGTAAGTGGAAGTGATGGGGTAATAGTGGTCAAGTTGCTGCTGCCTGTGGGACTCGAAGTTAACTTGGGCTCGCATGAGCCTTTGTTCTTCGGATAAGTTGAAGGTAAATGGAGTAGAAGGAGGCACTTAAATCACTTGATTTAAGTCCAAAACCCAAGTAAGTAAACACTTACTTACTTTGCATTGCACTTAAAACACTTGTTTCAAGACAAGGCAAATATATAACCACTTATCTAAAGTGGTTGGTTATTGGGGAAAGTGGAAATGAAACTAAAGGGGTCGGCAGGGATACGAGGGGAAAAACAGTAAGCAAGAAGGTGGGGGGCAGAACGAACCAAGTCCTCAAAGAAGTAGGCCTGGTGGTAAGCGTAAATTTGTCCGTTAACAGCGAAGCGTAAATGTCTGTAAGTGGTCACAACTCTCCTGTCCAAGAAGTCCTGAATCTCTAGGGTCACTAGAGAGTCAATGTACCCTGCCCTGTAGATGTTAGTGAGGGGGGCAAAGACGCGCCGCAGACCTTCCCTAAAATCGTAACGGATAGTCCCAAAGGGGGTGTTGGGGGAGGGGAGGTTGTAGATGGCCTTGGAACAGACGTACAGGGGATAGAAGTTGGGATGTTGAGTGGGGTCAACAGTACGGGGAAAGAGGGTGTAGACGTGGGGAGGAAGGAGGCGGAAGGGAGTGACCGAGGGAAAAACCAGGGGAAAATTAATGAGGGAAGTGGCGAGGGGAACCTTAGTAATTAGTTCCCTGAGGGTGGTGGAGGCAGGCCGCCAAGACTCTCCTTGGGGGGTGATGATGGGGATGTACTGGTGGGGGTGTTCTCCTTGGGAAAGGAGGCAAGGGGGGGCTAGATAGGTGGTGGCGGCGGCAGGGGGAATATTCTCCTGGTCGGGGTGAGGGGCCGGAGGGAAGACGGGGCCTTGTTCTGCTACTCGCTCATAGTCAATCGGCAAGTCGGGGGTGGCAAGGCGGGAGGGGACCGGAACAGGAGACGGAGAGCGACGAGGAGTCGGAGGAAGAACAGAAGGTGGTGAAGGAGAGCCACGAAGGGAAACAGGAGGGTGGGGGGTCAGGACATGGAGGGGAGGTGCAGACTCGGTATGGGGTTCAGGGGTCAAGGGGGTAAGGTTCCCGTTGAGGTCGATGATCTCAAGGACCTCTTCGTAGAACTGGGCAGTGCTGGGAGACAGACGACGGGGGGACAGACGAGGGGTGGCTTCTTCAGCCAGAGCGTAGGGGTAAACTAGTTCAGGGGTTGCATCCCAAACAAGGGCAACAGGGGAAGTGCAGGAAAAGTTGAGGGGGCTACCTTGGTTGTTGAACTCCAACTGGTAGCTGGCAGAATCTCCGTCCCACTGACCGTACTGTGAGAAGTCGTACTCATAGTTGTAGTCAGCCACTGGAGCAGCCCAGAGTCAGTCTATTGGTTAGACTGTCCAAGTGTGATGACTCACTGTCACTCGACAGGGGGTCACGACGTAGGCAGAGACTGGGGGCTGAGTAGGGTGTGGAGAAGAGATGCTCGACGACAGAAGAACACAAGATACACTCTTGGCTCAAAGAGGAGTAGTGGCGCACGATGAGCGGGGCACTCGAAGGAGCTGAGAGGCAAGAGGGAGGATGTCACAAGTGGACAGTCTGAGGGACTGTCCATAGAATTGCACCAGCTTATATACTACAGAGGGTGGTCTGTGCATAGTTTTAGGGCAGGCTTAGGGCCTGTCCATGGGTGCTGCGCAGTACTGCACAAGGGAACATTCTAGAGACATCTAACAATAGAGTCCAATCAAAGAGGTTTAAACATAGAACGACTGAGCTGCAGTCGATGGCACAATCTTGCGTCAGGATGGTGTGATTCCACAGTCAATGCGGAAATCCCCAAGGGGTGGTGACTTGGTTGATTATCTTCGTTGATTGATCAACAATCAACTGTTGATTAGTACACTGTGTACACAACACGTGGCTTGAGAGATGTGACAGATCACGTGATCATTTGAGAACTGAATTCAAACTCCGAGTCGGAATTCCCCTTTAGGAAGGTGATTACATAAGACTGGGCCAACGCGGACCGGTCCCAAGCACCCTTGAGTCACAACCGGGTTATAGGTTCATGACAGGCGCCAGCACTGCATCCCACACTTGCGGCGCTCTACATCGTATTAGACGCTGATGGTGATCTTTCAGAGATCACCAGAACAAACCCCAGCCTTGAGGGGCATGAGTATTACCAACCTGGGGCCAAGTTCCCCCAGGACATCTTGGACTTGTTGCTGAGCGAGGGTCGCTGGTGGGAAACCCTTGGTGAGTCATTACAAACTGTCTCATTTGTTTTCTCAATGTCTCCCCACAGTTGCCAAGTCTCAAAATGTGGGACCACCACCAAAGACAGTCCCACATCACCTGCCGAGGGTGAAGCTCATCCTGCCGGATCCACCTGCCGACTATGCAGCAATGCAGGTGGATGGGTTGCAGAAGGTGAGTAATTATATCTCTATTCCTCTGATCATTCTGACTTCCTCCAACAGTTGCTAAGGGCCACCCGCAACTGAAGGCAGCACAAAAAGGCTGCTGAAGCTGCTGCCGTGGCTGATTTGAGGAAGCGTAAGCAGCCTTTGCCTTCAGGCGACAAGGCCAAGAAGCACCACGCAGGGCCCATGCAGCAGCAATGTAGGCCTGCACTCAATGACAAGGATGAGTTTGAGAGTGAGGAAGACGACAGCAAGAGCAACAGCTCCAGTGACAATGGCTATGAAGAAGAGGATGAGATCGAGGAGGAAGACAAGATTGAGGAGGACAATGAGGAGGACGAGGAGGATGAGATCGATGACAACAACAACAACAAAGATGAAGACGGCAAGGGTGCAGAGGGTGAGGGAGAAAATGAGGACGAGGGGTATAAGTTTGAGGTGCATATTCATTATCTTTTCATTATTTGCAGCTAAAGGAAATATAAATAGTGCTCTTGATGCGCCCGTGCAGGGGTCAACTGCCAGACAAGGCCAACAGGGCCTTGCATTTGCTGCAAGGAGAAGAAGCAGCAATGCAGTCTGATGCCCATCAATGTGAAGACAGGCAAGGCAGATCAGTGGATGCTGACAGCCAGGCAGGTCTTCAAGTTCCACCTTGAGCAGCTCAAGGGGAAGCAGCCAAGGCACGGGGTCAGGGTGGGTTCAAACTCGGTAGTGTTGGCCTCGAGGATGGTTGGGAGGATGAAGCTGGACAGCGGGTCATCTCATGGCCATTCTTGCTTGGCAGCTTCAGTTTCACCATCTGCAGCTGAGTCGCCCACCCCACCCTCTACAGCTGAGTTGCCAGTCCCACCCTCTGCAGAGCTGTTCCCTGCTGTTGATGCAGCTGCTGAGCCCTCTGTCCCTACTCCTGCTTCCATTCCCATTATCTCTCCTGCCACCACCCCTTCCACTGTTGCCGCCATTCCTCCTACCACTGCTGCCACCATTCCCCCTGCCGCTGCCACTCCCATTCCCCCTACCCCTGCCGCCGACTCTCCTGTTCCCATTGACAACCACTCCCCTTCCATAGCCCTCGCTCTCTGTCGGCACATGTCATTGAAGAGGAAGAAACTTGTGCCATATGTCTTGGTGCCGAACCCACCACCCTCAGTCTCCTCCTCACGAAAGCAATGTTGATAAGTGACCCTTGCGCACTTAGCGGCTCGTACGGACCAGACTTGCAGCATGGACTGCTTTAGATTAGATTAATTGGACCTGTACATTACTTACATTTGATCTGTACAATCTAGCGCTAATCATTGCGTCATGTATGACATCATGTACTATGACATCATGTAGAACACTCCGGACACTTCATTGTACTCAGTCCTTTGTTCTCCTTTAGTTCTTATCTTTATTATGATGTCACTATGATATCATCCTTGTCTGGACTTTCCTTGTTCTTGCACGCCTTGTTCCCTTTACACACACTCCTTTGTCCTGTTGTAGAACAATGCGTCCCTTGTATTCTGTGACACTCTGTTACTTACCTTGTAGTTGTGTCACCCTCCTGTATAGTATAAGTAGTAGTGCTTGTACGCTCCTGGTCCACATCAGTTCCCTCACTGTTGTGTGCCAGGTATGTCTCTTCCTCTCAATTGTATAATCAGTTCCCTCACTGTTGTGTGCCAGACTTCCACTCTGCTTCACTCTGCTTGACACCCCTGTGCTGCTTCCAGTCACCCTCTATATCTCACCACAGTCTTATCAGTCACTGTGAGTATAGTTCTTATGTGTCTGTTCATCAAGCAAAGCTCTGCCACTCAGGAGTCGCAAGTGCCATCTCCCAGCAGCAGCAGCATGGAGGCCTTGGAAAGAAGGGTAGCTGCAATTGAAGAATGGATACACACACAAGATGAGAACTGGAAGGGTGGATTGTAAGACCTTTTTCATACTTTACGCATTTTCGGCATCTTTTTTGTCCTGTTCACTATTTCTCTCTGCCTCAGTATCTCTTTACATACTTGTCTCACATCTAGCTAGTTCACTGCCCTACTGTACAATTTCTGTATCAAATTCAATCTCCATTTGCTGTCTTGTTTCGCCCTGTGTGATTGTGAGTTGGTCATAATGTTTCAGCAGCTGTTCAGAGCTGGTCAAATAACTCACAAACAGTCTGATTTTATCGCTTAGAGTCAGTGGAGGATTCCTCAGTGTTTGAGAATATCTACCTCCCCAAATATTTTCAGATCTCCGAAATCTTATTTACCAAGGCAGCAAAAATGTTGGCTTGAGCTGCCACAACACTAGATCATTGTCAAGGCATTTAATGGTGCTGAAAATTTGCACAACACATGTATAGATAGATATTTACGTTACACTCTGAGAGACGCTTGGTACAAGTGAGAATTCAGAAAAGGGATGTGAGGGAGATACTAATCATCTGCAGTGGTGCATGCCCCTTGCTCCTCCTCCTTCTAGTGACCCACTCTGGTCCTGGCAGACATGCCGCTGCTCCTATTGGACACATTCACCTTCTAGAGTCAATGAGGAAGCTATCACTTACTTAATTTGCTTAGCCTGCTCAGTAGGCCGCGTTACACATGCTGAGCACCGAGTGTCATTCTGTGCATTTGTCAAATGGTGATCAACTTTCTGGCGCTTGGAGGGGGGGGTATCGGCAGTTGCCTGAGTAAGAGGCCCTGAGTGAGAGGCACTAGATTGAATTTAGGTCACTTACATGGTCATCAGGGGAGCATTCCTGGGCAGGACCTGTCCTTGAGCTGCCAATGGGAGCTGGGTGCTGCGTGATGATGCGAGGGTGAGGGCAAGGGCGAGGGCAAGTCTGAGTCCAAGTGTGAGGAGGTGGAGGAGGTGGTGGGGGGTTGGGAGGGTGTGGGGGCAGAATTCCCCCATCTTCTTGCATCGGCAGCTCCTCATGAGGCTGCTGGCCATTGGCACTCTGGTGAGGGTGAGGCCAAAGTTACAGAAACATAAGGGAGCTCAGCTACTTACACTGCTTGGACTCCCAGCACCATCTTCTTGGCTTTGTCCATTAGACCCACCCCTGGTTGAATGCTCACCATCATAATGCTTGTTAGCCTTATCCACTTTCTTGAAGCGGAATGGGATCTCACCAGCAGCTCACCTCTGTATCCAGTGCTTGAATAGGGAGTTGGCATCATCAAGACGAATGTGATGGTATTGTGTCAGAGTGACCCCCTCCAGCAGGTACTCAGCAGCGATAAAGTTGCCTTGTGTTACGATTGCATGTGTTGAACCCTTACTGTACCGGTTGTGACTACAGCAGTAAGGTAGATTAGTCACGGACTTAGGGGATTATGATGTAGTACGATAGGAGATTCATGCGATTGCTGACTGACACTTGACTCGATCCTAGTACTGGTAGTATTAGTATTAGGATTGTGCTACTTACGCGATACATCAGATGCTACAATACAGTGACCCATAGCAGCACTTGAAAGCCTGCTCAACTTGTATTTAAGGAAGCTGTGGAAGACCAAGATACGCCATCTTGGTCTTCTTCAATCGTCACTTCTCTGCCTCATATTCTATCCCAGTTGTGTGGGACTTCTATTTGAATGAGCCTTTGCCTGCGTAGTGCCTGCAAGCATCTACATTTGCCTTCGTGCCATATGTCTCATGACATGTCCAGCTAAGTTGACAGTCGCTTTCCAAGCTCAAGTCGAGCTAACATCCTGACGGCGTTACATTAAGACCAAGATATTCCATTGTGGCGACTGCTAATACTCACGACCAGTGGATGAACTTCCATCCATATAACTTAGAACAAAGAGGAGACTGAAACGTACCCACCTGATTTTTGGGACAGCCCAGTAGAGAGAACGAGGCAACGAAACAGGATATTTCGTCGAGTTCAACAGACCTACGAGGTTCCGACCTGTTGAGTTCAATTTCGAACATTTGTGTTGGGTAGAGATTACGTGGAACCCAATAGATCACCGCTGGGATGTTATCAGACCAGCAGGAAGGAATTACCAGTGCGACATTGATACGCAAGAACTCAACTCATGAGTGGACTGGGGACCAATTGACAGACAGTTACAAGAACATTCAACCAGAGAAGCCATTAGTGAAGAAACAGAAGAAGAAGAATAAAGCGAAGAAGCCCGACCACAAAGTGTCAGACCAATCGAACAGTACACTATCCAACGAGCTGAGTCCCTACACATTTCTGAACAGCCAAAAGTCATCCATGTACGATCACCCACAGCAGAAATGGCAACCACCACCTTAACCGCAGAAGAAATCATCACCATCTGAGAGCAGGCTGCACGAGACGCAGCTGAAGCCATATGACAAGGATCACAAGTACACCTACTCCCGATCAAACCAGAAACCGGAGTACGAATGACCACAGACGATGCGGCAATCTTCAGAGCCATAGGGCCTGACCAAGGAGATCCACCATCAGCCGAGCAACAAGGGATACCCCTGGACCCACCACCAGGAAGGGGAGGACCCCCAGGGGACAACTTTCCGCACCGACAAAGTGGAGGGGGGCTGCCCCTGGACATACCAAGAGGAGGCCTGCCGGCAGGAGGACCACTGGGTGGAGGAGCCCTGGGAGGAGGAGGACATGGACATGAAAAACTAACAGGTGAGCCCCCATCCATATTTGATGGCGACCGTACCAAGGTGGACTCATTCCTCACACAATGGCATGTCTATTGGGGGATGAACCTTGATGCCCCCGTTGTAACGTTACAGTAGGAACTTTCAGCTCGGCGTGAGCAAGTCTGGTCTTTCTATGTCAATAGGCAAGGGTTCAGCCGGTAATGGCAAGGTTTAAGTGGTTAACAAGGATCTCAGAGTATGACACAATACTCAAGATGTGAGTGGAGTTCAAGGGGGTTCAAGAGGTTCGACGATTTAGCAGAGAGTTACCCCAAGGGAATGGGAAAACAATGTATACTGTGATGGTAAAGAAGTTGAGTCTAAGGATACAAGCTACCTAGGGCCAAACTTATATAGAAAAAGGTTTGTTTGTGTGGAACAAACAAATGGCGCAATCCACAGCAAGCGTGAGAAGAAAGTACAGCAATCCACAGCAGGCACGGGAAAAAGAAGAAAGTGTGCACAGCTATCCGCAGTAAGTGTGAGAAGAAACAAGGATATAAAAGGCAAGTGAGACATGTCTCAGTTTTAACAAAAGTGAGACACCTGCCATAAAAGGGTGCATTTAGCCCAAGTATAGTAGTAATAAAGACTTATAAGGACAATGAGTGTCTCATTGTCTCACTTTGCACTAGGAGAGAATCTTAAGGCTCCTAGTGCGCAGCAAGTCCAAGAAAGGGAAAGCCAAGAAAGGAAAGACTTTCCCATGAACGCAAGTGTAAGTAAGAAACTAATAGTAAAGTCAAAACAAGTCCAGTCCGTAACATTACCCTCCCTTCAGAGTCCTTGTCGTCTCGATGTCCCTAGAAACGGTCTGTGCCGGGCTCTGGATCGTCAGTCTGTACCAGGTCGTCGTCAACCCAGTCAGAGTTGTAGTTCTCTGCGATAATCTCCCGGCAGCAATCAGTGCGAAGGAACTGGAAGTGTCCGCGAACTCCGCACTTCCAGCACTGCTCATAGACAGGGCAGCGGATCTTGGCATGTCCGGGGTCGTTCCTAAAACACTTGCCACACCACTTGTTAGCAGCATCTTCTTCTCCTGGTTGTTCTTCAAGCCGGCGCCATAGGCACTTGTTGGGCCAGTGGCCTGCACTCTGGCAATGGTAACAGTACCGCTTGGTCCGAGGGCAGTTGAAGCTGCGATGATAGCGACTGTCACAGCGCCAGCACCGGTCTCCGTTGCGATTTTCCTGGAGGCAAGGCATCTCTACAGGTCCTCCAGGGCGAGGGGGGAAGGGAAGATCTTGGTGATGGAAAAGGCAAGGTCGCTGCCATGTGTCAGCATAGTGTTCTGCGATACGAGTGTAGGCATGGGCGGCTTCCAGTCGACTGCACACCCCATCAAGTTCTGAGATGGTGTTGAACAGCAGTCCATGGACTCGATTGCATTGAGCCTGCAGATCAGTGAACTGCCTCTGGAGCGTAGCCCGCTGTTCCAAACAGTTGCGAAGGCGAGAGACCTCTGCATCTAGCTGTGGGGAGTTGAGGTCCCTCAGTGCCTCATCTACGGCATATGCCCGTGGATCATCACGTGAGAGTTGCTGCATCTGGTCATCTGACATGACCTGTGGCATGGCTCCTGGGAGACTATCCAGGTACACAGGTTCTCCATAGACCGGTTGACCTTGGCCCATACAGCCCTTGACATCTTGGCGGTTACCGGTGTAGGCAATGTATTTGGCTAAGACTTTAGTGCCATCAGGTTGGTTGATGTAGAGGGGGTGGAAGCGGGCTGAGGTCTCTATATTGGGGAAGAAGGGGAGGCCTGGGTGGTCATCGTCTTTGTCAGGGTTGTCGTTGGCAGCCACACGCTCATAGTCAATAGGGGCATCCTCCAGTGGAGGCATCGACGAGTGGGAGATCACAGAGACTGGGGGAGAGTCAGGAGGAGGGGTGGAAGGAGGGAGTGGAGGAGGAGTAGCAGTTGGTTCAGGAGGGGGAGACAGGGAGGACCTAGGGACTAAGTTGGGATGTCCATCAAAACTTTCCAACAGTGCAACCAGTGCCGGGTTGACATCCATGGTGGTCTGTTGTTCTGGGGTTGGGGGTCAAGAGAAGGACCCTTGTTTGATGGAGCGTTCAACGAGGGCTTCAACAGAGGAGGAGCAAGAAGGCATTGTGTGCGAAGATGTAAGAGTAGAGGAGTGGGGGTCTTTTCCTTCCAACCTTGTACTTCTTATATGTGAGGAGGGTGCTCCTTCGGCATTCGGGTGTAGCTGGAAGAAGTCTTGAATTGCTTCAGGGGCTGATACATTTTCCTCCGGTTCCCATGAGTTGTCACTGTCAGGGAAGCCCTTCCATTTGATGAGGTAATGGAGTTTACGTCGTCGTCCCTTCTTGGCAGAGTCTAGAACTTTCTCTACTTCCCATTCTTCTTCTCCGTTTATTATGTCAGGTGGGGGTTGTGGGAAGTTTTCTCCATGAAGAAGTGTTTCCCTATATGGTGTAAGTAGGTTGGCATGGAACACAGGGTGGATCTTCCATTGCAGGGGTAGGGCGAGTTCATAGTTGACCGGTGACAGGACTTTGGTAATCTTGAAGGGTCCATGTCGTTTTGGAGCTAGTTTGGCAGTTGGATGACTAGTCCTTATGTTTGTTCCTTCTAGCCACACCATTTCTCCTTCTTTGTATGGTTCAAACTTGGAGGGTCGCTGTGCTAGGGAATCTTGTGCTTTCTTTAGGTTGTCCTGAGCTTCCTTCCTCTTGTTCTTCAGTTCTTCAAGACGTTGTCCTACACTTGGAACTGGGGAGGGTTTTGGCATCCATGTGGTGCATGGGAGTTTTCCCATGATTAGTTCAAATGGGGGAATTCAGGTTGTAGCGTTGGGCCAGGAGTTATGAGCAAATTCTGCCATTGGTAACCAGGTTACCCAATCATCCTGTCTTGCATTACACCAAAACCTTAGGTATTGTTCTAACCATTGGTTTGTTCGTTCTGACTGTCCATCTGTTTGTGGGTGGTATGCTGTTGAGATGTTCTATTTGATGTCTAAGGCTTTGTAGAGGGCTCTTGCAAACATTGATGTGAATTGTGGGTCTCGATCAGAAATGACCTTCTTGGGAAGGCCATAGTGGTGGTAGATGTGTTGTAAATAGAGTTGTGCGACTCCAGCTGCATCTATTGTTTCGTTGCAAGGGATGAATAATGCTGCTTTTGAACAATCGTGATCTGTGACTGTGAGGATTGTGTCATAGCCTTTTGACTTGGGTAATTTGACGATGAAATCCATGCTGACAGTTTCAAATGGTTCTGTCATCTGTCCAAAAATGGGTGAGAGGCTTGGCTTCTTTGGGTGGGTGTTGACTTTATTGGCTTGGCATGCTGTGCATCCCTTGACATATTCTTCCACATCTTTCTTTATGCCAGGCCACCAGTAGTCTCGTGTTATCAGAGCCATTGTGTTTGAAATTCCAGGGTGTCCAGCGCTTGGAAGGTCATGAAAAGCGTGAATTACCCCCCTCTTAAGGTCGTTGTTCCCTGCAACAACCAAGCGCTCATCTTTCCAGTGGAGCCCTGAGTGTTCTTTTAGGTTGTGGGTATCTATCCAGGTTTTGATATGTTCCTGGTCTAGGTTCTGTGTGACATAAGCCCATAGTTCTTGTTCCTGTGGCAGTTCCCTTGTAGCTTTGACAAATAGTTCTTCCGGAAGGACTGTTACATCCGAGTTGTCATGGGAACCTGATGAACAGCACACATAGATAGCTTACTCACAGAGGGACAAAGTGTTCTGTGGTGAGACAAGCTGGGTGGCTGGAAGCAGCAACAGGGAAGTCAAGCAAGGTAAAGCAAAGTGTCTGGCACACAAGCAGTGAGAACTGATAATGTTACATTGGAGTAAAGGAAGCTTACCTGGCACACAAGCAGTGAGAACTGATGTGGACCAGGAGCGTACATGGTACTCTACTTATACTCCTACAGAAGGTGACAGTAGTACAAGGCAAGTAACGCTAGTCACAGAATACAAAGGTGCTATTGTTCTACAAAGGGACAAGGGAGTGGACGCTTTGAGAACAAGAGAAAGGAGAACAAGGAGAGTCCAGAACTACATGATATCATACTGACATCATAATAAAGATAATACCAAGTAGAGAACAAAGAGAAGTACAAAAGCGTTATACAACGCAGAGTCCGGATGTATGATGTCATAGAAGTACAGTGATGTCATAGATGACGCAATGGTAAGTCCAGATTGTACAGATCAAACAGTATCTAATCTACAAGTCCTGTATATCTAATCTAAAGCAGTCCATGCTGCAAGTCCGGTCCGTACGAGCCGCTAAGTGCGCAAGGGTCACTTATCAACAGAACCATCATCATAGTCTGGTCTTCTTGACAGGGCATCTGCCCGGGCATTCTTGGAGCTGGCAATGTGGTGGAGCTCTATATCAAATTCAGAGAGTTCCAGGACTTCTCGTGTTACGTTCCTACGAACGTATTGTCCGACTTGGATGGGAAACAGGTGTTGGCACATGACTACTACTCGTGGGGTGAGCCGAAGTGCTGAAGCGTCCCCTTAGTAGTCAAACAAGGTCACCTCCTGATGAGATAATCAGGGAATAAAAGAGAAGTTGAACAGCCGTCAACCAAAGGAAAGATAGGAGGCAAATGATAAGTCACAAAGGAGGGGAAAGCTTGAAGTCCTATTGAATGGTAGGAGTGATACAAGAACTCAAGCTGGGGAATGCTCCGTCCCAGCGTACTACCTATATACTAGTACATAGTAAAGTTTGCAGTCAGATACAGAGCCAGAAACCCTAGTATCGTAATGAGTCATACCGAGTCATAGATAAGTACAACCAATGGCATAAGGCCCTCGGTATCGTATCAGTCAGCATAGATGTAACAGCCAATCAGAACGCACACAGTAATCAGAAGGTAGGCACGTAGGCCCGTAAAGTCTGTACAGGGGAACCCAATAACCTCTAAGCTTGATAGGGCAAGCGGACCATAACACTGGTTCGACGTGATGTTTGTATTATGCAAACATCACATTGAAACATTGTCACGTGACCACTAACCGTCCACACCGTGTAGACACGGCTCGGGCATACTCCTCTCGGTGTTGCAGCTGCGTAAGCAGCTCATCTTCTTCGTCTTCTTCTCCAGGGGAACCGGCATTTGCCCAGCCGGATTCACGATACTCCCATTGAGGTCCAACACGTGATGCTGGTAAGTCACATGGTCGAGGCGCGTTCGTTACATCTCGTGCTACTCGTCGGCTGATCTTGTGTGGTTCTTTCCAATATTGGAGGTTTGCGTGGTCTGTGTACACCACTACCTTGTGAGGGGAGCCTGCTAGATATGCCCGCCAGTGTCGTAGAGCCCGCACACAATGGCTAGCAATTCTTGATCATAGATGTCATAATTTCGTTCTGCTGGTCCAAATGTCTGGGAGTAGTAGGCCACTGGGTGGCGAATTCCTTGGTTATCCTTTTGGTAAAGCACCCCTCCATTGGCAAATCGGGATGCATCCACTTCCAATTCAAATTGTTTTTCCAAATCTGGTTGAATGAGCACGGGTTCCTTTCCAAGCAGGGTCTTGAGTGTGTCAAATGCCCTTTGACAGTCTTCCGTCCATTCCCATTTGGTATCTTTTTTGAGTAGGTTGTTAAGGGGACGGGCAATCATAGAGAATCCTCGGATGAAGCGGCAATAGAAATTTGCAAATCCTTGAAAGGCACGGACTTCTTTGGTTGTTGTTGGAGTGGGCCAGTCACGTACACCCTGAACCTTAATCAGGTCCATTCGGACCCTCCCTTTTTCCAATATGACACCCAGGTACTCTATAGACCTAACCTCAAAGGCGCATTTCTCCAGTTTTAGGTAGAGATCATGTTCCTCTAGGCGTTCTAAAACTTGATGGACCACCTTGCGGTGTCTTTCCAGGTCATCAATAGTGGCGATAAGGATGTCATCTATGTAGATTATGACTTCTCCGGTTAGGAGCATGTCACGGAATATTACGTTCATCATGGTCTGAAATGTGCTTGGCGAGTTGGTGAGTCCAAAGAACATGACACATGGTTCAAACAGCCCCTGATTGGTTTTGAAGGCCGCCTTCCATTCATCTCCTTCTTTGATCCGGATGTTGTTATAACCCCATCGGATATCAAATTTGGTAAACAACGCCACATCCCGGACCTTGTCAATCAATTCTGGGATTAAGGGGAGTGGGTATCGATTCTTGACAGTGTACTGGTTGATCCGTTGGTAGTCTTGGACAGGGTGAAGCTTTCCATCTTTCTTTTTGATAAAGAAGAAGGGAGACGAGTATGGGGATTTAGAGGGCTGGATATATCCCTTTTCAAGGTGTTCATTGAGGAATTTGGTAAGGGCTTCATTTTCATCATGTGTTAGAGGGTATATTTTGCAATCAATAGTGGCTGGGGCATTTGGAGTGAGGTCAATGGTGTGATCCCATGACCTGGTTGGTGGGAATTGGTGGGAGTTCTCTTCACTGAAGACCTTCTGATGTTGTAGGTACTCCTTGGGGACCATTTCCTCTAGCGTTCTTTCAGTTTGATCTCGTGCCTTTTGCGCCAATTCTGAGGCCACCGTGGTTTTGCCAATGACCTCATCTTGGGTAAATCTGAGATAGAGTTCATCTCCTTCCTCATACCCGCACTCTTCCAGAAACGTGCTCCACATTTTCCAGATGTGGATCTTTGGTTTGGGGGTGTCTTGTTTTTGGAGTCCTTGGGTAGTGATGATGACAGGGAGGTGACTGGTGTTGATGGTGGAGTCCTTCCAGTTGCATTGGAATTCAAAGGCAGCAAGCCAGGGGTATCCCAGGATCATTTGTTCTTCCCCTAGATTTGTCACCAGGAACCTCATGGGTAGTTTCTTGGATCCTGATTGGACATCTAGCATGGAGTATGCCGTTAGTTCTCCTGCCTTATTAAGGGTTCCATCAATATTCCAGATCTTTTTTGGGTTTGACAGGGGTATCGTCCCTATCCCCATTTGCTTCAGGAGTCTGGGGTCTATGAAATTGTCCGTAGCTCCAGAGTCTACTAGGACGTCTTGATCGGCCATTTTGTGTGCAGTTTCCAGGTGTACAGGGACTTTCAAGGATCTATATTGGCTATATTGTACACTGGAAATGTTTAAAGCTCTAGCCCAGGCCACCGGGTTCGAGCCTACAAAAAATCCTTCTCAGCAAAGGCTTTCTCTATGAGCAGTGCTCGCACTTCCTCACTCTGTGCCATCAGAGTTCCCCACATCTCATTTGCTAGTTCCTCTTTGGTTTTTGTGGTGGATGGTGCAGAGGGTGTAGTTGATGCTTCTGCAAGTTTGGCTGGTTTGTCAGGGCAGTTTCGCGATATGTGCCCCTGTTTCTTGCAATGGAAACAGCGCCCTTCTGCTTGAAGCTTCTGTTTTTCAGTTTCAGTGAGGGCTGCTCTTCCTGCAGCTCCTCTTTGAGTCCTTCCTATGTCCATCGCATTTGGGTCACGTGGTTTGACTCTAAAGGCATTGTTCCATTGCCCTTTTGTGAATCCGGCTTTAGTTTCCTTTTTGATTCTGAAGCGATTTTGGAGATTAATGAAGTCTTGATGGTGCTTTCTAGCTGATTGGGTCCATTCTTTCCAGTCATCTGGGTGGTCGAACTGTATAATGTTCCTGACCAGTTTTTCAGGTAGACCCCGTGAGAAAATATCCAGGGTTCCTTCTTCATCTGCACCATATCCTGCCTTCTTTGCAAGGGCGGTGAACTGAGCAATATAGGTGTCAAGGTCTCCATTCTCCATTTTAACTGCTTGGAGTGCCTTCTGTGCCTTCTGCTTCTCTGCAACGTCTGTGTAAGCAGCCTGGAAGCGATCTAGGATGGTGATCCACAGGTCTTCTTCTGTTGTAGCCCATCCTCCAGCAAGTTCATCAGTAAGCCAGTCACTTTGTTCCATTATATATGGACGAATTATAACTAGGTTCATGGTTCACAGTGGGTTCTGATTGGAAATTTGACTTAGGGTTACCACGTATATCCAAATAATGACTCTTCATTTGACCACCATGGACAAATGTGGGACCATTACTTGGCCCGCATTTGACCATGATGGTCAAACGCGGGGCCGTTACTTGGCCCGCATTTGACCATCATGGTCAAACGCGGGGCCGTTACTTGGCCCGCGTTTGACCATCATGGTCAAATGCGGGACCATTACTTGGCCCGCGTTTGACCATCATGGTCAAATGCGGGACCATTACTTGACCCGCGTTGGACCACCATGGTCAAACGCGGGGCCATTACTTGGCCCGCATTTGTCCACCATGGTCAAACGCGGGGCCATTACTTGGCCCGCATTTGTCCATGGTGGACAAATGCGGGACCATTACTTGGCCCGCGTTTGTCCATAATGGTCAAACGCGGGCCTGTATAGGCACACTGGACATGCCATTCAACTCGAAATACAATAAAACATATACTTCGAGTACAAACATGACCATAGGCCTTCATTGATACAGATAGACTTTGGAGGCCCGCATTTGACCATGATGGTCAAACGCGGGGCCATTACTTAAAGTGTAGTTATATAGTATGGGTCTCTCTGGTCTTGTTATCTGACCTCCTGGAGTGGAATTGATTGATTATACATTGGGGTTATATTGTGTCTTCATCTGTTACCAGGGAACTATTTGCTATGTGGAGTTGGGGGTTATATTGTTGTTAAGTAAGGTAGAAAAGGTGTGATGTTATGTTGACAGCCTTTATAACTTGCAAGGTCAGGTAGTAATATTGGTGATAGTCTGTGTTCTATTAGGGAATCATATCTGTGAGATGTGCATAAGGAGATTTCCATTATCTGTGACCCATTTGTAACATATACCAATGGCAGGCACAATGTGCTGCTCTGTATGCCGGAGAGCGAGCAGTGCGAGCAATCCGTGCTATACAGAGCAGCACATTGTGCCTGCCATTGGTATATGTTACAAATGGGTCACAGATAATGGAAATCTCCTTATGCACATCTCACAGATATGATTCCCTAATAGAACACAGACTATCACCAATATTACTACCTGACCTTGCAAGTTATAAAGGCTGTCAACATAACATCACACCTTTTCTACCTTACTTAACAACAATATAACCCCCAACTCCACATAGCAAATAGTTCCCTGGTAACAGATGAAGACACAATATAACCCCAATGTATAATCAATCAATTCCACTCCAGGAGGTCAGATAACAAGACCAGAGAGACCCATACTATATAACTACACTTTAAGTAATTGATCAATTCCACCTGAGGTAACTCTGTATATACATCCAACTCAGACCAAGTTCTCAGGTGAGACTTTTTGGCCTGAGTCTCTCTGTCCTTCAACAAGCTTCCTATCATTACATTTCTCATACAACCTCAGTCCTGTCAATAAGCTACAGTGTAACCATGTCGTTGATGAGCAGCAGACATAAGAGGCATACTCACAGTGGCAAGGTAACTATGGTGAGATATGCTAGAATGCTGGAAGCAGAGGTGAACAGGGAGTTTGCAGAAAAAGCAAAGGAGTCTGGCACACAACAGAACAACAGAGTGAGAACTGATGTGCATCAGGGCATACAGAGTGTTCTACTTATACTGTACAGGGGTGTGACACTACTACAAGGAGTGTAACACAGGGCCGCAGAATACAAGGAGTGTTGTTCTACATACAGGACAAAGGAGTGTGTAAAATGGAGAACAAGGCAAATGTAGCAGTATGACTTATCATGACAACTGGACCAATGGGTTCTGAGTATAGTAGGACAGATTAGATTTAGTGTTTGATGATAGTAGGATAAACATTTTGCAAAAGATGAGGGTAAGGATGGCAGAAGACAAGACGTCTGGTGTGAAATGATGTAGAGATTTGTTGTTGGTGAATGAGTAAGGGGCAGGGTGACAATGTGGTGTAGGATGTGGAGATTGTGAGGTGATTTAAATCTGTGAAATGCCTTGGCAAGCCATTTAATGGCTTATATTCCTCTCTAAGGCTTGCCAGCCTTGTAAGATCCAAAAGCACTTAAAATTCCTGAAAGCCCTCATAGGACTTGAAATCAGTCAAAGTCCACAAAAGGTCCACCAAGCCTCATTGAACTTATCATTTCCAGCTAATGCCAAATAGTCTGTGTGAACCTCATGAGGCCTTGTATTCTTGGCTAAGCCTAACATTGTCAGCCAGGCATTGCTTACATTGTTATCATCCCACTAACATTTTATGTGTACATAACAGCAAATAAAGTAATACATTATATTATCATAATATGATACATGACGTGACCAAAGTATCTAAAGCACCAAAGCCAAGAAGGCAACAGAGTCCATAGGGGCAAGCAACAGGGTCCAAGAGACTGAGCATGATGAGCCAAGATCCAAGCAGTACAAGCACCTTGAGACACAGTCCCAGAGCCACAGAAGTTGAGCCAAACCAAGGCAAGGAGACAACACACACTGCAGTCTACTCTTCAGATGGTCGGTGCCGTTTCGCTGCACATTCCAATCAAGTGAGTTTGGCCTTTGACCAACTGTCATTGTCACTTTTCTGTGGATGGTTGTCACCCTTGCCTTTAGTACTTGGTTTGTCGAAGAATATCTTTCTGTGCAGTGGGCTGTTGTTAGACATGTCTGAAAGTAAACTCAATACATACTGATTCCACCATGCCAGCGTTTCCATAGCCCATTTGTTGTCACTGTCTTCAAACAGTTCTAGAATAGCAAGGTAAAAGTCTTGTAAGATAAAGTTCCTGTCTTTAGTGCCCCATTCTTTACAAGAGGAAAGCGCAAAACGAGCCTAACAGATTTTGAATGAATAAAGACAAAATGGGACCATACCTGAGCAACTGCATATGTGATTGTTGAAGGTGTCACCTGGGTCAAGCTGTTGATCTTGGCAACAGTGGACTTCCTTTTCTTGTCAGTGGGTTCCCAAAAGCCATTCCCCATGAAGATGCTTTTGAACAACTATGTGGTCAACAGGAACTGAAAGCAACATCAGAGGGGAAATAACTTACCCATAAGCACAGGGGTGACTGTAATAGGCCTTGCTCAATATCCCAATCCTCCAGATCAGCTTCAAAAAGTTTATCTGCCTTGTCCTTGTTATAAAGGAAGTTGGGGAGGTCAGTGGCAGTGATTGGGACCATGCCACCTGTGATGTTCTCAAGAAATCTACACACGGACATCAGTACAGAAGAGATAGGTCATCAAGTATGTACATCAGATTATGGTCAAAGACATATATGAAGGCACAGGGACAGAGTGCATGCACTGTACTGACATGGTTGAACCCATGGCCCATCTTGTCTCACAGAACTGGCTCACCAGCTTGAGCATTGCAGGTGAAGAACTCTGAAATTCCTTCCTTCATCTTGTTTGTATCTTGCTGTCGAGCACTCTGCGAATCCTTATCCATCTAATACAGACAATGAGTAGTGACATGATGAGTAAAAATATTCTTACCAGTGCAATAAGATCCATGATTGATTCAAAGTCATCACCAAATTCTTCAATTGTCTTCTTGAAGTTCAGCACCTGAGCAAGCACCCCATGATATAGCTTGATATATGTGACATGGTTTGCATTGTTGTCTTCCCTGTTGGTGTAGTCAGTGGGTATATGTGCCAAAGAAAAGGGACCCACCTTTCATTGTCCTCCATTGTTTTAATCTCAAAGAAACCATCCTCAGCCAGTCCAATCTGGAAGGCCTCATTAAGGTCCAACCATGTCTGTATACACAGACCATCCATCCATCTACCAGCTTTCTTGTAAGCTTTCAGTGTGTCTTGTTTTGTGGTCCTGAGGCTGTTTTTGAGATGATACACTGCCAACAATGGTTGCACTGACTTACATGGTACAGCCTCACTTCCATTTCTTCCTACCAGCTTTAACCAGTAGGGCATGTCACAGTAGCTTGTGTCCCAATTTACACTTCGTTCTAGGGTCATGGTCTTCTTGGTTGTTCTCACATTGCTGTGGAGTCTGTAGTCATCTTGATTGCTGCTTCTGTCTTCATCAGACTGTTGTGGGGATGTAGATAGAGGAGAGTTGAGAGGGTAGCAGGGTTGCTGCTGGTGAGCTGTTGCATAGGTGGGTTGGATATGAGAAGGTTGAGGGCAATGGAACATGGTGGCCAAGTTCAGGAATGACATGTTAGTTGACTTAGTGATTTTTCTGATTCCTCAGATGTTGCTGGCTCAGCCAACACTTGAACATCACAATGGGCCTCTGAGTTGACTTTACATGTGGACTACTCTGTGCCATTTCTTCTGACTCGTGGCCCCACACTTATCCAATACATGGTTGAATGTGATTGATGTGGAGTAAAGCTTACCAATGGAACTGCTTGAGCACATAGTGTTCACCAGATCCACTGCAAAAGGAATGTGCCAATGAAGTTCAAACCACCTGAGACTCAAAACCTGAGATTGAAAAGTCAAGCTGCACAGATGAGTCCTAATAATGTTAGCTCTTAGTCCTGTCTTTAGGTTTCATTTCATTGATTTTGCAAAATGACTGGTCTGAAATCTGCCAGGACACTGTTGATATTGGGCTGGAGGAGGTAGAGGTGCTTGGAGATCCAGACTTTGTAAGGGGCAGCTTGGTATGTTGATCCTCCATTGTTTCACTGGATGCTAAATTGATTGTACACTCAAGAATGTTGACTGCAACAATGACAATGAGCTAGATGGCCCAGACCCAGCATCTCTTCCAGCACCCACCATGCTCCTGGAGCCAGAGCATATTGAAGAGCATGGTGATGGAGATATAGATGCCCCTGTTGCTTTGCATTGGCCCACTTGAAAGCAGCACATTCCTGCTTGGTTTGGGAGGGCAAGTGATCTACTTCTATTGGCACAGATGGCAGCACTAAGCATCTATAGCCAATCAATAACACCAGATCCTCACCCTCACCTTCTCCAGTATTGTCTACTCCCTCTTCATGGCCCATGTCTTCAATGCAAGTCAACAATCCCACTCCCAGTCCTTTCATCTGTGAAACCATACCAAACCAATTTGGGCTATTCCACTGTTTCACCAATTGGCCATCCAATGATCCAAAAAATGGCATTACAATTGAAGATCTCACCGATGCTCCAATGTTTATCAACAAAACAGACCATGACTCTTGCCAATGCAATGACTCCTTTGGTCTATCAGGGACACCAAAACCATTTGCACCTTATTTGAATGCATTGGTATATCATCTGATGAATTGGTTCTACCAGACTGGTGCAAACACACTCAACAATCTGGACAGCCTTGTCCATGATGTGATCCTGGCTGTCACGTTCATGTGACATCATGACATAATGTCACACAAAAGCATAAGAAGTGTCCCCAAAAGTTTTACAGAAAGACCCCCTCTCGTATCTCCAGCACATCAGATAGTAGCATTAGCACGACATGTAGCCACATCAGCCTGGTGTGACATGGCAGATAAGAAAACGGTCCCCGAAAACCCCAGTATGTATGATATAAGTAGTAGCACAGTTGAGTAGTACAATCCTTGTCTACTCTTAGTTTTTGAATACTGAGTTAGCTTGTCTGATCCCCTCTCCCTTGCAAACTCTCTGGAGTGAGCCAAGGAAACCCCAACTTGACTTGTTTGAACAACAAGTCCTGACTCTACCCTTTACATTGAGCTCAGCTCCGTTGACATTGTATGCTCCCTCGGAGCTGTAACACTGGCAGCTGACTTCAACTCAAAGGACCTCAACAACTTCAGTGCTAGTTCTGAGGCAAAGCAACTGGATAACAACCCCATGTGTCCAGCATCTGACGGTTGGCAGGAGAGTGCTGTGATGATTCAGCTTCCCAAGACCAAGGGAAGATATCCAAGCAAAGACAAGGCCCCAGAGGTTGAGATCCCTGGGGTCTTGCACCACAATTTGCTTCAAACTATTGTCTCCACTTTCAAGGACCTGTCATCATTCAAGGCCTTTCATTTGAAGGGATTCACCCAGCTCTGGAAGCCTTTCCTGGCAGAGCCATTTAAGGAGATCTATGGTGAGGCTTATACTTTGAAGGTATTTTGGGAGATGGAACACAAGGTGGAGTTGATAAAACCTCCAGGCAAAACCATTGAGAGCATTGTAGTCCCCCTCATGCTTTAATCTGACTCAACACACCTTGTGACTTTTGGTACCACTGCTCTGTGGCCAATTTATTTCTTTATTGGACTTATATCAAAATACATTCACACAAAGCCCACAACATTCTCTGCACATCACCTGGCATATATCCCCTTCATATGTTTCTCATCCTGTCATTTCATTTCATGCTCAACTGTCTTCAGCTCCCTGACTGGGTGCAAGACACATATAAAATGATCTACAATGCTGCCACAAGCGGTGATGTCCTTACATTTATGAAGTGTGAACTTGTCCATGCAATCTGGTGGCTCCTTCTCACCAATGACTTCACTTATGCTCATATGTCTGGGACCATTGTCCTATGTGCTGATGGTATTGAGAGGTGTCTCTTCCCCTGGGTTTTCACATATTCCACAGATTACCCTGAAAAGTAGGTTTTTTTCCTCACTATTTATGCCTGGCTTATCTGGTCTCCCTACCAGGATCATTCTTGCTACAATAAAATACCTCAGCAACTGTTTATGTCCTCTGTGTATGTGCCCTAAACAGAAGGTCCACGATTTAGGCATGCACACAGATGAGTCATGATGAGGTGACATTTGGGTAGACTCTAAGAAGTGACAGAAGAAAGTTGAGAAGGCACAAGAGTGGATATTCAAAACTGGCCGATGAGTAACATTGGAATGTATTGATGAATACCTGAAGCTATCAATGGTTCTGATTTGTGTACATCTGGCCACAAATGTGTCAACAATCTTACTGACTCAGGTGTTTATTGCAGAACACCTTCTTGGATGCTTTATGTGATCAAGGCTTCAATTTCTATCAAGTGTTCACCATCGATCTCCTTCATGACCTTGAGCTCAGAGTTTGGAAAAGTGTCTTTTCCCACCTGGTTTGGATCCTCTATGCTTGCAGTGAAGGGAATGTACATGTCTTAAATGAACAGTAAAACCACATGGCCCCATTTAGAGATTGCGTTGCTAATATTCAAGTTGTGGTGCAGCTACCATTTGATTTCAGCTTTTGGACACTCAACAATATGTAGATTTTGTAGCAACATCTCCAACATGAAGAAACTGGCTGCTTGGAACTTTGAAGGCTTACTTCAGGCACGTACTCTGAATTTCACTCTATTGTTAGGTTAACTGACTTGGATGGTGGACCAGTGCATGTTGCCATGTTTCACAAGTCTATTCCCCAAAGCATGTGAGAAGTGATGCTTGATCTCATATTTCTGCTTGCTACATGGCATGCGCTGGCCAAGTTGTGCATGCACACCACATCATCACTGTCTTTCTTTGAAAGTATTACCAAGGCACTTGGTTAGGTTCTGCGACATTTTAATGATCAAGTTTGCCCAAGGTACAACACTGTTGAAAATCCAGGCAAGGTTGTGAAAAAAGCCAACCGCAAAGCTTCTAAAGTTGCTGAGGCAAAAGGGACTGGGCAGAACCCCAGGCCTGAAGGCAGCACTGACACAAAACATGGTACCTGGGTTTTCAACCTTGCAACCTACAAACTGGATGCACTGGGCCACTATGTCTTATAGGTACAATGCTTTGGGACAACAGAGTCCTACTCTACACAGGCAGTGTGGCCCATTTTTTGGCCCCTCGTGTTGCAGTAAAGCTAACTTAAACACAGGGTGAAGGTGAACATTGTTGAGTCAAGCAGTTTTATGCTTGAAGAAATTGCAGAGGATTTGAGGGTCAAATTGCCATTCACGAGTGGTGCACAGGAAGGCTTTGGGAAATGAAGAAGCATAGTACTAACCAAACGTCCAGTACAGTTGTCCTCAGCAACAATGACAAGGAAATATCACCTCTGTCTGATCCCTCTGAATGTTATCATATGTCAGATTGACACAAGATCCATTTGAACATCACGAAATGGTTGGTGGACAACAAGGGTGACCCAGCTATTGAGGTATGTGATAGGGTTGTGTGGTGAAATAAGCATAACTCTGCTGAACCCATATGCAGAAGTTCCTTCCCGATTTGAAGAAGCACTTACTTGGCAGAATGATGGAAGCTCTGAGTCATGATTTTACTGAGCAAGACCACCAAGAACTTCTGATTGACGACAACTGAATCTTCTGTGACAAGACACTATGTGTTACGATTTCTTGCTATTTGGACTTGTTCTTTCTTCACTTTACCCTTCCTCTCCCAATATCCCACGAGCCCTGTACGACTACGCGGACCCTACAATTACCCGGTTCCTATCACATGCCTTGCTTATGGCTGACCCCTTCTGATAAAGCTTGACATGTGCTAGTTTCCATTTCATTCTCACTCACACACGACTCTGCATGATTTGCCTTTGTTCCAAGTATATCCATGCCTTATTCCCCTCATGTGTCTCCCTTTATCTATGAATCCGGCGATGGCTCCATCTGTTTGTAGCAGCCATACAGCATCACTTGTACTTAAACCTAGTTCTATCTAGCTTGTACAGTAGACTAGACTTCCTGTGTAATACTACACTGGTCTAAGGTGGAACGCCTCTGGGCACTTCCCTGTCTGGCGAACCCCATCTCTGCTAGGTCTTTGCACGTTAGCCGTTCCCTATGGTCTGAGTAACTTAGGTCCTTGTGATCCTTGTGGAGCATTCTACTGAAGCCAGGCCTTTGAGCTTGCGCTAGGGCATATTGACTGACTTGGTAGAGGTTGTACCTAATGCCCCTGTAGTGGGGTTACACTATGGATTGATTTTTGCAAGATATGACTGTTGAAGGGATCAAGAGAGTATTAAGACCAGTACAGATTCCGATGTGATGGTACTTGGAAACCATGATTTGAAAGCAGAAGATAGAGATCACTACTGGTATGGTGATGTGATTAGAATGTTTCAGGACATGGTGAAGGAAGTAGGAAGCAAAAGACGATATGAAGAGATAGATTTTGTATGGGTAGGCTGGGATGGACATAAGGTGGAGGTAGGGTGAGGGTTTAAGGCAGAGGGGCTGGATGAAGTTGGATTTGTGGATGGTCAGGATGACAGTGGTGGATTTGGATTTATGAAGGCACGAGATGTGATTTGAGGCATGGAGGTGATTCGTGGATTTGAGATTGGGAGAAGTTCTGAAGTACTTGGTGGTTGAATAGGAGAGGGTGAAGATGAAGGAGATTATATGTAAAGATGTGGGTGTTTTTGGTATGTGGGTTGTCAGGTGTTGTGGTAAGTGAGGTAGGTTTGTTGACAGAGAGATGTTTATGGGCTTGTGTGGTGTTGGGGGAGGTGAGGAGGCTATGGATATGGTTAGGAAGGAGTTTAGGGAGGAGGTAAAGGCAGGATTTGGGATGAGGAATGGTGGGAATGGTGGGGGGTGGGCTGGTGTAGTGGCCTCCACCACCGTCCCCTACCCTGCTCGGGAGAGCTTGGTGCGAACCCCTGGGTTCAATCCTTGCTCAGGCAATATTCCTGACAGGGGCTGTCATTACTCAACCTCTGGGCCGGCTTGACTGCTGCCCTGCAACCTCCACCCTGGCCCATCTGGGCTGCCGCACTCACTTCCCTATTTAGGGCTCTGCTGCCACAGCACCCCACGTTTGCAAGAACCAACCCCCTGGGACTGGCATGTCATAGCCGGTTGCCCACTTCCTTAATACCTCCTGATCACACTCCCTCCCGATTCCATCCAACACTCCTCCCATTCCATATCAAACCCCGACTGAAACCCCGACACCAACATGGATGTAGCCGAACCGCCCCATATAGGAACACACCCCCAACAGCTTCATCCCCGATGGACTCCCTGCTGGATAATTGCTGGGAGACCTAAGGGGAAGGGGTCCTCGGACCTCAATCAACAACCCTGCAAGAACCTCTGTGGCACCGCCATGGGTCGCGCATCCAGTGATCCTTGGGTCCATGGGACTGGTGACCCCATGTGACTGTCAGAGATGCAACTGGCGCTGCCCGTTCTCACACCACCGCTGGGGCACCAACAGTGGGGTCCAAATTGTGGAAGTTGCTTACTAAAGGGTCCTTGAGGGAACGTAAGTAGGTCGTGTTCATTAGTAGTGGGAGGGTCTAGGGGAGGGCAAGGGACCGGTTTGGACGGTGCTGGACGATGGATGACATACATACAGAGTGACGTGCGACCACAACACTCCATAACATCGGACATATATGACCGGGCTCCTCTGGGAGGGTGCCTCTACGGGGTTTAAATTCCTCGTATTGAACATTCTAGTATGCATTGTATAACCCGGGCTACGGCCCATTTACAAGATATAAGTTAGCTACGCTCGATAAGTGGCTAAGACTGGCTTTGTATTCTGTACTGCCCCGGAATAAAAATAAAATAAAATAAAATGGTGGGAATGGTGGGGCGATGGGTGTTAAGATAGAGAGAGAGGATAGGAATATTGATGACTCAGAGGAGGAGATGGTGGGAGATGTGAAAGGGGGGGTGGGAAGATGAGTGAGATGGGGAGGAAGAGAGTGGGGATGGAAAAGAGGAATTGTAGGAGGATGAAATTAGGATAGTGGATGATTGGTGTGATGGAGGACTGTAAGGAAAAACAGATAAGTTGGTTGTGCAGGGTGAAAAAAGGAGATTGAAGCGGAGGTGAGGGTTAGAGAAAAACATAAGGGTTGGGGGAGATTTGATGGTGTTGCAAGGAGAGTTCAGGGTTAGGAAAAAGATAGAAGGGAAGTCTGAGATTTGAAGGGATTGAAAGGAGACAGCGGAGGGCAACAATAGTAAGTGGAAAGGACATGTGGGGTGGTTGAAAGGACTGTAAAGGTGGGATTTGGATGGTTGGATTGGAAGGAAAGGGGATGGAATGGGCAAGGAGGGTGTAGAGGGCTTGGAAGGATTTGAAGGGATTTGATGGAAACGGGATAGTTGCAAGCGTACTTGCCACCCATACGCCATCACCCATCATCACCCATGGCTCGACGTCACTGACCGATATCACGTGCTTAAAGACACACTCACAACAGCTGACAAGGGCGGGATCCCAAGGACCACCCGCAAACGTATATAAACCCCTTATAGTACTGCTTAAGGATCCATGACCTTTTCCCCCTTTCTTCATTCTGTGTACTCTTATATCCGAGATCTCCTCTTTCATTGTCTCTCCAATGGAACGTGGTTGGTTTCTGTTCTGTTTTAGTGTGACTTAAGTGCTGCCCGATCGAGCGGGCTTCGAATAGTTTGGTTGTGAACTGCAAGAGCTTAAGATATAGCAGAAGGGGTGCACTAAAGTTGATGGGAGGAAGGGATGTGGGAGGGAGTAGAGTAGATTAGATTGAAGGAGGAGGAAAAGGGGAGAAAGGAAAAGGAAGAGGGCTAAAGAGGAGGTCTAAGAGAAAGGCCGATGACGGATTGACATAAAAAGCGAGCATTAAGATCGCCTACAAGATAAGAAACGGCGTCGAAAGAAGAAAAGACAGAGGGAGAGGAGAGTCTCCTGGAGAGCTCTTGAGAACGGGCACGGATATGAGAATGGTCGAAAAGGCCCCAGTGAGTACCGAAGCCACCTTTATTCTTATGGCTATCGCGAGAACCCCAGACAACGCCGAGACGAATGAGGTTGATGTAAGAGATGCCCTTGACGGCTAGAAAGAAAGAAGGTGAGAAGGGATTTTGGGAAAGGAAGGAAGGAAATGACTGTGTTTTGTTGCCCAAGGGGATCCAAGGGATTTGGATTGAATGAGTCTTTGGGCGAGAGGGGAGGAAGGTTCATGAATGGCGATGATGAAAGTGGTGAGCATGGAGACGTAGATGAGGCGATTTGAGACGCCCTTCTTGCCTTTACGATCTTGCCAAGGGAGAGTGGAATAAGCTTGGTAAACAGCGAAAGGGTCGAAGGCGGTGGCGAAAGGAAGGGAAGGGATAGGATGTGGGGGGAAGACGAAAGGAAGGAAGTGGGATACGATGATGGCAGTGATGAGGGCGAGACGATGAATGGGTTTTTGGGGGTCATAGTTGTGCCTGACCCAGTCGTAGGTATCATCGACGTAAGGTTCGCCTGTGCGGGAAGGGGTGACGAAGTCGACGGGGAGGGAGGATTTGTTAAGGATGGTATGAAGGAGGGGAATTGTGATGGAATCGAGAGACCATTGTGCGGCGGTGTCTGTGAAAAGAGCAGTGGCGAGAGCAGAGTGTGCGGCTTGATGAGAAGGATGTGGAAGGGATGTGGAAGGGCCTTGAAGGGGGACGATTTGGCGAGCATGATCAGTGAGGCCGAGACTTGCCCAGGAGTCGAATACGGGGACGCGAGGGGAAGCACCGGAAGAAGAAGACCTAGGACGATGAGAGGGAACGAAGCGGATAAGAAGATGAGAGAGGGAGTGAAGGAAAGAGTGACGAAGCAAGAGATGGTGGTCGTCTTCTGGAGAGAGGGGAGGGAGGGAAAGGATGATGGAATGAGCGTGTTTGAGGAGGGGAAGGAAAGAGCCTGAGGAGAGGACGGGAGCATGAGGAAGAGAGGGGTTTGTTGGGTCGGACATTGCGATGAGGGAGTTGACGAAAGTTGTGGGGGTCATTGCATGCTGACGGAAGTTAGGGAGACCATGAGAGATGAGAAGTGGGTCTGCGACGACGGCCTGGAGAAGAGAAACGAAAGTGGCCTGTTGATCTACATGACCGTAGGCGAGGGGCCGTTTGAGGGAGAGCCAAGATTTGAGGAAAGACTCTCTCTCTTTTCCCCGAGCGACGGCTAGATCGATCGCGTTCTGATCTGGAGCTGCAGAAATGATGGCGTGAATGTCCCTCCTGACACCGTCTGCGACAAGTTTTTTGACGTCATCGAAGAGGGCTTGGAAAGCGATGACGGAGATGTGCATTGCCCTGTTCTGTACTGAAGAGAAGGAAGGGTTGTATGAGACAGAGGGGTTGATGATGAGGGTGTGATTGAGACGGAGTTTCGCATGATAAGCCTGTGGCAGTGAAAGGGTGAGATTGAAGTGAAGAAGGGACGGAGAGGATGAATGGAAAGATAAGAACAGGAAAACATCCGTGACATCCGTGGCCGCGTTTGGCCACCATGGTCAAACGCGGCCGGTATATCGTGGCCGCGTTTGGCCATGGTGGTCAAACGCGGACGGTATATCGTGACCGCGTTTGGCCACCATGGTCAAACGCGGACGGTATATCGTGGCCGCGTTTGGCCACGGTGGTCAAACGCGGCCGGTATATCGTGACCGCGTTTGACCATGGTGGCCAAACGCGGCCACGATATACCGTCCCGCGTTTGACCACCGTGGCCAAACGCGGCCACGATATACCGTCCGCGTTTGACCATGGTGGCCAAACGCGGTCACGATATACCGTCCGCGTTTGACCACCGTGGCCAAACGCGGTCACGATATACCGTCCCGCGTTTGACCACCATGGCCAAACGCGGCCACGATATACCGTCCGCGTTTGACCATGGTGGCCAAACGCGGCCACGATATTGTAGGCAACCAGGTAGATATCTACTCACATGGAAATGCTGAACAGAATATGTGACTTCTTGAGCCTTCCTTGATGCTATCGCAGGGTGCCCGTCCTTCATCGGCCATCTACGCTCATCCACATGCAACCCACGCTTCGCCGCTTCCAATAGGTTCCGTTCCTTGAACACTGGCATCAGCATCGGGAAGCCATCCTTGATCAACCCTTGACTCAAGCCAAGGGGTCTCATCAGTGACGTCGCCAAACACGCCGCATTCCCTGTGTGGCAGTAGCACACCGTCCGCTCCAGTGCTGCCATCAACTCCAACTTCAGCTGGCTCGGTTCTTCGTCTTCCCCCTCTTTCGCAAGCTCCTGCTCGTAGATCATCTCGATCAGCGTCGTGATCGGCGACGATACCCACTTGAATAGCGATGGGAATACCTGCCGTGTATCCAATGTTCAGCTTGTTTCTCGAGTCACCATCTCTGCTCTCAAGTCTCTCACCTCTGGCTTCAGGATCACCAGGTAGTCTTTGATCGTGCCCCTCACCTCCTTTCTCTCCCATAGCTTCACCAGTGGCAAGATCACATCCGTGAACAGACTCCTGTTCACCAGTCAGCGTCCTTCTTCTCCTCTCCTATCCACGCCCTTCCCTTACCTTCCAGTTCTCACTTTCAGCGCCCTCACGTTCACCGCGTACACAATTTCTCCTCGGCAGCTCACAGGACAGTCGTAGCAGCTGATCTTGTTGTGGAACCGCTTCCATGGTAGCGCCACGCTGCACTGCTCTTGCTTGTCTCTTGCCGTCGCTCTGTCCTTCACCGTCGTCGCAAATTCTCCTGCTAACGCCGCAGTCACCGTCCCCTTCTCCGTGTCCATGTCTCCTGCTCGGCTTGCAGCTCGGTGCGAGATGTAGTTGTAGAATTGTGACGAGATCGGCTTGATCACCTGCGTCCGTCCAATTCTTCTCATCCCCTCCTCGCTGCTCCTGCTGCTCTCCACGCTGCTCCTGCTGCTCCTGCTGCTCCTGCTCCTCTCCGACTCTCCTCCGTTAGGATCCACACGCACCTTCTTGCTGATCTCCCTGATCCCTTTGTAGAAACACGGCGGTATCCCCTCCGCCTGCACGTTTCCCACAGTTCGCAGGAACCCCAATGGGTACACATCCACCCTCCCCGTCAACTCCCGAAGCTCATCAAACTCCTCCATCCTCTCCTCTTCACTTAGCGGGTACTCACGCGAAGGGTGGAACAGATTCTGCACGTTTTCAAGGTCCATCAGCACTCCGCATGCCGGGTCCGATTCCAGTCGCTTCGCTCGTCGCCGTGGTATCTTTCTCCCGTTCGAGTCGTATATCCCGATCTCCTCCCCGTCTGAGTTCATCACACCCAGCCTCTCCACGTTCACTTTCTTTCGACTCTTCTTGTCGTCCCCGTCGTATAGCGTCCCGAACGCCCGCTTCAGCGCTTTCCCATCAAACTCCTCCCACGTCCGTGCTTCCGTGCACCTGTAACACACCATGTCAGCTCCTCTCCTTCCATCAATTCTCACTCACTCTATCAGCGTCGCCAGTGCCACCGTCGTGAACGCAACCTTCGAGTAGTCTCGCTCCTTCTCCCAGTTCGACCCCTCCACCTTCTCGTTTCCCACTTCCCCAATTTCCACGTTTTGCCCGTATCGAGACGTCACCACAATCGGCGAGTGCTTCTCCAAGAACCCGTCCTTCTTCCACGACGATGGCGCATTCTCCACCCATTCTTCGTACCCTTCCGACATCAGCTCGTCCAGCTGCCGCGCATTCCTCTGGTTTAGCTTGATCGTTCCATGCTCTCTGTCAAGTCCATCCCATCCGTCAGCTTCTCAATCTCCCGCCTCTCCCTTTCTGCTTACAGTACGTTCGTCACCTCCTCCCATTTCACACTCCCGCTCTCCAGGTTCAGCTCGTATACACTCCTCCCCTCAGGCGTCGCGAATGACAGCTCTCCGATCTTCCCCATGAAGTACGCAAACATCATCACCACCTGTCGGTAGTGACGCCGCGATAGTTGCGGCCTTCCTGTCTTGTACCCCGCTGAGCACGGCTCCACTTCGCACCGGATGAACTCGTTCGGCGCCATCCCCACGAATACGTCTTCGTTCCGTGCTCGTCCAATGAACAGCATCTTCCCGCACGTGTCAAATCCTACCATCCCTCGCTTCCCTCGGAACTCTCGCAGCGGTTGCTGCAGGTCTAGCTCAAGCATGAAGTGCTTCGCCGTCCTTCCCACAGGCAGTACCGCACCCAGCCCCACAACGCTCCCCACTGTCAGCTCGTAGTCCAGCATCGTTCTCTCCGTCGTCATGATCACCTGTCCCTTCCCCACAGGCAACTTCATATCAGCATCGATCTCAATTTGGTTTCGCACCGTCAACAACCTCAGTCCTTTCCTCTTCCTCTCCTTCTCCTCCATCATGTACTGCCTTTGCATCTCCGATAGCTTCACTTTGTGTGCTCGCTTCGAGTTGAACCCATCTTCCTCTCCCCAGTCTTCAAGTCTGTTCGCCAAGATTTCCGTTAGTACTTCTCCCTGCCCAATCTTCTCAGACCCCTCCACTTCCATGTCTTCTGCCACCTCGCTGATGTCCACAGGTCCTCCTTCCTTTCCTCCCACCTCAACCCCTTCTTCTGCCCACGATCTGTCAAATCTCAGCTTCCTTCTCCCCACCTTCCTCACTCATATAGATAGATTACCCACATCTCACTTCTTGTCTCTTCTCTCAATATATCTCTTGCTGTGTTCACCATTCTTATCAATTTCTGTGCTTTGTGCCAATCAAGGGGAGTGACGGTCAAACAGATCCTAATCTCTCACGCCTTTCCCTTTCCCTCCACATCTTTATCCAGCCTCTCTCACGTGATCTTATCCGATCTCTCCAGTCACATGCTTCTTCCTCATCCTTCATACCACTCCATGTGACTTCGTCTCATTTCCCACCCACATATCACCCAAAAACTCTCCTTTTTCACCCACAACCAAAACTCCAATTTAAACACACACATTTCCCAACCTTCAACCACTTACCAACGCAGGCCGCACTGTCATTCCATGACCCAACATGGTGGGGGAGGCCAAAAGTCCCTAAAAAATTTGCTTTTTGGCCATCTAACACTGAGTTGCCTTAATTCCGCATACCCTTGGGACCAAAAAAGGTAAGAGCCTGTTCCGTTCGGATTCTTCAAACAATCTCACCCAGATTATTACCACATATAGTAGGTAGTTTATTTCCCAAACTTGTCACCATATCTGACACCCAAACTCAACACCCATCCCAACTGATGCTCAAACACCACACTGATACAACTGCGCTCTCCCTGGCTGATCATTCAGAAAATTTCATTTCCAGTTACTTTCCCATGCCCTCTGTGCTCATCTGTGCTTTCCCGCACTTGCCCGCACTTTTCTGCACTCTCTAAGCACCGCTTTCCCATCCTCTCTAAGTCAGCAGCTTCCCACTCCCTCTGGACAGTTCCATAGGTGTTTCATACCATTACCCTGTTCCCCCATTTTTTTATATCTATGCACCCTCTTTCCTTAGTCTACACCCCCACTATTGTTACACTCCACCAGCGTTAGTCCAACTTGGACTCAGGATAGGTGTAATCAACTTAGCAAATATTGAGCAAATCGGGATCACATGTCAACCCAACGCAAGCTGAACAGGGGCTCACTGGCACATGCTGCAGCAAAGGTAAACAAGTATTATCCCTTGGTAGATAGAAGCGGACACATGCTCTAGTCAGAGACCAAGGCAGACAAAAGACAAGTCAAGATGGTGGATTGAAGAAGACCAAGATAGAGATCCTTGGTCTTCTTAAGCAACTATTTATACAGATACGTGCGGGCTTTAAAGCACCACTGAAATGGTAACTATCCAGTACCGTAACTAGCTCAAACCCTAGTACAGCTATCCTAAGAATGAGTCATACATGAGTCACAAATCACATCCAAACTACATGCTGACTGATACAATGTAAGAGTCCATGACTAATACTGAGTCAGGTCGTAGTCATAACCAACCATGAGTTATACACAACACGTCACAAAGTCCATACCGTAACAGGTATGTAGCACATGTATTTACAACTTTACACCTCAAGTTAGAATAGAGACCTCCCCTCACATTTCAAAGCTCAGAGACTCAGAGTAGCTTGCCCCTCGTATTCCCCAGCATGCCGCACTCATGCGCAGCCTCAGAAACTCAAACCCAATGCATTCCCAACCCAGGTGGCCACCTATGCCAAGTTTCATGCCACACAAAAGCAGGCATGACTGTTTCCGACAACTTGCGCTGACTCAACTCAGCAGGGCTCCCCATAGCCCACTGTTTCCATTCCCATCCTCGCCGCACTCTCACACGGCCTTAGCTCTTTGATGTAACGTCACCACGACGTTAGCTCGACTTGAGCTCAAATGGTGATAACAACTTAGCGATATGACGGTCAGTCGGTCGGTCAGTCAGTCGGTCGGTCGGCTTGAAGACACGAAGGTCCAAGTCCTTGCCTTAGTGAATACGCGGAGGTACACCGGCAAGTCTGTATCTTGGTCACGATCGGAGTCGGACGTTCTTTGAGGTAAAGACTTAGAGACGAGAAGAGAAGAGAAGAGAAGAGAAGTGATGATTCAAGAAGACCAAGATGGCGTATCTTGGTCTTCACAAGACGGTTTAAATACAAGTCAAGCAGGCTTTCAAGCACTGCTATGAGTCACAGTATGGTAGCGTCCAACGTATCACGTAAGTAACTCGAACCCTAATACTACTACTAGTATTAGTGGCGTAGTCCTCAGTCAGCAATCAACACGCAATCTCCTATCGTAATTGTATCGCCTATCGTAAGTCCGCAACTAATCTACCTTACCGCCATAGTTGCAACCGGTACAGTAAGGGTTCTTAGTCATATACAGTCGTACAAGTCAAAACGTGACATTTGACACCAACACATCCACAATTGCCATGGACCCACATACAACATCTCCTGCCCCACAGGGGCTTGCACAACTGATGAACAGACACATAAGAACTATACTCACAGTGGACTGATAGTACTGTGGTGAGATATAGAGGGTGACTGGAAGCAGCACAGGGGTGTCAAGCAGAGTGAAGCAAAGTGGAAGTCTGGCACACAAGCAGTGAGAACTGATGTTGTTACATTGGAGAGAAGAGAGCTTACCTGGCACACAAGCAGTGAGAACTGATGTGGACCAGGAGCGTACATGGTACTCTACTTATACACTTTCTGGTAGTGACACTGTACAAGGGATGTAACACTAAGTCACGCAGTACAAGGAAGTATTGTTCTACAAACGGACAAAGGAGTGGACGTTCTGAGAACAAGGAAAGAAAGAATAAGGAGAGTCCAGAAGCAGATGATATCATAGTGACATCATAATAAAGATAAAGCTAAGTACGGAACAAAGGAAAGTACAAAGGCGTTATACAATGTAGAGTCCGGATGCATGATGTCATAGAACTACAGTGATGTCATAGATGACGCAATGGTAAGTCCAGATTGTACAGATCAATCAGTATCTAATCTACAAGTCCTGTATATCTAATCTAAAGCAGTCCATGCTGCAAGTCCGGTCCGTACGAGCCGCTAAGTGCGCAAGGGTCACTTATCAACAACAACTGCAAGCAAGGCTTCACATCTGCCAAATCCTGCATGCACCATAGACTGTTTACTGGCAATCAGGGACAAACATATACTGGTCACCCATTGATGAGAACACACTTCTCTCAGAATATGAGATAAGACACACCATGTGTCTTATGTAATGTCACACTGAAAGAATCTGAGCCAAACAGGCCCTAAACACTTTGGCTGCAACCAAAAGTCTGAATCAAACCACGCTCATTCCAAAACTTTGGCTAAGTATAATGTAATAAATTTATTGACAAGTTTACAACAACTTCAAACATTAAAAATAAATTACAAGTCAATTTTCTTTTTCTGAGGATGATGTAATATGTTTTATTTGTAATAAGTAACAGTAACAAACATTGTACAAAAAAAAACTAAGTCAAATATCTATTGGGAGGGATAGTACAACAGGCAAGGCATATGATAAGGATATGGGGAACTGGAAATTGAGCAAGTCACAACAGAAATGGTGGGGGGCAGTAAAGCATTTGAGGAGCCAATGTTATGATCTGACACTTCAGACCTCAGTCACAGTATGTTTCCACCTTGCTTTTCCCCTTTTGTACTATACCTTGTTACCAAAGGAGCTACTGCTGCTAGTGGCGCTGTTTCCTTTGATCCAAATATCTCCTTGTTCTGTTTGGTCTCTTTGATATTGTGTGGACTTGTGTTCATGTTGTTTGGAACCTCATCCTATATAAACCTGTACCATAGACTGTAGGAACCCAGACTTGGCTTCGTTTGCAATCTAGCAACCTTGCCTTCGTACTTTGGTGTGACCTCGCTCTATTCCCCTCTTCTTGTGCATCCCCTATCTCAGTTCTTAACCAGGACACTCCAAAGTCTTTTCAGTTGAACTATATCAATGCATCACACCTGTTATACTCTGTGCACTAGCAAGATCAAGTGTAGAGAAGTGTTAGACACTTCGGACGAGGAGTCCTACATTACAGAGTAGTGCTGCACCTTGTGCCACACTTTTGCCACTCGTATTTCATAGCAATAAGACAACAGACGTCTTCACTTGATACTTGTGTGATTTAGAACCTCCAGAACCAACGCCCCTGCTAGGGCGTAACAGCTAAGGGCCCAGGCATGTGTAGAGATGGTAGATGGGGGGGGAGGGACGCTGGGAGAGGGAACACTGCAGCAGATATTGGAGCCGGCTGTGACAGAGGGAGAAGGGGAGGACCAGGGGAGGGCACACATGGCAACTGACAAAGAGGGAAGGATCTAGGAGGGAGATCCAGAGAGCTCCCTGGCTTAGCTATAGCACACACTCAAGCATTTGCAGTGGCCAAGCGTGCATCTGGTCTTGCATGTTTGCCAGATAGTTCTCCAGCCCCATAGGGGTCCTCATCCTCATGGTTGCATTTACAATTGATCTTGCCAATAAGCTCAGCTGTTGCGCACACTGTCAACCTTACCGTGGTTCTTGTTGCCTCACTTGATGCCCATCCACTCTGCTATCTCTGTCCAGGAATGCTGATTCAGAGCAATTTACTCTTTTTCAGGGAACTGGGGGTTGTTGCCAGTTGTGGAAGCTGAAAGAATCACCGCAGCAAGATGTGAGCAGATCAAACACAGCAACTTCACCATTTCTGAAATGGCCTTGGGCTTTGGTGTTTGTGTAAGTAGATCCTGAGACAACACAATGATCTCATTAGTGACAGAAATTAAAGATGCCACGTTCTGATCACATGCAACACTTCTGCCTTTGGTAGTGTGTGATACCAATGCAATCAGATTTGGCTGATTTGGCTGAGGGTTGTGTTGATAAGTGACCCTTGTGCACTTAGCGGCTCATACAGACCAGACTTACAGATATGGACTGCTGTAGATTAACTAGGACCGCTTTAGATTAGATTTGATCTGTACAATCTCAGACTCCTTTATCTATGACATCATATACAATGACATCATATGGACATATTCAGACTATTCATTGTATTACATCTTCTTGTATCTTTCTTTGTTCTCCTTTAGCTCTATCCTTATTATGATGTCACTATGATATCACTTACTTCTGGACTCTCCTTGTTCTTTCTGTCCTTGTTCTCAGTTGTCCATTTGTAGAACAATAACTACCTTGTAGTACGTGACTTGTGTTACATCCCTTGTATAGTGTCACTCCCAGAAAGTGTATAAGTAGAGTACCATGTATGCTCCTGGTCCACATCAGTTCTCGCTGTTTGTGTGCCAGGTAAGCTCCCTTCCTCCCAATGTAAAATCAGTTCTCACTGTTTGTGTGCCAGACACCCTTTGCTTCACCTGCAAGATATCTCTGTCAACTGCTTCCCTGTGCTTTCATATCTCACCACAGTACTCCCTGTTCCACTGTGAGTATGATTCTCTAGCCATGCTGTTCATCAGGTTATGGGCCCTGGTGCCCTAGCCACTCCACTTGACTGGTCACTGTCTTCCTAGGAGGACACACCAGGCTAAGGTCTGTCTGGGGCCTTACCAGCCTTGCCCAAGGCAGAGAGCAGTGGGGCGCCACTTGTCTCTGCTGAGGAACCTCCTGTGTATGTACTGCACAGTAGTCCTACTTTCACCCCTACTGTTTTCCTAGCCCCTGCGCTATGCGCAAGGAGACTGGGTCTGGTAGCCCCTTAACTTCAAAATATCCAGGCGTGCATGGCCCACTGGGCTGTGTATTGTGGAGCTTAGCGCCAGCTGTCTCTGGTGCTCCACACTGGGCGCAGGATCTCCTCACCATGGGAGTGTAAAACCTGGTTCAGACTCTGGGGGGTGTTCACCACTATGGTGTTCTGCAACCAGATACCTGCCTTGTAGCGGCAATGGGAAAGGATTCAGTAAAGCCATTTATGGCGATGAGGCAACCAATAGGCCGAGGAGGCTGAGGTAGACAGCCTTGGGCTCTGAAAGCAATCCCTTCACCTTCCCCCTGACGCAAACCATTTGAGCTGTGTCTTAGACACATCCTGGCTGGCAGCTAGCTCATGGTATGGCAAAGGGACTCTCCCAACCTGGGCCTAGCCCTTGTATCACTGGCATACTATCAGGAGGCAGGACGCGTTAGCGTTCTGGCCTTACAGAATCACAGACAGGAGTGGTATCCCCTCTATCTTTGTCTTGCAACTATGAAGCACTATCGCTGACTGCTCCTCGGCGATAGATAAACCATCCCAATGTCTGGCTCTTCATCTACCCCTGCTGCCGGTGCTGGTGCTCCTCCCAGCCCCACTGGTGGCTCTGCAGGAGGCTCACTCCCTCCTCCCTCTGGATCCACACCTTCCACACGCGTATCTGCCGCATATGGTGCAACGTTCGGCATGCCCTCCGGCATCCGCCTTGAACAGTTTGATGGCACTGGCTGGAACGAATGGTCTGGCACCATTGAGGCCATCCTCACGCTGCATGAAGCTGAAGATGTGTTCACTCTGGATACACCCCCATCTGGTATCACTACTGATGAGTGGGACTCAGTCCAGCGTCGTTCCAAGGCGTACCTACGTCTCTACCTTAAACCAGATGTCTACTCGCTTGTGGCAGATAACACTGCCTATCCTACCTTTAAGGACAAGTGGGCCAAGCTCAAGGACGTATATGGAGGTGCTTCGGGCAGCACCACCATCTTTAATTTATGGATTCAGATAACACAGGCCCGCCTCGACGACTCCGCACCCATGGCCGCTCAGCTGGCCAAGCTCAATGAGCTTAGGGTTGCCCTTTCCAACGCACAGATGGGTGTCTCAGACGTCCAGTACTGTCTCATTCTCCTCCACGCACTGCCGCCCTCTTATGAGGTGTTGGCCTCAACAATCCTCGCCAGTGGGGCCCCCTCCACACTTAAGCACGCTGAAATAATTGCGTGCATAGTGTCGGAAGAAGCTCGCCGCTCTGGGCCCTCTGGCTCCTCCCTCAACAAGGTGGCCCCCGTCAAGCCGACGGGCAAGAAGGGCAAGAAGGACCACTCCGGTCTTACTTGCCACTACTGCAACAAAAAGGGCCATATCAAGCCTGACTGCAGGAGGAGGAAGAAGGATGAGGCTGACGCAAAGGAGAAAGAGAAAGCAGGCAACAAGGCTGCCAATAGTCACATTCTTGTACCTACCACCGCCTCCATTAAGGAGGTCGAAGAGCCCGCCATAGACTGGGCCTCTGAATCAATTGGTGTTGCCTTGTATGCTGCCTCGCGTGTGCGTTGGATGATGGACAGTGGTGCCACTCACCACATCACCCCACATCGGTCTGACTTCAAGGACTACACCCCAACCAAAGGCACTGTACGCCTGGGTGACAAGTCCACTATAGACCAAGTGGGTGTCGGGTCTGTCGTCTTTACAACGAGCCAGGGTATCTCTATCACCCTCAGTAATGTGCTACACCTACCACAGGTGAAGACGCGCTTCTTGTCGACGCGCGCCCTAGCACAAAAGGGTGCTGAGATTGCCTTTGACAGTGGCTCATTTAAAATATCTGTCAACCAAAAGTGTGTGGCCAAAGGCTACCTTGAGGACAACCTGTACTGGTTGGACGCAGCCAGCGTCGGCCTCAACGCCCACACAAAATCAAGTGCTGCCACACTTGATATCTGGCATCAACGCATGGGACACATCTCCTCTGTGGCGCTGAAAACGCATGGTCCCTCTGCCACTACTGGCATGGACATAGATAGCTCCACCACGGCTCACACAGTCTGCCGTGGGTGCGAGATGGGTAAATCCACTCGCCAACCCTTTTCTGCGTCCTCCAACAAAAGGACAACTCGTCAATTTGAGATTGTGCACAGTGACCTCGCCGGTCCTATGCAAACTCAGTCCCTGCAAGGCTCGACCTACACTGCCACCTTCATAGACGATCACACTAAGTTCACTGTGGTCCACTTCCTTAAGTCGAAGGACCAGTTTGCTAAGTCGCTGCAGATGTATTTGGCTTGGGGTGAAACCCAGTCTGGCCATAAACTGCGCGCTCTGCACTCTGACCGCGGTGGCGAATACATGTCGAGTGTCACGCAGGACATTCTTAAGCAGAAAGGGATAGAGCATCACCTCACGATGCCGGGTTCACCACAGTCTAACGGAAAAGCCGAGCGGTTTAACCGCACCATTATGGATAAGGCAATGTCCATGCTTCACACAGCTGGCATGTCTAAAGGCTTCTGGGAGCATGCGGTGTGCGCAGCTGTGCACATCTATAATCGCTCTCCAGTCCGTGGACTCAAGTGGTGCACTCCTTATGAGCTCTGGCACTCTGGCAAAGTGCCCGATGTCTCACATCTTCGCGTCTTTGGATGCAAGGGGTACATGCATGTACCCGCTGATAAGCGTCGCAAATTAGATGCGAAGGCCATTGAGGTCACGCTTATCGGGTTTGAGCCCGAATCTAAGGGCTATAAGCTCTGGGACCGCTCAACCCGCTCCGTCCGAGTGTCCAGGGATGTGACATTCGACGAGAGTAGCTTCCCGTCCCAACAGGGTGTTGAGACACACCCCACACCTTCACCACCAGTCGTGCCTAGCACAACAGTGACTGCCGTGCCTAACCCGCCGGCGTTACCACCAATGCGAGCCACCTCCCCTGCACACTCCAGTAGTAGTGAGGAGGAGGATGTTGAAAAGCTCTTAGACCCCCCACAAGTCCAACCACGCCCCACCACTCCACCGCCTGCTCTGCCAGCTCCGCCCACCACACCTAAGCGTGAGCAAGCCACTCCCACTTCACCCCCGCCACGTCCTAGTGCAACGCGCATCATGCGCCATGTCCCTCCTCCCTCACCAGAAATGCCTGGGGGATTTGAGGATCGTGCACAGCGTAGTCAGCTGTTGCGCGAGATGGACAATGCACCAAGGCGCAGTGCCCGTGCCCCTGTCCCTAATCCGCGTTACTTCAATGCGGACAATGCGGCATGGCGCGGCAGGCGTCTGGGGTATGCGGAGTTACTGGCTGCTGCCTTTGTTGGCCGAGACCCTGCAACTTATGCAGAGGCCATGCGGTCTGCAGCTGCAGATGAGTGGACTAAGGCGTGTCAGTATGAAATGGACGCCCTAGCTAAGAATGGGACTTGGGAGTTAGTGGATCTCCCGCCTAATCGTAAGGCAGTAAAATCCAAATGGGTCTTTAAGCTCAAGGCGGATGGCCGCTACAGAGCTCGCTTGGTGGCTAAGGGATTCACGCAGATCCCTGGCATAGATTTTGATGAAACCTTCTCTCCCGTCGCACGATTTGAGTCGCTACGTTTACTTCTGGCGTTGGCCGCGCTGGAGGACTGGCACATCCATCAGATGGATGTTAAGTCTGCTTTTCTCAATGGCGTGCTTGACGAGGAGATATACATGGAGCAGCCACAAGGTTTCACTGTCACTGGCTCTGAGACGAAGGTGTGTCGCCTGGTTAAGGCGATCTATGGTCTCAAACAGGCCTCCCGCGCATGGAACTTGCAATTCCATGGAGTGCTCAATGCACTCGGCTTTAAGCGGACGTTTGCTGATGCTGGCATATATGTGATGCCTCAACGGGAGGGGTATGATCCACTCTTCGTTATTGTCTACGTTGACGACATCACTATACTGGGTCCCTCGCTGAGTGGTATCAAGCGTTTGAAATCGGACTTGTCTGAACGCTATGAAATGACAGATCTCGGGGAGATAGAGTCTTATCTTGGTATGCGCATTGTGCGCGACCGCTCCCTTAGACGCATCGAAATAGATCAGTCCGGCTACATCAAGGATGTCCTTGAACGCTTTGGCATGTCTGATGCCACACCACACAACACACCCTTGCCCGCTGGTGCTGACGAGCACTTGGTTAAATATACGTCGCAGGCAACTGCCTCAGATATTTCCCACTACCAGTCTCTGATTGGGAGTCTGCTGTATGTGCAGATTGGCACTAGGCCAGATATCTCCTTCGCTGTGTCACGTTTGGCGCAGTACGCAGCGAATCCCTCACCACAACATCTGCGACTTGCGCAGTATGTCCTGTCCTACTTAGTGGGAACTATGGATATGCGTATTGTCTATGATGGTGCCAATGGTGATGGCCTTCACGGCTACACTGATTCCAGTCTGGCTGATCAGACTGATGACCGCCACTCCACCTCTGGTTATGTGTTCTTACTAGCTAACGGTGCAATAAGCTGGTCTTCGCGCAAGCAAAAGACTGTTGCCCAAAACACAACGGAAGCAGAATACATGGCCATGACCGACGCGGCTAACCAGGCTGCATGGTATCAGAGCTTCCTCACGGAACTCGGGTACGAGGTCGACGACCCCATCCCACTTCATGGTGACAATAAGGGTGCCATTGATTTGGCCTTGAACCCTGTCACTGGGAGACGGTCTAAGCACATTGCCATACGGCATCATGTCATTAGAGAGTACATCGAAAAGGGGACCATCACCCTCATTAGAACTCCTACTGTAGATATGGTTGCGGATGGCTTTACAAAGTCACTACCGCGTGTCCTGCTGCAGAAGCACAATGATGACATGGGACTTGTGTGTACTTAGATTGTAGATCACGGGGAGATGTTGATAAGTGACCCTTGCGCACTTAGCGGCTCTAACGGACCGGACTTACAGATATGGACTGCTGTAGATTAATTAGGACCGCTTTAGATTAGATTTGATTTGATCTGTACAATCTAGGACTTCTATGACATCACTGTACAATGACATCATATGGACTACTCCGGACTCTTCATTGTACTCCTTCCTTGTTCTCTTTCTAGCGTTATCTTTATTGTGATGTCACTATGATATCATCTTAGTCTGGACTTTCTTTGTTCTGGTCGCCTTGTTCTCCTTTGGTACATTCCTTTTGTCCTGTATGTAGAACAACGCTCCTTGTATTCTGTGACTCTATGTTACGCTCCTTGTACTAGTGTCACACCTCTGTATAGTATAAGTAGAGTACTCTGTACGGCCTGGACCACATCAGTTCTCACTCTGCTGTGTGCCAGGTAAAGTCTCTCTCCTGTAATACTATTATCAGTTCTCACTCTGCTGTGTGCCAGACAACTTCCTTGCTTCACTTGCCTGACCCCCTGTTGCTGCTTCAAAGCACTCTAGCATATCTCACCACAGACACTTTTGCACTCTGTGAGTATGCCCTTCTACTGTGCTGTTCATCATCCACTGCGTATGGTGCAACCTTTGGTATGCCATCTGGCATCCGCCTTGAACAGTTTGATGGCACTGGTTGGAACGAATGGTCTGGCACCATTGAGGCCATCCTCACGCTGCACGAAGCTGAGGATGTGTTCACTCTGGATACACCCCCATCTGGTATCACTACAGATGAGTGGGACTCAGTCCAGCGTCGTTCCAAGGCGTACCTCCGCCTTTACCTCAAACCAGATGTCTACTCGCTTGTGGCAGATAACACTGCCTATCCTACCTTTAAGGACAAGTGGGCCAAGCTCAAGGACGTATATGGAGGTGCTTTGGGCAGCACCACCATTTTTAATTTGTGGATTCAGATAACACAAGCCCACCTCGACGACTCTGCACCCATGGCCGCTCAGCTGGCCAAGCTCAATGAGCTTAGGGTTGCCCTTTCCAACGCGCAGATGGGTGTCTCTGACATCCAATACTGCCTCATTCTCCTCCACGCGCTGCCGCCCTCTTATGAGGTGTTGGCCTCAACAATCCTCGCCAGTGGGGCCCCCTCCACACTCAAGCACGCTGAAATAATTGCGCGCATAGTGTCGGAAGAGGCTCGACGCTCCGGGCCCTCTGGCTCCTCCCTCAACAAGGTGGCCCCTGTCAAGTTGACAGGCAAGAAAGGCAAGAAGGACCACTCTGGTCTGACTTGCCACTATTGCAACAAAAAGGGCCATATCAAGCCTGATTGCAGGAGGAGGAAGAAGGACGAGGCTGACGCAAAGGAGAAGGAGAAAGCAGGCAACAAGGCTGCCAATAGTCATATTCTTGTACCTACCACCGCCTCCATTAAGGAGGTCGAAGAGCCCGCCATAGACTGGGCCTCTGAATCGATTGGTGTTGCCTTGTATGCTGCCTCGCGTGTGCGTTGGATGATGGACAGTGGTGCTACACACCACATCACACCACATCGGTCTGACTTCAAGGACTACACCCCAACTAAAGGCACTGTACGCCTGGGTGATAAGTCCACTATAGACCAAGTGGGTGTCGGGTCTGTCGCCTTTACAACGAGCCAGGGTATCTCTATCACCCTCAGCAATGTGCTACACCTGTCACAGGTGAAGATGCGCTTCTTGTCGACGCGTGCCCTAGCACAAAAGGGTGCTGAGATCGCTTTTGACAGTGGCTCATTTAAAATATCTGTCAACCAAAAGTGTGTGGCCAAAGGCTACCTTGAGGACAACCTATACTGGTTGGACGCAGCCAGCGTCGGCCTCAACACCCACACAAAATCAAGTGCTGCCACACTTGATATCTGGCATCAACGCATGGGACACATCTCCTCTGCGGCGCTGAAGGCGCATGGTCCCTCTGCCACTACTGGCATGGACATAGATAGCTCCACCACGGCCCACACAGTCTGCCGTGGGTGCGAGATGGGTAAATCCACTCGCCAACCCTTTTCTGCGTCCTCAAATAAGAGGACAACTCGTCAATTTGAGATCGTGCACAGTGACCTTGCTGGTCCTATGCAGACTCAGTCCTTGCAAGGCTCGACCTACACTGCCACCTTCATAGACGACCACACTAAGTTCACTGTGGTCCACTTCCTTAAGTCGAAGGATCAGTTTGCTAAGTTGCTGCAAATGTATTTGGCCTGGGGTGAAACCCAGTCTGGCCATAAACTGTGCGCTCTGCACTCTGACCGCGGTGGCAAATACATGTCGAGTGTCACGCAGGACATTCTTAAGCAGAAAGGGATAGAGCATCACCTCACGATGCCGGGTTCACCACAGTCTAACGGGAAAGCTGAGCGGTTTAACCGCACCATTATGGATAAGGCAATGTCCATGCTGCACACAGCTGGCATGTCTAAAGGCTTCTGGGAGCATGCAGTGTGCGCAGCTGTGCACATCTATAACCGCTCTCCAGTCCGTGGACTTAAGTGGCGCACTCCTTATGAGCTCTGGCACTCTGGCAAAGTGCCCGATGTCTCACATCTTCGCGTCTTTGGATGCAAGGGGCACATGCACGTACCCACTGATAAGCGTTGCAAATTGGATGCGAAGGCCATTGAGGTCACGCTTATTGGGTTTGAGCCCGAATCTAAGGGCTATAAGCTCTGGGACCGCTCAACCTGCTCCGTCCGAGTGTCCAGGGATGTGACATTCGATGAGAGTAGCTTCCCGTCCCTTCAGGGTGTTGAGACACACCCCACACCTTCACCACCAGTCGTGCCTAGCACAACAGTGACTGCCGTGCCTCACCCACCGGCGTTACCACCAATGCGAGCCCCCTCCCCTGCACACTCCAGTAGTAGTGAGGAGGAGGATGTAGAAAACCTTTTAGACCCCCCACAAGTCCAACCACACCCTACCACACCACCACCTGCTCTGCCAGCTCTGCCCACCACACCTAAACGTGAGCAGACCACTCCCACTTCACCCCCGCCGCGTCCTAGTGCAACGCGCATTATGCGCCATGTCCCTCCTCCCTCACCAGAAATGCCTGGGGGATTTGAGGATCATGCACAGCGTAGTCAGCTGTTGCGCGAAATGGACAATGCACCAAGGCGCAGTACTCGTGCCCCTGTCCCTAATCCGCGTTACTTCAATGCGGACAATGCGGCATGGCGCAGCAGGCGTCTGGGGTATGCGGAGTTACTGGCTGCTGCTTTTATTGGCCGAGACCCTGCAACCTATGCAGAGGCCATGTGGTCTGCAGCTTCAGATGAGTGGTCTAAGGTGTGTCAGTATGAAATGGACGCCCTAGCTAAGAATGGGACTTGGGAGTTAGTGGATCTCCCACCTAATCGTAAGGCAGTAAAATCCAAATGGGTCTTTAAGCTCAAGGCGGATGGCCGCTACAGAGCTCGCTTGGTGGCTAAGGGATTCACGCAGATCCCTGGCATAGATTTTGATGAAACCTTCTCTCCCGTCGCATGATTTGAGTCGCTACGTTTACTTCTGGCGTTGGCCGCGCTGGAGGACTGGCACATCCATCAAATGGATGTTAAGTCTGCTTTTCTCAATGGCGTGCTTGATGAGGAGATATACATGGAGCAGCCACAAGGTTTCACCGTCACTGGCTCTGAGACGAAGGTGTGTCGCCTAGTTAAGGCAATCTATGGTCTCAAACAGGCCTCCCGCGCATGGAACTTGCAATTCCATGGAGTGCTCACTGCACTCGGCTTTAAGCGGACGTTTGCTGATGCTGGCATATATGTGATGCCTCAACGGGAGGGGTATGATCCACTCTTCGTTATTGTCTACGTTGATGACATCACTATACTGGGTCCCTCGCTGAGTGGTATCAAGCGTTTGAAGTCAGATTTGTCTGAACGCTATGAGATGACAGATCTCGGGGAGATAGAGTCTTATCTTGGTATGCGCATTGTGCGCAACCGCTCCCTCAGACGCATCGAAATAGATCAGTCTGGCTACATCAAGGATGTCCTTGAACGCTTTGGCATGTCTGATGCCACACCACACAACACACCCTTGCCCACTGGTGCTGACGAGCACCTGGTTAAATATACGTCGCAGGCAACTGCCTCAGATATTTCCCACTATCAGTCTCTGATTGGGAGTCTGCTTTATGTGCAGATTGGCACTAGGCCAGATATCTCCTTCGCTGTGTCACGTTTGGGGCAGTACGCAGCGAACCCTTCACCACAACATCTGCGACTTGCGCAGTATGTCCTGTCCTACTTAGTGGGAACTATGGATATGCGCATTGTCTATGATGGCGCCAATGGCGATGGCCTTCATGGCTACACTGATTCCAGTCTGGCTGATCAGACTGACGACCACCACTCCACCTCTGGTTATGTGTTCCTACTAGCTAACGGTGCAATAAGCTGGTCTTCGTGCAAGCAAAAGACTGTTGCCCAAAACACAACGGAAGCGGAATACATGGCCATGACCGACGCGGCTAATCAGGCTGCGTGGTATCAGAGCTTCCTCACGGAACTCGGGTACGAGGTCGACGACCCCATCCCACTTCATGGTGACAATAAGGGTGCCATTGACTTGGCCTTGAACCCTGTCACTGGGAGACGGTCTAAGCACATTGCCATACGGCATCATGTCATTCGGGAGTACATTGAAAAGGGGACCATCACCCTCATTAGAACTCCTACTGTGGATATGGTTGCGGACGGCTTCACAAAGTCACTACCGCGTGTCCTGCTACAGAAGCACAACGATGACATGGGACTTGTGTGTACTTAGATTGTAGATCACGGGGAGATGTTGATAAGTGACCCTTGCGCACTTAGTGGCTCATACGGACCGGACTTACAGATATGGACTGCTGTAGATTAATTAGGACCGCTTTAGATTAGATTTGATTTGATCTGTACAATCTAGGACTTCTATGACATCACTGTACAATGACATCATATGGACTACTCTGGACTCTTCATTGTACTCTTTCCTTTGCTCTCTTTCTAGCATTATCTTTATTGTGATGTCACTATGATATCATCCTAGTCTGGACTCTCTTTGTTTTGCGCTCCTTGTTCTCCATTAGCACACTCCTTTGTCCCACATGTAGAACAACGTCCCTTGTACTGTGTGACCCTATGTTACTTCTCTTGTAGTAGTGTCACTCCTCTGTATAGTATAAGTAGTAGGCTTGTACGCTCCTGGTCCACATCAGTTCCTCACTGCTCTGTGTGCCAGGTATGTCTCCTCCTCTCTAATGTATCATCAGTTCCTCACTGCTCTGTGTGCCAGACTTCCACTTTGCTTCACTCTGCTTGACACCCCTGTGCTGCTTCCAGTCACCCTCTATATCTCACCACAGTACTATCAGTCCACTGTGAGTATAGTTCTTATGTGTCTGTTCATCACATGTACTGCCCAGTAGTCCTACTTTCACCCCTACTGTTTTCCTAGCCCCTTGGGAAAGGATTCAGTAAAGCCACTTGTGGCAATGAGGCAACCAACAGGCCGAGGAGGCTGAGGTAGACAGCCTTGGGCTCTGAAAGCATTTTCTTCACCTTCCCCCTGACGCAAACCATTTGAGCTGTGTCCTAGACACATCCTGGCTGGCAGCTAGCTCATGGTATGGCAAAGGGATTCTCCCAACCTGGGCCTAGCCCATGTATCACTGGCACACTATCAGGAGGCAGGACGTGTTAGCGTTCTGGCCTTACAGAATCACAGACAGGAGTGGTATCCCCCCTCTATCTTTGTCTTGCAACTATGAAGCACTGTCGCTGACTGCTCCTTGGTGATAGATAAATCATCCCAATGTCTGGTTCATCTACTACTGCTGCCAGTGCTGGTGCTCCTCCCAGCCCCACTGGTGGCTCTGCAGCACTTCCAGCTGCCTCTGGATCCACAGCTTCTGGGCAACTCTCAAATGCCCACACCACAACCTTCAGCATGCCATCTGGCATCCACCTGACACAGTTTGACGGCACTAGTTGGAACGAATGGTCTGGTACCATTGAGGCCATCCTTATGCTGCATGAAGCTGAGGATGTGTTTCTCCTAGATACACCCCCATCTGGCATCACCGCCGATGAGTGGGACTCAATCCAGTGTCATTCCAAGGTGTACCTCCACCTTTACCTCAAGCTCGATGTCTACTCGCTTGTGGCAGATAACACTGCCTACCCCATGTTCAAACATAAATGGGCCAAGCTTCAGGATGTGTATGGAGGTGCTTTGGGCAGCACCACCATCTTTAACTTGTGGATCCAAATCACTCAAGCCCGCCTCAACGACTCTGTGCCCATGGCCTCACAGTTGGCCAAGCTCAATGAGCTTAGGGTTGCCCTTTCCAATGCACAGATGGGTGCCACTGACACTCAATTCTGTCTCATTCTCCTCCACACACTACTGCCCTCCTATGAGGTGTTGGCCTCTACCATCCTTGCCAATGGGGCACCGTCCACACTCAAGCACACTGAGATCATAGCGCACATAGTGTTGGAAGAAGCTCACCATGCTGGGCCCTCTGGCTCCTCCCTCAACAAGGTGGCTCCTGTCAAGTCGATGGGCAAGAAGGGCAAGAAGGACCATTCCGGTCTAACTTGCCACTATTGCAACAAAAAGGGCCATATCAAGCCTGATTGCAGGAAGAGGAAGAAGGATGAGGCTGACGCAAAGGAGAAGGAGAAAGCAGGCAACAAGGCTGCCAATAGTCATGTCCTAGTACCTACCACCACCTCCATTACAGAGGTCATAGAGCCCAAGATAGATTGGGCCTCTGAATCAATTGGTGTTGCCTTGTATGCTGCCTCATGTGTGTGTTGGATGATGGACAGTGGTGCCACACACCACATTACCCCACACCGGTCTGACTTCAAGGACTATACCCCAACTAAAGGCACTGTACACCTAGGGGATAAGTCCACCATAGGCCAAGTGGGTGTCGGGTCTGTTGTCTTTACAATGAGCCAGGGTATCCCTATCACCCTTAGCAATGTGCTACACCTACCACAGGTGAAGACATGCTTCTTGTCGATGCGCACCCTAGCACAAAAGGGTGCTGAGATCACCTTTGACAGTGGCTCATCTAAAATATCTGTCAACCAAAAGTGTGTGGCCAAAGGCTACCTTGAGGACAACCTGTACTGGTTGGACACAGCCAGTGTCAGCCTCAATGCCCACACAAAATCAAGTGCTGTGTTACGCCACTACAGGGGCGTGGGGTACGACCTGTACCAAGTCAGTCAAACAACAGTAGTGCAAGCTCTAAGGCTCGGCTTCAGTAGAATGGTGCACAAGGATCACAAGGACGATGGTCACTTGGATCGTAGAGGAGGTGCTAAGACTCGAAGGTCTAGCGAAGGCGAAGGGGGTTCTTGAGACAAGGGAAGCACGAAGGTGTTCTGCGTTAGACGAGTGTAGCTATTACACAAGAAGTCTAGTCTACCGTACAAGCTAGGTAGGGCTAGGTTTAAATAGATGATGGCTAGTGAAGCGGTCACAAACAGATGGCGCCATCGCCAGTCTGGGAACAATGGATGGGACATAAGAGGAACAAAGGGACGTTGTACTGAGAACAAAGGCAAATCACGTGGGATCGCACGTGATTGGGAACACAACGGAAACTAGCACATGTTGAACTTTATCAGAAGGGAGCATTGATAAGTAGGGCGCGCGATAGTAACCGGGTAATCGTAAAGTCCGCATAATCATACAGGGCTCGTATAGTATTGGGAAGGGAACAGTGATGTAAGAAAGAACGAGTCCAGGGAAAATTGTAACATGCTGCCACACTTGATATCTGGCATCAACACATGGGACACATCTCCTCTGTGGCGCTAAAAGCGCATGGTCCCTCTGCCACTACTGGCATGGACATAGATAGCTCCACCATGGCCCACACAGTCTGCTGTGGGTGCGAGATGGGTAAATCCACTCACCAACCCTTTTCTGCATCCTCCAACAAAAGGACAACTCATCAATTTGAGATTGTGCACAGTGACCTTGCCAGTCCTATGCAAACTCAGTCCCTGCAAGGCTCGACGTACACAGCCACCTTCATAGATGACCACACTGTAACGCTGTCACGACGTCAGCTCGACTTGAGCTCGATAGAGGCGGTAACAACTTAGCGAATAGTCACAACGGCACAAAGGCCCGTGTCTCTGTCTTGGTGAATACACGAAGGTACACTTGACAGAGGATCGACTCCAAGAGAGGTCTAAGACGTGAACTTATAAGGAAGCCAGAGAAAGGAGAGAGAGAGAGAAGTGACGATTCAAGAAGACCAAGATGGTGTATCTTGGTCTTCGTAGACTATCTTAAATACAAGTCGAGCAGGCTTTCAAGTGCTGCTATGAGTCACAGTAATGTAGCGTCCAACGTATCGCAGAAACATCGCAAACCCTAATACTACTAGTACCAGTACTAGTATTGAGTCATCCAGGTACCGCTCGGTCAGCTATCGTATCCAATCGCCTATCGTACTACCGTATCTCCTAAGTCCGCGACTAATCTACCTTACTGCCATAGTCGCAACCGGTACAGTAAGGGTCTGAGTCGTATACAGGCAGAAACGTGACATGTTTTGAAGGCTGCCTTCCACTGGTCTTCTTCTTTTATGTGAATGTTATGGTACCCCCATCTAATGTCGAACTTTGAGAACAGTGTTTTCCCATTTAAGTTGGTTAAGATGTTGGAGATGAGAGGTAGTGGGTAGGTGTCTTTTATTGTCCAAGTGTTTAAGGGTCTGTAGTCGAGGATGGGACGCAACCCTCCAGTCTGTTTTCTTTCTAAAGAAGAAGGAGGAAGCATAAGGGGAGCTTCCTTCATAGATGTATCCTTTTGCTATGTTTTCGTCAAGATATGCCTTTAGCTCCTTGTCTTCTTCTGGAGTCAAGGGGTAAATTTTGCAATTGATCTTGTTAGGCGCATCTGGACGCAGTGTGATGGGATGGTCTTCTTCTCTTTCTGGGGGAAAGCGCTGTGCTTCTTCGTCTGAGAACACTTTGTTGTGGCGCTGGTATTCTTCTGGGATTGTGGTTTCTTTTACTGGGTCAAAGGTTGTTTTAGTTGTTGCTGTTTTTGCTTCTTGGTGTCGCTTTCTTCAGAAGCGGTACCCTCCTGTCAGGATGGTGACTGCTTCTCCTTTCAGCTCTTGTTTCTTCCAGTCTATGTCTGGGTTTTCGTGTTCAAACCAGGGGTATCCAAAGATCATTCTGTCTTCTCCTAGACTGGTCACGAAGAATTGGAAAGGAGTATCCTCTTCTCCTCTTTTTATCCATAGCTGGCATGTTTCCGTCATGGTGCCGTCTTTGTTTAGCGATCCATCTACGTTTCGGACCAATCTGGGTGGTTTTAAAGGAGTGGTTCCTAGCCCAAGCTTTTGGATCAGATTTTGGTCGATTAGGTTGTCTGTTGCACCGCTGTCTAGCAGCACATTTATGCGAGCTTCTTTGTAGTAAAGGCGAACGAGGACTTTGATTGTCATAGCACTATCTCGAACACTATACATTGAATTGGCCTCCCTGTCAGCTCTCACAGGTCGGCATCGCAAAAATCCTGGTCTAAGGCATAGTAGCGTCTCTTTTCGTCTTCAGTCATGCCTTGGACAAGTGCATGGGCTTGTCGGACTTTGTCTTCCATTGTGGTAGTGGCCACCAATGAGGTGCTTGCTTCTGGGGTGTATGGGGGTGCAGTGTCCGCTTCCTGGGTGTCTGTGGCTCTGGCTTTGGTTTGGTTGGTGGTGTTTTGTCGTTGACAGTTCTTAGCCATGTGTCCTTGCTGTCTGCACTTGAAGCAGTGGCCTTCTTTCATGAGGGCTTTCTTTTCTTCTTTGGTAAGCTTCTTAAAGGGGGTGGAGGTGGTGGCATCTACATCCATCGCATTTGGGTCTCGCTTTGGTCATCCTTGGTGGACGTTCTGGGTTGGTCCTGGGTTTCTATTCCCTGGTCTGGCTTTTAGCAGCTTCCAGCGTTGATGTTCTGCTCTGGCAGCGGTTTGCCACTCGTCCATGGTGTTTGGGATAGTGGTTTGCATGAGGCAAGTGCGATACAGTCCTGTGGGTAGTCCTCTTTTGAAGAATTCCACTGTTCCAGGGGCATCTCTTGCCCATCCTGCTATTCCTGCAAGGTGTTCGAAGTTGAGGATGTAACTGTCCAATGCTCCCCCCTGCATCATCAGACTGATGAGTTTCTGATACGCTCTTTCTTTGTTTAGAGTGTTGGTCCAGTCTCTGTCGAAGGTGTCGAGAAAACCATCCCAAAGGTCTTTGCTGTTTTTGGTGAGGGCTTTGGTGGGGTCTGCTAGTGCCGCTTCCATGTCATCTTCGGTTTGGTTGACCCACAGTTGTACACCAGGTCCTTTGAACATTGTAAGGGTGAATAGTACTCGTGCATAAGGTTCTTTGATGAGCTCATTCTCGCTATTTAACTTGATGTATCGTAGTAGTTCTCTTTTGAACTGACCACTCTCTGTTCTATCTCTGGTGAACGAAGTAGGGGGTGCTCCTTTGAGTCCTCCTGAGCTTGTTGTTGGTGTTCCTCCTGTTCTGGTGCTTGAGCCGGTACCTGTGCCAGTGCCTGTGGTGTTTATAGCTGACATGACAAGTGTTGGCTGTGGTGTGATGGGGATCTGGGGTGGTTCGACTGGGAAAGGCAATCTGATTGGTGGTAGTGGGGCTGGGAATCCTTCTTCCGCTGGGGATGGTTCTATCCAAATAGGGATAGTGGGGCTGGCTTGTGACGAAGCTTGTGTGGGTACTGTGATGTCTAAGCGATGTTCTGAGGAGTGAGATAGTTCTGAGTGTGATTCTGCTTTGTCTGAGCTGGGTTCTTCTGATGATGAGTCTTGTTGTAGTCCGTATGTTCCCCTAGTGTTTCTTGGTGCTGAGGATGATTGTTGTGTGGGTGTTTCTGGGTTCTGTTCGTCTTCTTTGTTCCACCAGCCTAGTCCTTCAGCAAATCTGTGTGGTGTGATGTTTATGGCTCTGGTATGGTATGTGTTCTGAAAGTATCGGAGGATGTACCAGTTGTTGTTGATGAATTCCACCAGTCTGAGTTCGCCTTTGATGAGGCACTTGTAACAAGGTGGTCTGCCTGGTGTTGTGGCCCAGCAGGCTCCTCTTCCTAGTTGACTGCTTTTAACGTGGTGTGGGAGGTCGTCTTGTGTTCTGGTTGTGACTGGGGTCCAATCGTTGTCTGATTCAAAGGTGACACTGATGCTAGCCATGATTGTGGTCTGTTCTGGGCGCTGATTTGTGTAAGGGGATGGCTGAAGCGGCCTCTTGTGTCAGGGAGGATCCGTCGCCCGGCTATGCCGTCGTTTCTGGGTTCTGTGGAGTGTCTGGTTGTTGGCTGATGCGTCCTCTTGGATTGTCGCCCACTCTGCTGTGTGGCAGTAGTGTCTTGGGTGTGTTGGGAGTTGTAGACTTGGCTTATGTTATGCCCTAGCAGGGGCGTGGGTTCTAGAGGTTTCAAGTCACACAAGTATCAAGCAAAGACCTCTGTTGTCTTATTGCTATGAAATACAAGTGGCAAAAGTGTGGCACAAGGTGCAACACTACTCTGTAACGTAGGACTCCTCGTCCGAAGTGTCTGACACTTCTCTACACTTGATCTTGCTAGTGCACAGAGTATAACAGGTGTGACACTGTTGATATAGTTCAACTGCAAAGACTTCAAAGTGTCCGGGTTAGGGACTGAGGTAGGGGATGTACAAGAAGAGGGGGATAAGGTGAGGTCACACCAAAATACGGAGGCAAGGTTGCTAGATTGCAAACGAAGCCAAGTCTGGCTTCCTATGGTCTACAGTACAGGTTTATATAGGGCGAGGTTCCAAACAACATGAACACAGGCCCACACAGGAGCAAAGAAACTAGATGGAGTAAGGAGACATTTGGATCAAGGCAAACAACGCCACTAACAGTAGTAGCTCTGTAACTGAGGTCCGAAGTGTCGGATCATAACAAAGGTGACCAAATGTGACCCAATTCAGCAAGCAATTGGAACTCCTCTTTAGGCACAAAATGGCACCTTTGGCACAGGGAACTTTTATGGCATGTGAGGACTGACTTGCATTGCCACTTTTGCCAAATGCCAACCACTCCACCTGCTGCTAGTCTGCTGCCACAGTGACAAAGTGTGACCAAAAGTTGCAGAGGTGGTACTCATTGCTCCACATTGAATGGATTCAGAAACAAATAAATAAAAATATGATTCTGGTGGGATATAAACATATCTATTACTATGTACAGAATGAAGTAGCTACAATGTGTTGTTGAAGCTACAAAAAAAGATTACCATTTTTTTGCAGAGGTGTGGGAATGATAGTATGTCAGTAGGAACGTAACATCTCACCTCTGTAGGCCTTAAGATGAATATGGAGTGCCAGAAGCAGCCAATATGTGGTATTGTTGGTAGAGATGATGCTCAGATGCTAGCCATGTTAGCAGGTCTAGTGGGATGACAATATACAGGGAGAAACAAATCAAGGTCTAGAATTTATAAGGTAAGCTAGATGGTATTCAGCAAAGACAAGTATGACTCTTATCTCTGCTAGGATAACTACTTAATTATGGGGTTGTAACTAGAGTGCCTAGTTTATACAGAGGGACTGCTACATATTTAGAAAGGAGAAGAAAGGGAAGAGAGGAGTAGAGTGAAGAGGAAGTACTATACTTAAGTGGGGGAGGAAGAAATTTCCATGTGAGAATGCTATATGATCATAGCACTTGTCATTGTGATTCCATATTGCTTAATGCTGGCTACCAGAGACTAGCTTCCTATAGTGTCTTTAGGTTTCAGGCTTACATGCACCACTTCTTCTGCTCAGTGTTTTCCCTCTTGTGTATTCTGGACTGGTGTCCACCTTTTGTGTTCTATAGAAAAATAAGGTCTATATTGGTGGCTGGTGAGAAACACCTGTCAAGAGGACCTTCAAAGCTTCTTTGGCAAAACATACAGTATCTAGACTAGTGTTCACCTTCTGTGCTCTATAGAAAAATAAGGCCTATATTGGTGGTGTTGATAAGTGACCCTTGCGCACTTAGTGGCTCTAACGGACTGGACTTACAGATATGGACTGCTGTAGATTAATTAGGACCGCTTTAGATTAGATTTGATTTGATCTGTACAATCTAGGACTTCTATGACATCACTGTACAATGACATCATATGGACTACTCCGGACTCTTCATTGTACTCCTTCCTTTGTTCTCTTTCTAGCGTTATCTTTATTGTGATGTCACTATGATATCATCTTAGTCTGGACTCTCTTTGTTTTGCGCTCCTTGTTCGCCATTAGCACACTCCTTTGTCCCACATGTAGAACAACGTCCCCTGTATTGTGTGACCCTATGTTACTTCTCTTGTAGTAGTGTCACTCCTCTGTATAGTATAAGTAGTAGGCTTGTACGCTCCTGGTCCACATCAGTTCCTCACTGCTCTGTGTGCCAGACACTCTTACTTTACTTGCCTGACAACTCCCTGTTGCTGCTTCAAGCACTCTCTGCATATCTCACCACAGTCACCTTTGCCACTGTGAGTATGCTCTCTATTTGTGCTGTTCATCAGGTGGCCTATGAGAAATACCCGTCAAAAGGACCTCCAAAAGCTTCTTTAGCAAGATATGCAGCATCTGAACTGGTGTTCACCTTCTGTGCTCTATAGAAAAGTATTGGCACCTTGTGAGAAATACCTGTTGCGAGGACCTCCAAAGCTTCTTTGACAAGATATACAGTGTCTGGACTGGTGTTCACCTTCTGTTCTCTATGGAAAAATAAGGTCTGTATTGGCAGCCTGTGAGAAATACCTGTTGCAAAGACCTCCAAAAGCTCATCCCTCCTTTCTCCTCTACCACCACCTTCCACTTTGGGTGTTGGCCTTACCTACCTCTGAATACATTGTGCACGACAGCAAACCCACCTGGTGTCCTTGCAACTGCTGTCTAGCCTAGAGCTTTATGGAGCTGTCCCAGAATTGTTTTGACGCACTGAGGGAACTGTCCCCCTCTCCAATGCTACATGAGGCTCTGCCTCCTCCCCCCTTTCATACCACACTCGACCAGTTGGCCATGGAGGCAGCCACTAGCAAGGTCTATGTCCCCACCTCTGATGCCCCACTCCCAGTGGTGGACAGTCTGAATAATTCAACCCCCACCCTCACCATTGCCAGCCCCCCAGCTTGTTATGATCCGACGCTTCGGACCTCAGTCACAGTATGTCTCCACCCTGCCTTTCCCCTTCTGTACTATACCTTGTTACCAAAGGAGCTACTATTACTAGTGGCGTTGTTTCTTTTGATCCGAACTCCTGCTTGCTCTGTTTAGTCTCTTTGATATTGTGTGGACTTGTGTTCATGTTGTTTGGAACCCTATCCTATGTAAACCTGTACCATAGACCGTAGGAAGCCAGACTTGGCTTCGTTTGCAATCTAGCAACCTTGCCTCCATACTTTGGTGTGACTTCGCCTTATTCCCCTCTTCTTGTGCATCCCCTACCTCAGTCCCTAACCAGGACACTTCGAAGTCTTTGCAGTTGAACTATATCAATGCATCACACCTGTTATACTCTGTGCACTAGCAAGATCAAGTGTAGAGAAGTGTTAGACACTTCGGACGAGGAGTCCTACATTACAGAGTAGTGCTGCACCCTGTGCCACACTTTTGCCACTTGTATTTCATAGCAATAAGACAATAGAAGTCTTCGCTTGATACTTGTGTGATTAGACACCTTTAGAACCCATGCCCCTGCTAGGGCATAACATAAGCCAAGTCTACAACTCCCAAAGACACTACTGCCACACAGCAGAGTGGGCGACAATCCAAGAGGACGCATCAGCCAACAACCAGACACTCCACAGAACCCAGAAACGACGGCATAGCCGGGCGACGGATCCTCCCTGACACAAGAGGCCGCTTCAGCCATCCCCTTACACAAATCAGCGCCCAGAACAGACCACAATCATGGCTAGCATCAGTGTCACCTTTGAATCAGACAACGATTGGACCCCAGTCACAACCAGAACACAAGACGACCTCCCACACCACGTTAAAAGCAGTCAACTAGGAAGAGGAGCCTGCTGGGCCACAACACCAGGCAGACCACCTTGTTACAAGTGCCTCATCAAAGGCGAACTCAGACTGGTGGAATTCATCAACAACAACTGGTACATCCTCCGATACTTTCAGAACACATACCATACCAGAGCCATAAACATCACACCACACAGATTTGCTGAAGGACTAGGCTGGTGGAACAAAGAAGACGAACAGAACCCAGAAACACCCACACAACAATCATCCTCAGCACCAAGAAACACTAGGGGAACATACGGACTACAACAAGACTCATCATCAGAAGAACCCAGCTCAGACAAAGCAGAATCACACTCAGAACACCGCTTAGACATCACAGTACCCACACAAACTTCGTCACAAGCCAGCCCCACTATCCCTATTTGGATAGAACCATCCCCAGCGGAAGAAGGATTCCCAGCCCCACTACCACCAATCAGATTGCCTTCCCCAGTCGAACCACCCCAGATCCCCATCACACCACAGCCAACACTCATCATGTCAGCTATAAACACCACAGGCACTGGCACAGGTACCTGGCTCAAGCACCAGAACAGGAGGAACACCAACAACAAGCTCAGGAGGACTCAAAGGAGCACCCCCTACTTCATTCACCAGAGATAGAACAGAGAGTGGTCAGTTCAAAAGAGAACTACTACGATACATCAAGTTAAATAGCGAGAATGAGCTCATCAAAGAACCTTATGCACGAGTACTATTCACCCTTACAATGTTCAAAGGACCTGGTGTACAACTGTGGGTCAACCAAACCGAAGATGACATGGAAGCGGCACTAGCAGACCCCACCAAAGCCCTCACCAAAAACAGCAAAGACCTTTGGGATGGTTTTCTCGACACCTTCGACAGAGACTGGACCAACACTCTAAACAAAGAAAGAGCCTATCAGAAGCTCATCAGTTTGACAATGCAGGGTGGAGCATTGGACAGTTACATCCTCGACTTCGAACACCTTGCAGGAATAGCAGGATGGGCAAGAGATGCCCCTGGAACGGTGGAATTCATCAAAAGAGGACTACCCACAGGACTGTATCGCGCTTGCCTTATGCGAACCACCATCCCAAACACCATGGATGAGTGGCAAACCGCTGCCAGAGCAGAACATCAACGCTGGAAGCTGCTAAAAGCCAGACCAGGGAATAGAAACCCAGGACCAACCCAGAATGTCCACCAAGGACGACCAAAGCGAGACCCAAATGCGATGGATGTAGATGCCACTACCTCCACCCCCTTTAAGAAGCTTACTGAAGAAGAAAAGAAAGCCCTCATGAAAGAAGGACGCTGCTTCAAGTGCAGACAACAAGGACACATGGCTAGGAACTGTCAATGACAAAACACCACCAACCAAACCAAAGCCAGAGCCACAGACACCCAGGAAGCGGACACTGCACCCCCATACACCCCAGAAGCAAGCACCTCATTGGTGGCCGCTACCACAACGGAAGACAAAGTCCGACAAGCCCATGCACTCGTCCAAGGCATGACTGAGGATGAAAAGAGACGTTACTATGCCTTAGATCAGGATTTTTGCGATGCTGACCTGTGAGAGCTGACAGGGAGGCCAATTCAATGTATAGTGTTTGAGATAGTGCTATGACAATCAAAGTCCTCGTTCGCCTTTACTACAAAGAAGCTCGCATAAATGTGCTGCTGGACAGCGGTGCAACAGACAACCTAATCGACCGAAACCTAATCCAAAAACTTGGACTAGGAACCACTCCTTTGAAACCACCCAGATTGGTCCGGAACGTAGATGGATCGCTAAACAAAGATGGCACCATGACGGAAACATGCCAGTTATGGATAAAAACAGGAGAGGAAGAAACCCCTTTCCAGTTTTTTGTAACCAGCCTAGGGGAAGACAGAATGATCTTTGGATACCCCTGGTTTGAACATGAAAACCCAGACATAGACTGGAAGAAACAAGAGCTGAAAGGAGAAGCAGTCACCATCCTGACAGGAGGGTACCGCTTCCGAAGAAAGCGACACCAAGAAGCAAAAGCGGCAGCAACCAAAACAACTTTTGACCCAGTAAAAGAAACCACAATCCCAGAAGAATACCAGCGCCACAACAAAGTATTCTCAGACGAAGAAGCACAGCACTTTCCCCAAGAAAGAGAAGAAGACCATCCCATCACACTGCGACCAGATGCACCTAACAAGATCAATTGCAAAATTTACCCTTTGACTCCAGAAGAAGACAAGGAGTTAAAGGCATATCTTGACGAAAACATAGCAAAAGGGTACATCTATGAAGGAAGCTCCCCCTACGCTTCCTCCTTCTTCAGAAAGAAAACAGATGGAGGGTTACGCCCTATCCTGGACTACAGACCCCTAAATACTTGGACAATAAAAGACACTTATCCACTACCTCTCATCTCTGACATCTTAACCAATTTAAATGGGAAAACACTGTTCTCAAAGTTCGATATCAGATGGGGGTACCATAACATCCGTATAAAAGAGGAAGACCAGTGGAAGGCAGCCTTCAAGACACCAAGGGGACTGTTCATCCCTCGAGTCATGACCTTCGGCCTCACAAATGCACCAGCCACCTTTGCAAGAACCATGAGCAGAATACTCCGACCACTCATGGACAAATACCCCAGGGAACTATTTGTGTATATGGACGATGTCCTGATAGCCACAGAAGAAGATACAGAGCACCACAGACAAATTGTACACAAGTTCTTGGAAATCTGTGAAAAGGAATCTTATTTCCTCAAAGCATCGAAATGCGTGTTCGAACAAAGAAAGATCCACTACCTAGGCATTGTCATCGACAGGTCTCAGATCAAAATCGACCCAAAGAAGGTGGAAGGACTAAAGGACTGGCCAAGAGATATCAAGTCAGTCAAACAAGCAAGAAGCGTGTTGGGGACACTAAGTTATCAGCGACCCTTCATCCCCAACTTCGCTCACTTAGCAAGACCCATCACGGACACAATAAAGACATCAGAAGGCCCCTTCAGATGGACAAAAGAAGCAACAGAAGCCCTAGAAACTCTCATCACGCTTGTGTGCAAAGATCCCATCTTATGTCAACCAGATATGGACAAACCTTTCGAACTAGAAGTAGATGCCTCCGCTTTCGCCACAGGAGCAATCTTAACACAAAGAGACAGCCGAAACAAACCACAAGCTGTGGGATACTTCTCCAAATCATTTTCAGAAGCGGAGCGCAACTATGACATCCATGACAGGGAACTCCTGGCAGTAATCAGAGGACTAGAACACTGGAGACACCTTCTGTTAGGGTCCCCCCACGAAATCACAGTGTTTACAGACCACAAAAACCTAGAATATTATCGCCACCCTCGACAAATCAATAGAAGAGTGGCACGAAACATCCCCAGACTTGCGGACTATCACATCAAACTTCACCACAAACCCGGACCCCAGAACCATGCAGATGCCCTGTCAAGACGCCCTGACCATGACACCGGAGCAGGAGATAACACCGATGTGGTGGTCCTGACCCCAACTATCTTCGCAAACTCCGCTCTCTCCATAAGGATAGATGACCGGGTCATGGCACACCAATTAGACCACCAAGACACTCTGAACGAGTGGGCTGCCCCCTTCCACCTGATAAAACAAGGCAAACACTGGTGGAAAGGCGACAAACTGGTGGTTGTGGACAACACACTGCTAAAGAGGGGGGTAATTTCCCTGTTTCACGATACAAAAACAGCTGGACACCCTGGAATAACAAAGACCTCATGGTTAGTGTCACAAGACTTTTGGTGGCCAAACATGAAAGACGACATATCCGCATATGTAAAGGGCTGTGCCACATGCCAATCAAACAAGAACTTCCCTGGGAACCCAAAACCACTGATATTCCCCATCAAGACTAACCCAGAAGCACTCCCTTTTGAAACCATCGCTCTAGACTTCATCACAAAACTACCCCAATCAGAAGACAATGACACAATTCTCACCATCACGGATCATGACTGTTCCAAAGCAGCCTTCTTTATCCCATGCAGCAAAACAATAGATGCAGAAGGAGTGGCAAAACTCTATGCCAAAACTGTCCTGCCACACTATGGACTACCAAGAAGGGTCATCTCAGACAGAGACCCCAGATTCACAGCGAAGTTCATCAAAGAACTATGCAGAGTGCTCGACATAGAACAAAACATCAGCACAGCATACCACCCACAAACAGACGGACAATCAGAGCGAACAAACCAGTAGCTAGAGCAGCACCTCCGAATGTTCATAAACCACCAACAAAACAACTGGACGGAGCTACTACCACTGGCACAGTACACCCACAACTCCTGGCCAAGCGCAACCACTAAAAAGGCACCCTACGAGTTAATTCTCGGGTACATCCCAAGAGTACACCAGCCAGAAAGAACGACCACAGTGCCAGGAACACAAGAAAGACTAGAGCGAATCCAGGAAGCCAGAAGAACTGCCCAAGCAGCAATTACTCATGCACAGTCACTCTACAAAGGATCCTCTTGCTTTGAACAACACACAGAAGGAGATAGTGTGTGGCTAGACACCAGGAACTTGAAAACAACGCACCCTAGTTTCAAGTTAGCCCCAAAAAGATATGGACCCTTCAGGGTCACAAAGAAGATCTCTGCCACCACATATGCCCTTCCTCATCAGTGGCAGATCCACCCAGTATTCCACGCATCCCTCCTGATGCCATACAAAGAAACCTCCATATGTGGAAAGAACTTTACGGAACCACCCCCAGATCTAGTAGATGGAGAACAGGAGTGGGAAGTCGAGAAAATACTAGAGACAAGACGCCACAGGAACCAGTTACAGTTCCTAATCAAGTGGAAAGGATACTCCGATGCACACAATAGCTGGGAACCAGAAAAGAACCTCAACGCCCCAGAACTTATTCAGGAACACTTTGAAAGCAACCCCAGAAGCGAAGGAGCAAAGCAATGGTTAAAATGAAAGGAAGTAACAATACGAACAGTAACCACCTTCCCCACTAGCTTCTTCACCATGCCCTCTCACTCCTCCTCTGTAGAACGCCTTGTTGCTCATGCCATGGAAAGAGGCTCCTTTGACGAAACACCCTCTGTCACACCCTCCTCTGGCTATTCTCCCTTCCCAGCACAACCCCCTTCCTTGCCTTCACTCATTCAGGAACCACAGCCCATCTGTTACGTTTTGACTCGTACGGACTACGCGGATTGGCACCCTTACTGTACCGGTTGTCACTACGGCGGTAAGGTATATTAGTGACGGACTTAACCACGGTGATACGGTAGTACGATAGGTGATACGGTACGATAGCTGACTGATGACAGACGCCACTAATACTGATAGTAGTGGTACTTGGTTTGAGATACTTACGCGACACGTTGGACGCTACCTACTGTGACTCATAGCAGCGCTTGAAAGCCTGCTTGACTTGTATTTAAGCTGTCTTGTGAAGACCAAGATACGCCATCTTGGTCTTCTTGAATCGTCACTTGTTTCCTCTCTTTCTGTTAGAAGTCTTTCCTCTCAAAGTTGTCCGACTCCGTTCGTGACCCAGACCTTATGACTTGCCGGTGTACCTCCGTGTATTCACTAAGGCAAGGGCTTGGACCTTCGCGTCTTCAAGTTGACAAGTCAATACATCGCTAAGTCGTTACCGCCATCTGAGCTCAAGTCGAGCTAACGTCGTGACGACGTTACATTAAGACCAAGATCCCATCGTGGCCGTAACAACAAGAGACCAGTGGACGAGCTTTCGTCCTTACTCGCTTCAAAGAAGGGGAGAGCGCAACGTCCCCACACGCTTCTTGCAAGCTGCTAGCTGGAGAGAAAGGCAAGAAGAAACCGGATATTTTGTGGAATTCAACGGACCGAATAGGTTTCGCCCAGTTGAGTTCAATTTTGAATCATCTGTGCTGGGTAGAGGTTGCGTGGAACCCCATAGACTCCCAGTGGGACGCGACAAGACCAGCTGGACCTAGGTACCGCTGCGACATTGACGCACGAGAACTTAACGCCCGATCCGATTGGGGTCTCATCGACGGGCAAGTACGAGAACACTCCACCGGGGAAGTAGTGTCAGAAGAAGAAGAAGAAGGGCAGAGTCACGAAGAAAGTGAAGGACGAGAACCAAATCAAACGGAGACTAGCGGAGGAGCCATACAGGATCTCCTTATAGAACGAGCTGAGTCCGCACACATCACCGAACCAGAGCCAATTCACATTCGATCCCCAGCCATCATGGCTACAATAACACGCGCCATGGAGGAAGCCGCGCTAGAAGAAGCGCGAATAGTACGAGACGAAGCAAGGGCCGACTTTATGCCCATCAATCCAGAAACGGGAGTACGTATGACCGCAGACGACGCTGCGATCTTCCGAGCAATAGGATCGGACAGGGGAGACCCTCCATCAGAACGACGAATAGTAATAGAACTACCCCCGGGAGTGGGAGGACCAGGAAACGACCCGCCACCACCACCGGGAGGAGGCGTCCCGTTCGACTTACGAAGGAACGAACCACCTAGAGGACCACCCCGCCCTCCGCCAGGAGGAGGCGGAGGTGGAGGAGACGGTGGAGGAGGCGGTGCTGGTGGAGGAGGTGCCGGAGATCGAGGGCACTCTAGCGAGAAGCTAACCGGCGAGCCTCCCTCTATTTTTGACGGAGACAGGCTTAAAGTCGACCAATTCCTCACACAGTGGCACGTTTATTGGGGCATGAACTTGGACGCCCCCATCATGCGCAACGACTACAGGAGATGTCTCCTGTTCCTTTCTTACATCAAGGGTGGAGCAGTCAGTGAATGGGTCCTATCCTTCCTGAACTGGCTCAATCGGCAGATACAACGAGGGATCAGCCCTTACACCAGAGGTCTGTGGGACGCAGTAGCCGATGGCTTTAGCCAGAGGTTCGAAAACACGCTTGAAAGAGAGCAGGCGCAAGCCATACTACGAAAAGGGTTCAAGATGGTGGGAGAAGATATTGACAAGTACGTCAACGACTTTGAACAGTTAGCACGGAAGGCTCATTATCATCTCAATGAACCACAAACCATCGACCTGTTTACGTCGGGTCTGCCCAAGGAACTGTTCAAAAACGCAGTTCCAATTTGATGAACCAACGACATTCGATGACTGGAAGAGGGCCGTCCTCAAACGGCAGAAGAACTACATTCATCTCAAAGCAAGGCTTAATGAGCACAAGAGTACGACAAACCCCGCAAAGAAGCAAACCGGCAATGCAGGATGGGCACTCCCACAGAACCTGCCTCAGACAAATCCGTGGGCCATGGATACTTCGGCCGACCGTGCCAAAGTACGACTAGCCGGGTCCGAAGAAATCGATTTCAACAAGCTGCCCCATCACGATTGGCCAACACCACCATTTCCACCACGAGGAGGCCCGGGAGCCAGAGGGCGAGGAAGGGGTGGATCAAGAAGAGACCTAAGGAACGTCCTCTGTTACAATTGTCGCGCCCCAGGCCACCTCTCACGAAACTGTCCATACCCCCGACAGCAAGGGCAATGGCAGAACGCCCCGTCCAGCAGCAGAATGACAGAAACAGCCTGGCCGCCGCAATGGCCGGGATCCCCGGGACCCGTATCCCAATACGAACCATCACTGCCAGGGTATGCAACACCCGCACCCAGTGTAACGCCCGCGCCGCAGATCAAGGCGGCAAAGACGGCCGGAGAACAGGCGAAGGAGTGGCTAACGCAGGTCGCCAATAGCACGGATGAGGTAAAGGACCTCATACTGCAAGATTTGTGGGGAAAAGAGGGTTTTCAAAGTGCCTAAACCCGTCAGTCTGGGTGAGGGCTTTACGATGTAATTCTGTAATTGTGACAACGCGCTATCGATCTCTACGAATTCCAGTGACTGTCCGAACGAATTACCAAACGACTGAAACAAACGCGTTGGTCGACTCCGGAGCCACCGACAACTTCATTAAACCAAGAATGGCAACTCGAGCAGGAATTCCGATATGGCCCCTGGAGGTGCCACGCAAAATATGGAACATTGATAACACCGAAAATAAAGCTGGGTTAATCACTCATTATGTTAACCTAGAAGTAAAAACACGAGGACAGGTTAGGAAGATGACCTTCTTGGTCACCGACCTCGGTAGCGAAAACATGGTACTAGGCTACCCATGGCTAAGCGCCTTCGAGCCCACTATTAGTTGGGCAACGGCGACGGTGCATCCGGACATGCATCCGGTAGTTCTGGCCACTACCGAAGAACTTCTCAACGCACCCGCTATACGGGCCTTGATTACAGCAGAAAAGGAGGCAATCGTCCAAGAACTAGAAGAGGACGAAACCACCTTACGAGCCACCACTTCGACAGAGTTGGCAATATCCGCAAAGCAACAGCAGACAGCAGCCGTGCTGCCTCCGGTCTACGCCGAATTTAGTACGTTATTCAACGAGCAGGCCTCGCATCGCTTTCCCCCGTCACGACCGTGGGACCACGCCATAGATTTCAAGCCGTCAGCGCCAGCGGCGATCGACTGTAAAATATACCTGATGACACAAAAAGAGGAGAACGAACTAAAGGACTTCCTTGATGAGAAGCTGAAACAGGGCTACCTATGCCCTTCTATCTCCCCGTACGCTTCGTCCTTCTTCTTCATTAAAAAGAAGGACGGAAAACTACGCCCAGTACAGGACTATCGGGTTATCAACTCCCACACCATACGCAATCAATACCCGCTGCCCCTGATCCAGGACCTCATCCTGGACCTCAGCAATGCGCACATTTATACGAAACTTGACATCCGATGGGGGTACAACAACATCCGCATTCGCGACGGCGATCAGGAAAAGGCGGCTTTCAAGACCAAATTCGGCCTCTTTGAACCCACAGTCATGTTCTTCGGTCTCACCAACTCCCCGGCCACCTTCCAGGCCATGATGAATCACATCTACCGCGACACAATTGCCAAGCACGAGCGCTTGGGTACCACGATATGTGTTTACATGGACGACATTGGCATCGCCACTCACTTTGATCATGATTTGGCAGCGCATATTGCCGCGGTCCACGACGTGCTGACCGTCGCGCGTGAACACGACCTTTACTTCAAGCTCGAAAAGTGCCTCTTCCACCAGCCGCGGATGGATTACCTGGGGGTAATCCTTGAGAGGGGGGTGACTCGAATGGACCCCGTAAAAGTTCAAGGCATCAAAGATTGGCCAACGCCAACGAAAGTCAAAGACGTTCGATCGTTCCTCGGCTTTTGCAACTTTTACCGACTTTTCATCCACGGATTCGCAAACCACGCAAAACCTCTCACCAAACTGACGCGAAAAGACGAAGAATGGAGATGGACAGACGAAGAAGACAAAGCGTTTAATACCCTCAAACGCTTGGTCACTGAAGAGCCAGTATTAGCACACCCGGTCCTTCAAGACCCGTTCGAACTGGAGGTTGACGCCTCCGGATACGCGGTGGGAGCCGTATTGCTACAACGGAAGTCTGACGGAAAACGACACCCCATAGGCTACTACTCCGCCACACTCTCGGAGACAGAACGAAATTACGACATCTACGACCTAGAACTGCTCGCAATAGTCAAGGCATTGCGAAACTGGAGACCGCTGCTCGCGGGAGCCCCCCACAAAATCAAAATATATTCGGATCATCTCAATCTGCAATACTGGAAGTCACCACAGAAAATCAGTAGACGCGTTGCAAGGGAAGTACTCGAACTCTCAGAATATGACTTCGAGATTCACCACATCAAGGGAAAGAACAATGGAAGAGCGGACGCCCTCTCAAGGCGCCCAGACTACGACCAAGGAGCAAGCGACAACAGCGAAGTTGTCGTCCTACCTCCTGAGGTCTTTGTAAGAACCCTCAACACCGCACGAACCTTCGTAGCCAACCCAAACTTACTTCAACCAAGACACCAACAAGACTACGAAGTGATCAAGATGTGGATAGACCCCCATAACCTCAAAAAGATAGAAGGAGAATGGTACAAGGACGGCAGGTTCGTGATAACTGGACCTGCGTCCATATACAGAGTACTAATACACGACCATCACGACCTACCGATACACGGACATCCCGGGATCGCGAGGATGCAACGAATCCTGGAACGACATTACTGGTGGCCACGACTCCGAAAGGATGTGTATGAGTACGTACAAGGATGTGCGGAATGTCAGCGGAACAAAGTCAACACGAGACCCATACGAGCCGCGCTGCACCCCATCACGCCGGAACTGGACGCGACCCCTTTCCAAACGGTCGCCATGGACTTTATTACCAAACTCCCTACGTCAAAGGGATGCGACAGTATACTGACTGTCACAGACCACGACTGCAGCAAGGCCTCAATCTTTATCCCATGTCGCGAAGAAATAACCGCAGAAGAGACAGCCGCCCTGTACGTCGCCCATGTGTTCAAACGATTCGGATTACCTCGCAAGTGTATCAGTGACCGTGATCCCCGATTTGCGTCAAAGTTCACCAGGGAAGTGTGCCGTATCCTGGGCATTCAACAAAACATATCCACGGCGTACCACCCACGCACTGATGGACAGTCTGAACGTACCAATCAATGGCTGGAACAATACCTACGCTTCTGGGTAAACGAATGGCAGGACAATTGGGTTGCGTATCTGCCAATCGCCGAATTCGTGCACAATAACTGGCCACATGAACATACGAAGCAGTCGCCATTTCAACTTCTGATGGGATATAACCCGAGAGCCGATTGGACCGATAAGCCGTCTCCCCTTCCTCAGGTTACGAAACGGCTAACACAGCTAAAAGAAGCAAGGGAGGACGCCCAACGGCTTGTAAAAAAGGCACAGGAAGCATGGGTCCGCAACAAAGATACGCCCAAGTTCAAGATAGGAGACCTCGTGTGGCTGGAGGGCAGACACCTTCGCACCAATCAGCCAACGGCGAAACTGGCGGCGCGACGCCACGGACCTTTTCGGGTGACACAGGTGATGTCCCCTTACAATTATCGACTGGAACTTCCCACGCAGTGGAGCATTCATCCAGTGTTCCATATCGATCTTCTCACACCGTACAAACAAACCCCTCTTCATGGAGAGAATTTCACACGACCGCCGCCCGAACTAATCGACGGAGAAGAGGAATACGAAGTCGAGGCCATTCTGGACTCCCGGCACTTCGGCAGAGGAAAGCGACTCCAATACCTCGTCAAATGGAAGGGGTATCCAGACTCAGAGAATCAGTGGGTCAACGAAAATGACGTCTTCGCGCCAGAAGCACTCCGTCTCTATCAGGAAACGCGAGCTCACGGAGTAAGGGTTAAAAAGGGGCCCACCGATGCTCAGGAAAGTCGTCCCCTCTTCCTTCGCTCTATCACCTCCACTCTCATGCCCACGTCCCCTCTCCGCCATGTCACCCAAGCGATCCTCCTCAACTCCCTTGCAGAAGACGCTCGGGCCCTCCTCGCCGAGGACGACGAGACTGAGGTTCCCAACACCCAAATCACCCCGTACACACCTATCGGCCAGCCAGAGGGCCGCATCACCGCACAAGAATGGGCGAACGTCCTCGCCCGATTCCCGGACCCCACGCAACAGCCCGACGACGAATCCGCCGTCGTCCACATATTCCGCGACGAACGAGGGGAGCGCGAACCCATCGCCGCCATCCCCCCGAGCGACGACCTCGTCGGCGTTCGTGGAATTTTCCCAAGCAACGACGAGCGTTCAAGCTCTCCTGGAGTACGAGTTGGACGGCTGGAGGAGGGTAGCAGCGGAGTGGCAGAAGGAACAGTTAGACTCAGCCACGGCCCGACTGAGAGAGATGCGCGAGCGGCGGCAGCGATGGAGGCTGCTGAGGCTGGCCATGACAACGACGATTACTACCCGGCACGCCACGCCTTCCTTCGAACGAAAGGCGACCCTACTAATCCCCTCGTCACACCCTGGCTCGTCAACTCTGACGGGACCGCCATGTATCGAGGACGTGTGCGTGTACCAGGCGCCGCCGACCACCAGTCCCTTCACCGCCGCTGACGACCCCGCGCATGTTATTGCGCCTGAGGGGTTCCGGGCAAATCGACGACCCCATTACATTCCATACCCCATCACCGGGCCCGACGGAGTAGAGAGGGACGCATCTCACGTCCAGATTATCGGAGGGGCGGACCCCTTGATACTAGGGGTCATACCGGGCTCACCTCACCTATACGGTAAGCCCCTCTACGCCGCTCCTCATGTCAGCGCCGCTCTGCGCCCCACGTATCCCCATGAAGACCTCGTCATCTTCGCCGCGGACAAAATCACCGACCGCGCCCTCAACCGCATCAATGACGAGACGCTCACCGCGGAGGTCACGCGCTACCGCGCGGCCAGCTTCGAGCTGGAGCGACTCCGAGCACAGGGTAGCGCAGCTGCGGGACATGATCGCGTGCGCGCAGAGCGACAGGCAAGACTCCATCTATCGACTGGAGCGCGCTACTGCACTCGAGCGCATCGCAGACGAGCAACGCGATTGGCCGGCGAGGGACTTTCGGTGAGTCTGGGGTCTCACGCTAAAAAGGAGGGTGATGTTACGTTTTGACTCGTACGGACTACGCGGATTGGCACCCTTACTGTACCGGTTGTCACTACGGCGGTAAGGTATATTAGTGACGGACTTAACCACGGTGATACGGTAGTACGATAGGTGATACGGTACGATAGCTGACTGATGACAGACGCCACTAATACTGATAGTAGTGGTACTTGGTTTGAGATACTTACGCGACACGTTGGACGCTACCTACTGTGACTCATAGCAGCGCTTGAAAGCCTGCTTGACTTGTATTTAAGCTGTCTTGTGAAGACCAAGATACGCCATCTTGGTCTTCTTGAATCGTCACTTGTTTCCTCTCTTTCTGTTAGAAGTCTTTCCTCTCAAAGTTGTCCGACTCCGTTCGTGACCCAGACCTTATGACTTGCCGGTGTACCTCCGTGTATTCACTAAGGCAAGGGCTTGGACCTTCGCGTCTTCAAGTTGACAAGTCAATACATCGCTAAGTCGTTACCGCCATCTGAGCTCAAGTCGAGCTAACGTCGTGACGACGTTACACCATCGATCCCACCATGCCCAGCGTCATAGAAACAGAAGGAGGAGGAATAGCCCTTCGTGTTCCCCCTCCTGAACACACAGCTCCCCCTACTCCTGAGATACACCAACCTACCACCTCCCCCCCTGATCCTAGAGTGACCATGGCTCGCCTCAGCGAAATAGCCAACGACCCAATCATGGACGCACTCCCCATTAACTATGAAAGGATGCACATCACTGCTGAAGAAGATGACGACCCTGGCTACCCCTTCTTCTTGAATGACCCTTGGAGCAGCCGCTATGTCCACTTCCTCATCCCTGACGACGCTGACCCAACCTTGTATGTCTGAAAGGATGCTAAATGGATCAAGATCAGTGAGAACAAAGAAGACTGTCATCGGCACCATGGGCAAGAACCTCCCTCACTATGGCCTCCCCCTCTTCCTCCTTCCCAGAGATGACGACCCCCACAATCCAGCTCCCCCCATCACTCCAGCTCAGATGCAGAACTTCGATGAAGCTTCCCCCACAGCCAGACAAGTTGACGAAGTCCTAGAAGACCTGGGAGATGACCACCTCACAGCAGAAATCTCCAGGACTCGCCGATTCTTGCGAAACCAGAAGGCCCTCCGAAAGGAGATTGAAGGCCTGTACAAGACGATGGAGCCCCTCAAAAGGCACCTCCTCAACATGGACATGCAATTAACCAGTACCCGAAGGAGGTTGCAAGAGCACAAGGCCTATGTCCGGATTGCAGACCGGTGGCTCACACTACACCCTCCTCCTCCTGAAGAAGAGACTCACCCCTTCGGAGTTCACCCCATTCCTGCCCCTGCTCCACCTCGCTACCACTCCATGCCAAGACTCCACGACGAACCAGAAGGACCTAGCCCCTCTGCAGAAAGGAAGAAGAGATGCAAGCGCAGGGCCAACAAGAAGGAGACTGGCACCATTCGACTTTGTTACAGGTGTCAGTCTGAAGACCACCTCTCCTTCGCCTGCCCTCAAAAACAGAAGTTTTGCTGGAGGTGTTCGAGCACTGACCACTTCCCCTATCAGTGCCTCTGGCCAGCCCCAGAAGAACGCACTCAGTGGTGTGGCAAGTGTTTTACCAGCAACAGCCACGAAGAAATCAAGTGCCCCAAGTATGAAAATTGTCGCAAGTGTGGGGCCCATGGTCCCTTCAATTTCCTTCGCCAACATCGCTGCCCCCTCCCTCGCGAAAGCACCCCCTCCAACGATGTAGACAACGATGTCTATGACCTGATGGACTTCGAAGCACTCTAGGGAGAGTTGACTTAGAGAGGGGCTCATGTTATGATCCAACGCTTCGGACCTCAGTCACAGTATGTCTCCACCCTGCCTTTCCCCTTCTGTACTATACCTTGTTACCAAAGGAGCTACTATTACTAGTGGTGTTGTTTCTTTTGATCCGAACTCCTGCTTGCTCTGTTTAGTCTCTTTGATATTGTGTGGACTTGTGTTCATGTTGTTTGGAACCCTGTCCTATATAAACCTGTACCATAGACCATAGGAAGCCAGACTTGGCTTCGTTTGCAATCTAGCAACCTTGCCTCCTGTACTTTGGTGTGACTTCGCCTTATTCCCCTCTTCTTGTGCATCCCCTACCTCAGTCCCTAACCAGGACACTTCGAAGTCTTTGCAGTTGAACTATATCAACGCGTCACACCTGTTATACTCTGTGCACTAGCAAGATCAAGTGTAGAGAAGTGTCAGACACTTCGGACGAGGAGTCCTACATTACAGAGTAGTGCTGCACCCTGTGCCACACTTTCACCACTTGTATTTCATAGCAATAAGACAATAGAAGTCTTCGCTTGATACTTGTGTGATTAGACACCTTTAGAACCCACGCCCCTGCTAGGGTGTAACACAGCTGTCCCTAATAATACCCCATCTGGTGACTTGACCATCCCAGGCCCCACTCCTAAACCAGCCCTCATCCTCACTGGGGCCTTCCTCTTGCTGGGTGACCAGGCAGAGGTTATGCTTCCTCCCTTGCCTTCCCCTGACCTGCTGGTCTTGGTCATTTGACAGGCATCCTCACCTACCCCCACCCCTGACACCTTTCTCAAACATGAAGTCTGTGCTGCTCATTGCCTTTGGATGGATGAATGTGGCCAGGCACCACCTAAGTCTATTGAGCATCCTCCAACAGGACTATAGTGCACACACCATTGGCAACCCTGTTGTGTGGGACTTGGTGTGCTGGATGCACCATGTCCCCAGGGTCACTGTAACTGAATTCCTCATCCAGCACCCTGTGTCTGATGGTCTCCTAGCTGCCGTGGAACATGCCTTTGCAACATGTCTCACACAACTCTGGGAGAACCTTGAACTTCACTCTATTCATGCTGCCTCAGCATGTGATGCTATTTCTGTGTGGTGGGCCAATGGTGGTCATTGTCACGGACGCTCTATTTTTGCCTTATTTTTCCATATTTTTATGGATTTATTTGATAAAGATACGAGACTCCAACGTTGTGTTCAACATCCAAGTCCTTATCATTAGATATGATAAGATGGTTAGTCACGTGATGCCAACATGTGCACCCTAAAGCACGTGACCCTGGGATAGTAACTTCCTTATTGGATGTTACCCCTTTAGGTCACTTTCCTCATTAGTAAAGTAGTTTCTCATTGGACGATAAGCAGGGAAGGTTCTAGATAGTTCTAGACTACGTTGTCATAGGGTTGTGACTCATAGATAAGGACACGTCATTGTTCTGTCAGCGTTAATGACTGTGCATCAGTCAGCACCAAAGATAACGCTATTATTAGACACGACGCGTCAGCGCCTGACTCATTACTATTACATCTACCTTTAGTAATAAGGTTTTGTAGTAATTCGAACTCAGCCGCAGCATAGTATATAAACCCTCATGTAGCGTCCTGAGTGGAACCAACTTGTCCTCTTGGTTCTCCACTCAGGTGCGCTTTCCTTTGTATTTCCCTTACTTCTCCAATGTTAACTTGTCCTCTTGGTTCTCCACTCAGCGTGCCACAGCGTGATCACCTGACCTTTGGACTTGTATAAAGTCCTCACGTGTGTCTATTCTCCGCTGTGCCTGTACGTTCGGCGCGTGACTTGTCTCCGCGCTAGGCTTGAGTGTGTACCGCGTCAGTTCACTTACACTTTGCTTGGTCTAGTTGTCGCGATAAGTCATACTGCTACATTAGGACAAGTTCCTTTTCACACGCCTCTTCACTCTTGTTTACCGGCGTTTTCCATTTTCCTTTCTAGGTGGTTGACGACCACAAGTCCCTTGTGTCACACACCTCACTCTTTGCCTGTGGACCTTCGTACGCAGAATCTGCGCTATCTTGGTACAACTCTATTGTCCGTAAAATCGGCATAGATTGTGCTTGCCTATAGGCGTTCTATCTGGTCATCAGTAGAACGTTTGGGTACTGCTTGCAGAACTGGTCACCACGCCAGATAAGCTGCAAGTGGAGGAGAAGCCTGCCAGGCCTAGCCTGCGACAGCTGTACGCGAAGTAAACAGAAAAGTTTGAGAGCGCTTCGGCGTGAGAGGCAGCCAATAGGTCGAGGAGACTGCGGCAGACAGCCTTGTGTTCTTGCACAAACCCATTATCCCATTCCTGAGTGTTCCGTTATCGCCGCAGCCTCGCGCAGTGTGAAACACCACTGTGTATTGGTCTTGCTTGATCGGACTCTCCAATCACCTTCGACTTAGCGTTTCGCGGTCGTCGTAACACGTCGTCACATTACACCACCTTTCCATTTTCAAACTGCCTCGCATATTTGCGAACGTCCGTCAGCGTCTTCGACGTATCTTTCGGAGGAGACAGGAAACAGTACTCCCTGTCCCAGCGCCCCCATCACCCCCACATTCATATTTCACTCCAAATTTAGCCTCTGCTTCGGCATCGCTACACGTTCAGGGAGCAGGTCAATCGTCCACTGACCCAATCCCTTCACCCCGCTTCGCATCTCCAACTCCGACAGCAGCTTCGGAGCACTCCTACCACTCGGCGCACTCTTCCTCCAACGAGACACTCGTTGACGACCCTTACGCACCTCCTGTAGTTCATCAGCAAGAAGTCTTCGCTGGTGAAGAAATCCACTACAGGTTCTCTTTAGAAGGCGAGCCCCAGAACGACGCGGAAGCATACGTCCGCGCCATCTATTACGATAGAGAATTTCGCTTCGCCCTTCTCGAATTACACGGAGCATTCGGCCTCGTTGCAGGCACTCCTTTCACCGTCCCTCAGCTGATCGCCTTCGCGGCAGCCCTAATCCCCGAACTTTCTCCTCCCCCATCTGTCCACTCCCACAATAGCTCCCAAAGGGAAACAGAGAGCAGCTCAAGCTCAAGCTCAGTATCCCACAGGAGTAACGTCCAAGTACAGAACGATCCTCTCTAAAGAAGAAAAAGAGTGGATCAAGAACTTCGACGACTGGGACGACTTCAACGAAGACGAACAGCTTCGCCTTATTGAAGACAGACGGGAGTCGATTAAAAAGTACGAGGAAAGAAAGAGACAAGACGAGTTAGATAAGATGTCCGCCGCAGCCGCCGCTCCCCCTACACCAACAGCCCCTGCTCCACCCCCAACTCTCAACGACTGCTTGCGCCTCATAAGCGATTTAGGCCAAGTAGTCGGTATACTTACGCAAAAAGTCACGGACTTGACCACACAGGTTTCAGCAACCGCGGCCAAGCCCAGCCCCAAGCACAAGGAAGTAGTGGCCCGTCCCAAAGCCTGGGATGGGAAAGGCAACTCTACAGATGCCCGTCACTTCCTTGCAGCCTTCCATAATTGGGCAGGCTCACAGCAGGACGCTATGAATACCTGGGACCCGGCCCAGGGCATGTACTTCCGGGCAGAAGACCGCTGGATTATGGCGGTTCTTAACCTTATGGAAGGGGAAGCCAAGTCATGGGCTCTCCCTTACCTCGAACAACTTCAGTCAAATAACATTCCGTTCGGTAGCTCTTGGGACGAATTCGTCAAAGAGTTCAACCGACGGTTCTCGCCCCTCGACACTACAGAGACAGCGAGGGAGCAGCTGAAGAAGACAAAACAGGGCCGCGGATCGGTTGCAGAGTACCGATCCGTGTTCGAACAATACTCTGGACAAACTGGATGGTCTAAGGCAGACCTCCGCACCCGTTTTTACGATGGTCTCTCGGACCGCGTAAAAGACGCTCTTGCCTTGACGGACAAGGCCCACGTCGACTTCGACGACCTCAAACAGGTCTCACAGTCGCTAGATCAGCGACTGAGACAGAGGGACTCGGAGAAGAAGGGCGGTTCGTCTAGCCAGTCAATCCTGCCTGCAGGCAAGCCATCCGATCCAGACGCGATGCAAGTAGACGCATCACGTCAGCAGGGATCCAGCACGAGCAAGCCCGCATCCGGCGGAAAAACCCGGCAAGACTATCAGAAACACATGCAAGGCAAGTGTTACGGGTGTGGGTCTAAGGACCACTCAAAGAAGGATGGAAACCACGAACGCGACGTGTGCCACCATTGTCAAAAGGTCGGACATAGGGCACCCGTCTGCATGCTCAAATTCATGGGGAAACCCGCCAAAGCAAAAGCTGCGGCCAGTAGTGAGGAGACCCCCTCCCAACCTTCTTCCAGTCAGTCGGCGGCTTCCACCGCCCAATCAAGTACTTCTGCACCGCCCAAAGCCAATACGTCCCAGGCAGACGTGGCAAAGTTATTGGCGGCGCTCACAGCCCAACAAGAGCAAATCAACGCTCTTAAGGCGGCTTTTTAGATCCAGGGGTAGTCATAGCTGTGGACTCCCCCTGTAAAACAGATACGGTTGACTCGGCCTCGTGTAGTTGTAAGATATGCCTACGATCTCGCCTCGTTTCGGACTCGGACCAATCTGTAATTCCTACGTACCACTTTGTTTCTGCCTGTAATGTTGATAGTAGTGATGTCTCGGCTTCCTGTTCTGATTCTACATCTACATCTGCCTCGGAGATGAACAATAGTATTAGTGTTCCGATTGCTCCACAATCTGTAGCAGCGCCGCAAGTGATGATTTCTGATGCAGCGCTTTCTTCATGTATAATTCCCGAAACAAAAGATAGCAGATCTCATTTTCATATTTCTGTTGAATTACAAGGACGTCATCGTACTGTAAAAGTAGCAGCCATGGTAGACTCCGGAGCAACCTCGTTGTTCCTGGACAAGAAGTACGCTGACCGCCACAAGATGTTGCAAGTTCCGTTGGAGCATCCCATTACCCTCTATAACATAGATGGGACGCTCAATGAAGCCGGTAGTATTACCCATAAAGTAACACTCGTTCTCAAAGTTGGTCCTAGTGCAGAAAAGTTCGACTTTATGGTCACTTCACTAGGCCCAGAACGAGTTATACTGGGACTACCTTGGCTCAGACATCGGAACCCGCACATAGACTGGCAGGAAGGCACTATGCGTCTCAACTCCAGCGCTGAAATAGCCACACCGGAGATAGAGATAGAGGTGACGCGCATTATGGCGAACCGTATGGAACGCCGCCGTCTCCTTGCGGAGAAAGTGCTGGACACGGTCTCTGACGAAGTTTTCTGTTTGGCTGGTTTCACGTACTCTCAGCAGATTGCCGAGAAAGCGATAACCTCCAAACCTAAGAAAACCTTCGAAGAGATGGTCCCAGAGCACTATCGAGACTTCGCAAAAGTCTTCTCCGAGGAAGAATCCCAGAGACTCCCTGAGCATCAGCCATGGGACCATGCCATAGACCTCGAACCAGATGCAGTCAAGCACTGGAAGGTCAAGACATACCCCATGTCACCCAGCGAACAAGTGGAACTGGACAAATTCTTAGATGAACACATAGGGAAAGGATATTTAGTGCCATCCAAGTCACCAATGGCATCCCCTGTGTTCTTCATTAAGAAAAAGGACGGCAAGCTCCGTCTAGTCCAAGACTATCGGCGTCTTAATAAAATCACCATTAAGAACCGATATCCACTTCCACTTGCCGCCGATATTATCAATAGGCTTAAGGGAGCTCAATACTTCACCAAATTCGACGTTCGATGGGGATATCATAACATTCGTATCAAAGAAGGAGACGAATGGAAAGGGGCGATTGTCACCAATAGGGGTCTATACGAACCAAAAGTCATGTATTTCGGCATGACTAATAGCCCCGCCACTTTCCAAGCCCTAATGAACGCCGTCTTTGCCGATCTTATCGCACAAGGAGAGGTCGCCGTATATATGGATGACATTCTCATCTATAGCAATAACCTCAAACACCATCGCAAGATAGTACGCGAGGTGTTGACAAGGTTAGAGCAATACGACCTCTATCTCAAACCCGAGAAGTGCGATTTTGAGAAGCAAGAAATGGAGTATCTAGGGATGATTATCCGTCCCGGAGAAGTGCAGATGGACCCTGGCAAGGTCTCTGCAGTAAAGGAGTGGCCAACCCCGACTACGCTCAAAGAAGTAAGAGCATTTATCGGGTTCGCCAATTTCTATAGAAGGTTCATCAAGGACTTCGCGGCTATCGCCCGACCCCTTCATGACCTTACTAAGAAAGACACTCCTTGGATCTGGCAGTCTGAACAGCAGAAAGCCTTTGATCTGTTGAAGGAACGTTTCGTACAAGAACCTATTCTTAAGGTTTACGATCCGAACCTTCCAACAAGAGTCGAGGTAGATGCTTCAGGATTTGCTACTGGCGGTATTCTAACTCAGAAATACCCGGACGGTCTCTGGCACCCCATTGCGTATCGCTCACAGTCCATGAGCAAAGAAGAACGCAATTATGAAATATACGACAGAGAAATGCTCGGCTTAATCCGCGCCTTAGAGGACTGGAGACATTTCCTCGAAGGCATCTCTTTCGAAGTGATCACCGACCATAAGAATATGGAATGGTGGGCAACCATGAAAGACTTAAATAGGCGCCAAGCTAGATGGGCCTTATTCCTAAGTCGGTTTGCCTTCAAAATCACTTATAAGAAAGGAGAATCTATGCAAGCCGATGCATTAAGTCGTTTCTCACGAGACCAAGTCCGAGACTCTGAAGATAACCGCCAGGTTCAGGTATTAAAACCTGAGCATTTCCTAGCTGCCGCTAAAGCGCACTTCGTCCCTGAAACAGACTCCTTAGGGAGTCGCATTAAGCTCGCATCCATTCGAGAAGCTGAAGTAATAGAGGGTCTTAAAAGTATCTCTAAGACCGCTCCTAAAGCTCTCACAGATGGCGTCTTAATGTGGGAAGAAGAAGATGGTTTCGTTTACCACCGGGGAAAATTATATGTCCCAAACGATCGTGCCCTTCGCAGGGATGTGGTAAAGTCTTGCCACGACTCGGTCACTACCGGACACCCTGGAAAGAATGGAACCATAGAGCTAGTTAGTCGCTACTACTGGTGGCCACGCATGTCAGGCTTCATTGCCTCATACGTAGAAGGATGCGATCGATGCCAACGATATCGCAAAGATCTGCACCCCAAAGTAACCATTCAGCCGCAAGAGGTACCTGAAGGACCTTGGCAGATAGTTGGGATCGATCTAATCGGCCCACTACCTATGTCACGTGGGAAGGATATGATCTTAAACATCGTAGATCATTATACCAAGCAGATTCATCTGTTCCCCGTGACTTCCCAAATTACGGCTGATGGGGTAGCATCCATCTACTTTGAGCAAGTTTTCCCTCTGCATGGAATCCCTCGCAAAGTCATAAGCGATAGGGGACCCCAATTTGCAGCGAGAAGCATGCGTGCCTTATACAAGTGACTTGGAATAGACGCAGGTCTTACTACAGCCTATCACCCTCAAGCTAATGGACAGGTCGAGCGCAAAAATCAAGAAGTTGAAATATATTTGCGCATGTTCATTAGCAAGAGACAGGATGACTGGGCAGACCTGCTTCCTACGGCAGAATTTGTAGTCAATAGTAGGCTCAACTCAGCCACGGGTCACACACCCTTTGAGCTACTATACGGGTTCACACCTGACTTCACAATTCCTGCCGGTAGACCTACGGGTATTCCATTGCTCGATAAGCGCCTTCAGCACTTAATTTCTGCTCGCAAGGATGCAGAAGCGGCTCTACGCCTAAGTAAAAGGCGAATGCAGACAAACGTTGAACAAAGGACTAAGCCATACTCCTTTAACGTCGGGGATAAAGTCTGGTTGCAAGCTAAGCAGATAAAAGTACATCAGCAGTCGTCTAAGCTGGGACCTAAGCAACTAGGCCCATTCGAAGTCACCAAAGTCATAAGTGACGTCGACTATAAGCTTGCACTACCCCCTGCATTATGGATCCATGATGTATTTCATGTAGACCGCCTCTCTCCTTACAAAGGAAATGAAGTCAACGGGCTCACGCCTCCACCACCCGATCCAGTAACGGTCGAAGGGGAAGAAGAGTATGAAGTCGACCATATAAGAGACTCTAAACTCTTCGGTCGTACTCTTAAGTACCTCGTCCGTTGGAAAGGATACGGTGAGGGTGAGGACACTTGGGAACCGGCTAAAAACCTAGCGCATGCCCCTGATGCGGTTAAGGAATTCCATTCCTCAAACCCGGGCGCGCCTAGAAAAATAGCGGCTCTCATTTACGCGTCCTTGCCTTGGCAAGCTCATCATGTGGATACATTGGCCAACGCGGACGTCGACCCTTAAGGAGGGGGGTGATGTCACGGACGCTCTATTTTTGCCTTATTTTTCCATATTTTTATGGATTTATTTGATAAAGATACGAGACTCCAACGTTGTGTTCAACATCCAAGTCCTTATCATTAGATATGATAAGATGGTTAGTCACGTGATGCCAACATGTGCACCCTAAAGCACGTGACCCTGGGATAGTAACTTCCTTATTGGATGTTACCCCTTTAGGTCACTTTCCTCATTAGTAAAGTAGTTTCTCATTGGACGATAAGCAGGGAAGGTTCTAGATAGTTCTAGACTACGTTGTCATAGGGTTGTGACTCATAGATAAGGACACGTCATTGTTCTGTCAGCGTTAATGACTGTGCATCAGTCAGCACCAAAGATAACGCTATTATTAGACACGACGCGTCAGCGCCTGACTCATTACTATTACATCTACCTTTAGTAATAAGGTTTTGTAGTAATTCGAACTCAGCCGCAGCATAGTATATAAACCCTCATGTAGCGTCCTGAGTGGAACCAACTTGTCCTCTTGGTTCTCCACTCAGGTGCGCTTTCCTTTGTATTTCCCTTACTTCTCCAATGTTAACTTGTCCTCTTGGTTCTCCACTCAGCGTGCCACAGCGTGATCACCTGACCTTTGGACTTGTATAAAGTCCTCACGTGTGTCTATTCTCCGCTGTGCCTGTACGTTCGGCGCGTGACTTGTCTCCGCGCTAGGCTTGAGTGTGTACCGCGTCAGTTCACTTACACTTTGCTTGGTCTAGTTGTCGCGATAAGTCATACCGCTACAGTCATCCTTTTGCTCTGGCCCTGGCTGAGGTGATTCAGGCTGCCCCTAAGGACCCTGCTTCCTCTTCCGGTTCCACTGATGTGCATGGGCAATGTGAGGTGCCCATTTCTGTCAGCAGTGACAGTGTCAAGTTGATCATGCCCTGAGAGGTGGCTGCTGCAGGATGGGCCCTGTGCCATGTGTCTCACCACACAGGCTCTGTGGTTCCCCCCCTGAGCTGCCACCCCTCTATCTCCTTTTGCGAAGTGAGTGATGTGCCTGATCCACCAGCTGGTGATGGCAATAGCACCTCCTCCTCTACCCTGATGCTGATGCCTGCTGCACAGGTCTCCTTCTTGGAGGGACCCAACGCACCCCCAGCAGTGGCTGCCTCGTCTGTGCCTGTTGCCAACATGGGCCACACGGATGGTGCTGGACACATGTCAAGTGCCTACATCACCCTGACTGGGTCCACACCCACCCCTCCTCCAAATGCGTACTGGGAACCAGAAGGCCAGCAAGATGTGCACGCCATCCTGGATGTGCTGCACCAGATTGCCACAGTCTGAGCCTCCCAGATCCCTGAGGAGCCTGCACCCAATATGCTCATGGCATGGGCCAAGAAGCACCAGTGGGAGCTCAATGCCCAGCAGTTCAGCTATGCTTACTATGTGTGGCAGGAGCCTTTGCTGCCCCTTCCCTGTGGACTGCTGGCTGAGTGGGGCAAGAACCTCACCCATGTGTTTGACCTGGTCAGCATGGTGCTTACCCTTGGGACTGGCCCCCCCTCCCAACAGGACAAATGGGCCTTGTCTTCAAACACTTGGTTCTGTGGAGCAACAATTCTGCTCTCCTCCATCACCACCAGCATTCTGGACAGTTCAAACTTTTTCAAGCAAGGTTCATTTCCCATTGATCCATGCAACAACACCTTCCACCTGGAGGAGTCCCTCCCTGTTCCAGAAACACAGCTCAACTATCTAAAGGAGCATGTGGCTCAGTTGTCCAGTGAGCTGATGGCCACTGGCAACCAGGTGATGATGGATGAGGAATCCAAATGGACCCACATCAGGGAGATGGAGGTGGTTGATTATAAAAATCAGATTTGGCAGGAGTTGGAGCCTGAATTCAAGGAGTGGCAGGATGAGTTGCTTTCTGGTCTTATGGGCCAGGAGGTGGATGCCACCCTATGCATGCTACTGGTGTGGCTGGAGGCCGAGGGACCCTGTCTAAAGGATGAGGCCCTGCAGGCCTGCCAGGCTGTGGCCCTGTCTGATGATTTTAAGGTGCAATGAACCAAGGAGTTTGATGAGACTGCAGCAGCTGAGGTGAAAGCTGCCTTCTTGGAGGAGCTATGTGACGATTATTGATGCACCACCTTGAAGGAAGTGGAAACTGAATGGCACCAGTGGAAGGATGATAAGCTCGCTAAGGCTAAGACTGAGGCACTGTGCTCCCTTTCCCTGGACTACATGTTGGTGCACTGTGGGGACAATGTTGCAGTGCTCATTGCTGAAAAGCATGAGTTTGCCAAGGGATATGTCTCTGAAAACTACCAACAGTGGGTCAGCCAAGCTCTGGAGGAGTGCTGGCCATCTGTTGAGGCTGAGGCTCAGAAGTGGACGAGGGACCAATACCTCAACCTTGAACTCACCTGGATTTGGCCAGAGGTTGGTGCTGAAGCAGTGGCCGTTTTTCCACAGGGAATCACGCCCCCAAATAGGAAGGTGCAAAGTAAGTCACATTTTTTTCTGTCATCACAAAATGGGCTTCCCTGAACAATATTCGAGCTCAGTTAAAAAAGTAACTTCCTTATTTGTAAACATGAATCTCATATGTTTTTCTTGAGATATTCCATAGCTTAACACAAAGATAAGTATATTATTATTATCTAATTAGTCTACATCTCTTTTTTTTCTAAGTCGTACAATGGCACACGAAAACAAGCAGGCACAGTAAATGCACCCGCTTGGAGTCCACAGGCCCTTCTGCTGCGCGACACATGGGGAAGCGGGGACAGTTAGTCCTTGTGTGCCCCTCTCCACGCAAACGGGGCGGCATGGGAAGGGGACACAACCGGTGGAGGGGTGGTGCCTTTCCCTCTTTCCCTTTCCACGCCACCCCACAGGATCGAATCAGCTTGCCCTCACGTGCCCCCTTTCCGCACGAACAGGGTGGCGTGACAACAGGAGAGGGGGCGGTGTACCCTTGTGTGCCCCTTCTGCGTGAACGAGGCAGTGCGGCCATGGGGAAGGAGGCAGGTGATGGGGAGAGGGAGGTGGTGGCGTGCCCTTGTGCACCCCGCTTCCACGCAAACGGGGTGGCGCAGTCATGGGGGGAGGTGATGGGGAAAGGGGGGCAATGGCCCCTCTTGCGCGAATGGGTTGGCATGGCCACAGGGAAAGAGGAGGCAGGGTGCAACAGGGAGAAGGGGGGCATGTGCCTTCGTGCGCCCCCCTTCCATGTGAATGGGTGGCGCAGCCCGTGGGAAAGTGGGGGTGGGGGCGAGGGGGCCGGCATGCCATGTTCGCCCCCTTCCCTCGCAAGTGGGGCAACGCGCCCTCATGTGCCCCCTTTCCACGTGAACCTGGGGGCATGGACAGGGGGGAAGGGATGGGGAGGTGGCAACGGGAAGAGGTGGCGGTGACGTACCTTTGTGTGCGCCCCTTTCCACGCAAATAGGGCAGCACGGATAGGGGGAAAGGGGAGAAGGGGGCGCGGGCCTTTGTACGCCCTCTTTCCGTGCAGACAAGGGGGCGTGGACATGAAGGGAGGGGTAGAGGAGGGGGTAGCATACCCTTGTGCCCCCCTGCACCCCTTTTCTCTGCACAAAGGGGCAGTGGTCGACGCAGGTGAGGGGGGAAGGGGAAGCGGGCGACTCACCTTCGTGCGCCCTCTTTCTGCATGCACAATGCAGGGGAAGGGGAGGGGTGGGTGACGCAGAGAGGAGAGGAGAGGAGGGAGGAGGGAGAGACTCCAAGCGGGTGCATTTACCATGCCCACTTGTTTTCATGCGCCATTGTACAACTTAGAAAAAAAAGAGATGTAGACTAATTAGATAATAATAATATACTTACCTTTGTGTTAAGCTATGGAATATCTCAAAAAAAACATATGAGATTCATGTTTACAAATAAGGAAGTTACTTTTTTAACTGAGCTCGAATATTGTTTGGGGAAGCCCATTTTGTGATGACAGAAAAAAATGTGACTTACTTGGCACCTTCCTATTTGGGGGCGTGATTCCCTGCGGAAAAACGGCCACTTGCTGAAGCTAAGGCTGTCACACCTCTGTGACATCACGGTCATGCTCAAGGATTTGGATTCCATCTGCTCTTTCTCTTTGTATAACAGAAGTCCTGCCAGCTCACAGGTTTGATGACTCATAGTATGCCAACTCACTGTATGCCAGCTCATGGTTTGCCAGCTCATGTATGTTAGAAAATAGCTTAGAAAAACCCAGTCTTGTAGGAGTATAAGTAGAGGCTTGTAACAACGTAGATACTTGTCTACTCTTCATTTGAATCCAGCTACTTGTTTCACTTCCTTCGCTTGCCCTGCAAGTTCCCAACCCTCTTCTCACTAAGCCCAAATCCTTGCCAGCAGAGCTCCTGAACTTCTCCCGACAGAAGTTCTCATTTGAAGCCAAGAAGATTGACAGCCCAACTGAGCTGTAACATAAGAGTAGACCTACTCTTGTGTAACACCACTACCGGGGTGTTAGGTACGACCTGTACCAAGTCAGTCGATTTGCGGGAGTACAAGCTCTGAGGCTCGACTTCAGTAGAGATGATGCACAAGGATCACAAGGACCTAAGTCACTTGGATCATAGAGGGAGGCTAAGACGCAAAGGTCCAGCTAGGATAAAGGGGTCGGGAGACTCTGAAGAACACTCAAGGTGATCTGCATTTAGACGAGTGTAGTATTACACAAGAAGTCTAGTCTACCGTACAAGCTAGGTATGACTAGGCTTAAATACAAGTCAAGTTGTATGGTTGTAGTAAACAGATGGCGCCATCGCCTGATCAGAAGATAAAGGGACAGACATAAATGGAACAAGGCATAGATATACTGGGAATAAGGACATATCATGCAGGGTCGTGTGTGAGTAGAAACAAGGTGGAAACTAGCACATGTCAAGCTTTATCAGAAGAGTCCGTTGATAAGCAAGGTGCGCAATAGGAACTGGGTAATTGTAAAGTCCACGTAATCATACAGGGCTTGTATAGTATCAGGGTGAGAGTAGTAAGGAAAAGAAAGAACAAGTCCAGAGAAATTGTAACATTACCCCCCATCTTGGCCTGAAGACGCCTTGACTTCAGGACTCTGGGTCAACAAGGTCATAGATGTCAGCATCCAGGTCATTCTCCGGCCATCCCGTCACGTCTGTGGGGCAGAAGTGAGTACAAAGAAAGAAGAGGGGGCCTCACGCTCCACACTTGCGGCACATCTCATACTGCAGGCACTGGATCTCATCATGATTGCCATTCTGATTGAAGCATTGTCCACACCATCTACCCTGAGTGGTGGTTGCGGTGGTTGGCAGAGATGGAATGGTGAAGGATGTGGTGGCATCGGGTGACATTTCCTGACGGATCTGCTCTTCTGCTTGTTGTGTGGCGATGACTTCGGCCACCATTTCTGTACGGCAGAAGATGCACCAGTATGACTGGTGATCCTGGCTTTGACAGTGTCGACAAGCCGGCCTTGGTCTTGTGGGACAATCGCATACTAAATGGTGGGGGCTGTTACAGTGGTAACATCGTCGTCAATGAGGTTTGTCGGCGAGTCAAGGGAATTCAACAGGCCCACCGTGCCTGGGGGAGAAGGGTATGGCATAGCAGGAATGGCGTAACGGAGCAGGGAGTGCTGTAAGGTGTGCATATTCGTTGGCGATGGTAGTGAGGGCCCTGGCATACTGTAGGCGTCTCTTCGTGCTGGCCAGCATAAGGTCTACTGTGAGTCGTTTGGCCCTTAGCTTCCGAGTGTCCTCTTCCAGTTTCTCATGCTTCTCATCCAGTTCCTTCATAGCTGCAAGCCCAGTATGCAGCCGAGTTATTTCTGCAGTGAGCCATGGGGAGTTAAGCTCAATGAGGGTTTCGTCGAGCACACAGGCACGAATGTCGTTGGGGTTGAAAAACTGAAGCTGTTCGGCGGTGATGGGGGGGGCTGAGACGTTGGGGCACAGAGTAGACAGGTAGACCGTTTCGCCATAGTGTGGTTGCTGTGCCCCCATCACTCCCACTACCTTGGTGAATCCTTTGCAATAGTAAATGTACTTTGCAATATCAAATCCACCCTCGGGTCGTGGAATCTGAAGGGGGTAGTATTTTGGTGAGCCTGGAGTGTTTGGGAAGAAGGGGGCCCCTGGGTCATCAGTGTCTTCAGCGGGGGAGTCTGGTCGGTCATAGTTGATAGGGGTATGAACCCTGACAGGGGTAAACGGCTCCAAAGGTGGTGGTGGAG